>JASWHU010000040.1:2883470-3286983 GCA_030819815.1 Strix occidentalis
GCAGTGCTACAGGCTTGGGGAGGAGTGGCTGGAAAGCTGGGGGTGTTGATTGACAGCTGGCTGAACATGAGCCAGCAGTGTGCCCAGGTGGCCAAGAAGGCCAATGGCATCCTGGCTTGTATCAGAAATAGCGTGGCCAGCAGGGACAGGGAAGTGATCTTGCCCCTGTACTTGGCACTGGTGAGGCTGCACCTCGATGACTGTGTTCAGTTTTGGACCCCTCACTACAAAAAGGACATTGAATTACTCGAGCGTGTCCAAAGAAGGGCAACGAAGCTGGTGAAGGGTCTGGAGCACATGTCTTATGAGGAGCAGCTGAGGGAACTGGGGTTGTTTAGTCTGGAGAAGAGGAGGCTGAGGGGAGACCTCATCGCCCTCTACAACTACCTGAAAGGAGGTTGCAGAGAGATGGGGATGAGTCTCTTTAATGAAGTAACAAGCAATAGGACAAGAGGGAATGACCTCAAGTTGAACCAGGGAAGGTTTAGACTAGATATTAGGAAGTATTTCTTTACAGAACAGGTTGTTAGACGTTGGGATGGGCTGCCCAGGGAGGTGGTGGAGTCCCCATCCCTGAAGGTGTTGGAGTCGGGTTGACATAGCACTTAGGGATATGGTGTAGTTGAGAATGGTCAGTTTTAGGTTAATGGTTGGACTGGATGATCCTCAAGGGCTTTTCCAACCTAGATGATTCGGTGATTCTGTGATTCTGTAACATATGCAAGTAGTGATGTATTTTTATTAATCACTATTCTCCCTACTGTGTAGTAATGATTAGGTGCATTGCCTTGCTTAACTGTATGTAGTAATAATTAAGTATACTATTCTGTATTTTTCATACTGCTTATTTTGGTAGTGCATAGTTACATCCTTTAATTATTAATGGAAAAATCAGCCTACTCTTTTCACTCTGATGTCTGAGTTTAATTGGCATCCTTGATCAGCAGAACAGAACTATGGCTACCAGTCAATCTTACTCACCCTTAGGAGTGTGACTCTGAATTGTCTCAAGTAAACAAGCTGTTGAGACAACAAGTTATGGCAAAACAGGAAAAATGATTCATTGGATGGCCGATAGCCTTTATTATCTCATCTAATATAATTGTGGCCACAGCCATGGTAGCCGCTACGGCCCTTGTTCATTCCGTTCAAACAGCCCATACTGTGGCACAGGTTATGAATAACATTACCAAAGGATACAACATGGGAGCTAGTTAAGATGCATCTGCAAGGAGCCTTTTCTAGCAATCTGCAACAACAAGTTACCAAACTACATAATTCATTACAGCATGAATTAATTCAGATTTGGAAATTAATGCATGATGACAGCATGAGAGAGTTAGGCGAAAGTTTATCATGGCTCAACCCTAGGCATTGGGATGCCGGTTTGAACCTAAGGATGTGGGTTTTAGCAGGCCTGGGATGTTTGATTTGTTTTACAGGATTTGCCATCCTGCGACACATGACGTCTCCTGTCCACAGTGCAGAAGGCCGAAACATAACTGAGTGCAATGATCGCCATGGAAACGAAGCTACGAAACGAAACTACAAAACAAAGAAGGGGAAAATGTGGGAATTAAGAATTGGTAGATAGCAAAATGTAAACTGACCTTGAGGTTAGAAGAATGATTGTGGATAACTGAGGCAACATTACGGAACACCGTGTTGCAAGCCTGAGAAAAGCAGGTCGAAACACCACCTGCAGAGCATGGTGAATGTGTGAGCAGTAAACAGACAAAACCTGAAGGTCAGTAGGATGTAGAAGAACGAACCTATGTAAATAAGTGGTAATAAACTGGGAGCTTGCATACGGTGTGGTGGTATTTGCTCTTGGCAATACTCCCCCTTCAACAAACTTGAGTGAGTTTGTGATGATTCAGCATGTCACCCTAATCCCGGCTGGTCCAAGACCGGCACAGGGTAGTATTTATCTAAGTATGTATGTGTGAGTGGGTGGGACTGTGGTCAAGCCATTGTTTCTTGAGTAATGACACAGCACATTCCTTGGTGCAAGGTATGTGCTGGTTTTGTGGGAAAAGAGGAAGAATGAGAGATAAAGTCCGCAGAGTACTGCAAAGCAGTCCTTGAGAGAAGGGGAAGAGCAGGAGATAAATCTGCATAGTCGTGTCAAATGTTCCTTGAGAAAAGTGGAAGAACAGGACCGCGTGGCGTCCAACTCACTTCACATTCCTCCTTGGTGCCATGGCAACACAAATCACTGGATCTCCATCCCGTCCTGTGTTTGTTCTGGGCACCATATGTTAAGGAAATGTGTGTTTTGCAGTTTTTTCTGCTTTGCTTTTCCCACACTTCCAACAAACTGCCTTCTGCTACCTTTCCTGCCCTCTGCCAATGAACCCAGGCATACACCTACAGATATTCAGTCTACCATCGACGCACTCCTCTGAGAACTGGACTATGCCATAACTGGTTAATGAGTTATGAATCTGAATAATTAATGTGCTTTCAGGTGTTTCAGGTTGCACTAGGCTGTGATTAAGTTTATTTGATTGTACCTGCTTTATTTCTGTGCACAAAGATGTAAGCAGAGCTCAGTGAATTCAGAACTTAAAGGAGATAGAGATTTCACCAAAACTCTGGAATTTTTCCTCCTCATTTTCTAACTAACTCTGAATACATACCTGTTTGATTTTTGGTTTAGTTCAGTCTGAACAGCCTGAACTGTCTGTTCAGTTTGTGGTTCAGCACTTGACTAAATCTGTTAAGAAAAAAATCTGAGATCTAATATAATCTATACACTCATGACAGAGGTGACCGAGATCTTCTTCATTTCTGTTTCCAAAAATTCAGATTTCGTGTTGAATTTAGGCAGGAGGGAAGGTATAAGAAATGCACAGCATCTCAAAGAAAATAAACCACTGGTTATTTTGCCATAGTTAATTTACATGCAGTAGTATTGTTTCTTAATGTTCTACCTTTGACCATCACTGCCTAGAAGTTCTCTAGCAGTGAGAAGTGCAGGTATGAACATGTCCATTCACATTTGGAGAGGAATCAGCATGGTGTTTAATTTTCAATACAACTAGCAGGTTCAAAAAACAATTAGCAGGTTCAAAAAAAAAAAAATCATGATGTATCAGAACACTATATGTTGAAGAGGACTAATTTTATGGGCTAAACCTTTGGGTTTTTTCCTGCCATTAAAATTGAGAAAGTTTCACATACACAGAAACTCCTATGGTAGATAATATTGTGAAGGGAAAAGTATTCTCATTTTAAACCAAGCTATAATCTAATTAAATTGAACTTCCAATCCTAATAAAATGTTTTTACAACCAATAATGTTATTTCCCTGTGTGGTTTTTAGCTATCCATCTGAAATTGCGCTCATGACTGTTCTGCAGAGCTGAGACCAACTGGCATAGGGCAGACCATGCCCATGCTACTAAACTCCTTCCAAAGAGGGTGGTCACATCCACATTGCCTGCTGGGAACAGTCCCCTGCCTGTGGTTATTCTTGGCATTGGTAGGGAGTGTGTCAGTCAGCCTGGACCAAGGCATGATTTGGCACCTGAGCCACACAGGCCCCGTGTTCAAGCTCCAGTGCCCAGGGTGGCTCCCTGACACTATTTAATCCTCTAACAGAAACATAAGCCAGTATCTCCACATGGGTCTAACCCCACAGCAGTGACCCCCAGTTCAGCCCTCTGGGCTGAGGAGCCTTTCCAGCCCAGAGAATGCACAGTGCCAGCAGCGCCTGCCCGACGAGTCACTCTTCCTGGCTATGTGTCTTCAGCATTTCTTACCTTTGCCTTTTCTTACCTTACATTTACCCCTCACTCTAGGGAAGCACAGATATTTTTTTTTTTAATACTGTGTCTGCTGTTAAAGGCATGTGTTGCTTGACAAGTTTTTTAACGTGATTTGAGAACAGGAGCATTTCAGAAAAGGGGGCAGTTATTTTGAAATCTTTTTTTCTTGTAAATCTACCACAAAGCTGTTTTCAATTGGAGAATGAAAAATTAAAACACTAGATACTTCAGATTTTTAAAAAGTTCAGCAACAAATGTTTACCGAAAATCAATTATTTTTATTCTGCATGTTGAAATAATTAAAGTTAATAAGCTTTAAAGATTTTACACAAAGTGGAAAAAACTTATTTTATGTTTTTAATTCACCCACATTTTTCAGAAATATTGACAAGCTTTTGTCAACCACAGTCTGTGGTGGTTTAGTCCCTGCCGGGGTCTGAGACCACGCGGCCACTGCCCCTCCCCCACAAAGGGAGTGAAATACAAAGCCCCAGGGCTGACATAAAGAGAGGTTTAATACAACAGTGCAACAGCAACACAACAAACAACAACAATAGCAATAACAGTAACAGTAATAACAATGAACACAGCAAGGTATCTACCAATACAGCAGTGAGACAACTGGCTGCGCCAACCCACGCTATCACCGATTCTTCCCGTGCTATGGCGCCTGGACCTGACGTCAGCATGGTATATGAATAACCCGGCTAGACCTTCCCCCCCACTGCTGGGGAAACTTAACCCTATCCTGGCTAAACCAGGACATAATCCACCCCTTTATTCTATACCATCTGCGTCACATCCAGCTGCCATTTAGCAATTAGCATTGACAAAGAAAAATTAACAAAAGCACAGTATAACTCACGGTGTGTTTTCACCCACAATCAAGTCCCCTTGTGGTACGCATCGGACCTCTCCATCCTTCTGCATCACCCACTAGGTGCACCCAGGTCCTTGAGCAAAAGCAATCCCGTGGATGGGTTTGCCTTTGCCCGGCGCAGGACTAACCCAGACCATTTTTCCCAGCAGATCCCTCATGCGCACCACAGGGACTTTATCCCCGTCTACAACACGTGGAAGTTTTGACTGAGCCGGGCCAGCTCGATTGGCAGATCCTCTTGTGTTGAATAACCAAGTGGCCTTTGTGAGATGTGTGTCCCAGTGTTTGAAGGTTCCACCCCCCATTGCTCACAATGTAGTTTATAACACTCCATTGTAGCGCTCGATCTTCCCAGAGGCTGGTGCGTGGTAGGGTGTGGGGATTCGGAAGAAGTCCCTGCGAGAAAATGGACGTGTGAGCAATCCTGCATATGAACAAGGCTGGTAAAGCCTCAGCGTTGGCAAGGATGTGACGAAATGACCCTGGAAGAATGAGGAAGAACCCAGGAAGTTAAACAACTTCAGGGTGTGGGTCTGGGCAGAGAAGGACTTTGTACAATGTCGATGTGGCAGCTTCCATCCAATCAGAAGAAAGCTTAAGGCGCATGTGCAAAGCTAACTGTCCAATCAGAAAGAATTATACCATGTGATTATATCATGTGATTCTCAGCTGCATCATAAAAGGCTTGCTCCACCATAATAAAATTGGCATTGCTTAATCACAGTGTGATTGTCCGCATGTCTGTATCTCCCACAGTAGGGGATGTGGTAGACCCACTCAATGCCATGTTCTTCTGCCCAGGCATCTATGAGGTTGTTTCGGAAGTGAGTCCTATTGTCCGACTCAATCCTCTCTGGGGTGCCGTGTCGCCACAGGACTCGCTCTTCAAGGCCCAGGATGGTATTCCGGGCAGTGGCGTGGGACACTGGATAAGTTTCGAGCCATCCAGTGGTCGCTTCCACCACTGTGAGCACGTGGCGCTTGCCTTGGCGGGTCTGTGGCAGTGTGATGTAGTCGATCTGCCAGGCCTCTCCATATTTATATTTCATCCATCGATCTTCATTCCGCTGGGCTTCACCCGTTTGGCTTGCTTGATTGCAGCACACGTCTCACATCCGTGGATGATCTCTGCGATGGTGTGAATGGTGAGGTCCACCCCTCGATCTCGAGCCCACCTATATGTTGCATCTCTGCCTTGGTGGCCCGAGGTCTCACGGGCCCACCGGGCTATGAACAGTTCACCTTTACGCTGCCAGTCCAAGTCCACCTGATCCACTTCAACCTTAGCAGCCTGGTCTGCCTGCTGGTTGTGTTGATGTTCATCAGTGGCCTGACTCTTGGGTATATGGGCATCCACATGGCGCACCTTCACAACGAGGTTCTCCACCCGGGCTGCAATATCCTGCCATACTTCAGCGACCCAGACAGGTCTGCCCTTGCGTTGCCAGTTGTTCTGTTTCCATTGCTGCAACCACATCCACAGGGCACTTGCCACCACCCACAAGTCAGTGTAGAGATAGAGCCTCGACCACTTTTCTCGCTCAGCAATCCCCAAAGCCAATTGGGTGGCTTTCACCTCTGCAAACTGGCTCGATTCAACTTGTCCCTCAACAGCTTCAGTGGTTTCTTGTGTGGGATGCCACACTGCAGCCTTCCATCGTCGATGTTTTCCCACAATGCGGCAAGACCCATCAGTGAACAGGGCATATTGTTTTTCTTCTTCTGGCAGCTCGTTATATGGTGGGGCCTCCTCAGCACGTTTCACCTCTTGTTCTGGTGACATCCCAGCATCTTTGTTCTCTGGCCAGTTCATGATCATTTCCACTAATCCTGGGGGGTCGCGGTTCCCTATTTGAGCCCGTTGTGTTATTAACACAACCCATTTACTCCACGTGTGTGGTGGTTTGACCTTGGCTAAATGCCAGGTACCCACCAAGTCGCTCTATCACTTCCCCCCCCCTTTTCCCTTTTTTTTCTCAATAGGGTAAAGAAGGGAAAGAAAATAAGATAGGAAAACAAAACAACCCTTGTGGGTAAAACAACAGCAGTTTTAATATAAGCAAAGCGAAGCAAAGGTCCGCGCGCGGAAGCAAAAAAAAGAAAACAGATTTATTCTCTACTTCCCATGAACAGGCGATGTCGAGCCTTCTCAGGAAGCAGGGCTCCAATACGCGTAGTGGTTGCCTCGGAGGACCAAGGGTGACCCCACCCCCTTCCTCCTTTCTCCCAGCTTTATACTGAGCAGACGTCATATGGTATGGAATATCCCTTTGGTCAGTTCGGGTCAGCTGTCCTGGTTGTGTCCCCTCCCAAGATCTTGCCCACCCCGTCCCACTGTGGGGGGGGAAATGTCAGAAAGAGCCTTGGTGCTGTGTAAGCACTACTCAGCAGTAGCCACAACACCAGTGTGCTATCAACACCCTGCCAGCTCCCAACATAAAACACAGCACCATGAGGGCTGCTACAGGGGAAAACCAGTTCTGGCTCAGCCAGACCCAGTACAGTCTCCACCCCTTATTCCATACCATTTACGTCATGCCTAGGTCCCACATAACACTCATTTATTCATTCCGTAAGCTTTCTTCACTCCTCCAGATGTTCAGTGACTTGGCTCCCATCTGTCAAGATGGATGTTCAGGACAGAGCAGTATGTTTGACTGTTGGACTCCAGCACTGGCTAGGTTTGGGTCATCATCGCACATATCTGGTTCACTCTTCGTCGTTCCTACTTCCTCCGTCACTTCCTGCAACATACAACTCAACCCACAGATTATTTCCCCCCCAAGGTTAAATCTCCTTGAGGCACACACTGAGTAGCCCCATTCTCCCGCATTACCCACCAAGTACATCCAGGTCCCTGAGCAAAAACAATCCCACGAGTGGGTTTGCCTTTTCCCAAGGGAGGAGCAATCCACACTGCCTTCCCCAGCCATTTCCCTGTGTGTACTACAGGGATCTTATCTCCTGCCACAGTATGAAGGGGTTTTGTTTGGGCAGGACCAGGACGGTTAACAGATCCTCTGGTCTTAATTAGCCAAGTGGCTTCTGCTAAATTTATATCCCAGTGTTTCCATCCCCCGTTGTCCAATGCTCTCAACATAGTCTTCAACAGTCCATTGTATCTTTCAATCTTTCCAGACGCTTGTGGGTAATAAGGGATGTGATACACCCACTCAGTGCCGTGTTTCTTTGCCCAGGAGTTTATGAGATTATTTCGAAAATGGGTCCCATTGTCTGATTCGATTCTTTCAGGAGTACCATGTCGCCATAAAACTTGCCTTTCAAGACCTAAGATGGTATTTCGGGCAGTGGCATGATTTACAGGGTACATCTCAAGCCAACCAGTAGTTGCTTCCACCATGGTGAGTATGTAGCGCTTGCCTTGGCGTGTTCGTGGCAATGGTCCAATATAGTCAATTTGCCAGGCCTCACCATATTGAAAACTCAGCCATCGCCCTCTGTTCCAGGGAGACTTTACTCGTGTGGCTCGCTTGATTGCAGCACATGTTTCGCATTCATGAGTGACCTGTGAGATGGCCTCCATGGTCAGGTCCACCCCTCGATCACGAGCCCATCTGTATGTTGCATCTCTCCCGAGATGCCCGGATGTTTCATGGGCCCATCGAGCTACAAATAGCTCACCCTTGCGCTCCCAGTCCAGGTCCAGCTGAGCTACTTCAATTTTGGTAGCCTTGTCTACTTGCTCATTGTTTTGATGTTCTTCGGTGGCACGGCTTTTGGGCACGTGGGCATCTACATGACGTACCTTTAGAGCCACGTTTTCCACTCGGGCAGCGATGTCCTGCCACAGTGCAGCAGCCCAGATGGGTTTACCTCTGCGCTGCCAATTGGTCTTCTTCCACTCCTGTAGCCACCCCCACAGGGCGTTAGCCACCATCCAGGAGTCAGTGTAGAGATACAGTACTGGCCACTTTTCTCATTCAGCAATCTTTAGGGCTAGTTGGATCGCTTTTACTTCTGCAAACTGACTTGACTCGCCCTCTCCTTCAGTGGCCTCAACGACTTGTCTTGTGGGGCTCCACACAGCAGCTTTCCACTTTCGATGGTTTCCTACCACACGACAGGATCCATCAGTAAACAGAGCATAACGCCTTTCATCTTCTGGTAACTCGTTATATGGCGGTGCCTCTTGGGCACGAGCCACCTCCTCAGGCAGTGCTCCAAAATCTCTACCTTCTGGCCAGTCCATGATCTCTTCCAGGATCCCTGGACGGTTGGGTTTTCCCAGTCGAGCTCGTTGCGTGATTAATGCTACCCATTTACTCCAGGTAGCACTGGTTGCATGGTGTGTAGAAGGGATGTTTCCTTTGAACATCCAATGTAGTACAGGCAAGCGCGGTGCCAAGAGGAGCTGTGCTTCTGTACCAACAACTTCGGAAGTGGTTCGAATCCCCTCATATGCTGCCAGTATCTCCTTTTCAGTTGGAGTGTAGTGGGCTTCTGATCCTCGATATCCCCGGCTCCAAAATCCTAATGGTCGACCCCGAGTTTCACCTGGTATCTTCTGCCAGAGGCTCCATGTGAGGCCATGCTCCCCAGTTGATGTGTAAAGTACATTTTGCACATCTGGTCCTGTCCGAACAGGCCCAAGAGCTACCGCCCGAGCTATCTCCTGTTTGATGTGCTCAAAGGCTTGTTGTTGCTCAAGACCCCACTCAAAATTGTTCTTCTTTCGGGTTACTTGATAGAGAGGGCTCACCAGCTGACTGTAACCTGGAATATGCATCCTCCAAAATCCCACAAGTCCTAAGAAAGCTTGTGTTTCCTTCTTGTTGGTCGGTGGAGACATAGCTGCTATCTTGTTGACAACCTCCATAGGCACATGGCGGCGCCCATCTTGCCATTTTATTCCCAAGAACTGAATCTCCTGTGCTGGTCCCTTGACCTTGCTTTTCTTTATGGCAAACCCAGCTCTCAGAAGAATCTCAATTACTCTTTGTCCTTTCCTGAACACTTCTTCTGCCTTGTTGCCCCACACAATGATGTCATCGATGTACTGTAGATGTTCAGGGGCATCACCCTTTTCCAGTGCAGTTTGAATTAGTCCATGACAAATAGTGGGGATGGGCTTCCACCCCTGGGGTAGTCGATTCCAGGTATATTGGACACCCCTCCACGTGAAAGCAAACTGTGGCCTGCACTCTTCTGCCAAAGGAATTGAAAAGAATGCATTGGCGATGTCGATTGTGGCGTACCACTTGGCTGCCTTTGACTGCAGTTCATATTGGAGCTCTAACATATCTGGCACAGCAGCACTCAGTGGTGGCATCACTTCGTTCAGGCCACGATAGTCTACTGTCAACCTCCACCCTCCGTCAGACTTTCGCACTGGCCATATTGGGCTATTAAAAGGCGAATGTGTCTTACTGATGACACCTTGGGTCTCCAGTTGACGGATCAGTTCTTGGATGGGAGCCAGAGAGTCTCGGTTCGTGCGATACTGCCGTCGGTGCACGGTCCTCATAGCAATTGGCACCTGTTGTTCTTTAACTCGCAACAGTCCTACAACAAAAGGATCTTCTGAGAGGCCAGGCAGATTAGACAACTGCTTGACCTTCTCTGTGTTCACACTGGCCACACCAAAAGCCCATCGGTATCCTTTTGGGTCTTTGAAATACCCCCTCTTGAGGTAGTCAATGCCCAAGATACAAGGGGCTTCTGGGCCAGTTACAATGGGATGTTTTTCCCACTTGTCCCCGGTCAAGCTAACCTCGGCCTCCAGTACTGACAGTTCTTGACATCCGCCTGTCACTCCTGAGATCCAGATAGGTTCTGGCCCTCTATAACTTGATGGCATTAATGTACACTGTGCCCCGGTGTCGATTAAAGCCTGGTACTTCTGTGGATTTGATGTGCCAGGCCATCGAATCCACACTGTCCAATACACCCGATCATCCCTTTCCTCCTCCTGGCTGGAGGCAGGGGCCCTCTATTCCTGTTCTTGGTCAGAGTATTCACTGTCTGACCCTTGCTGTGCCAGGCCGGAAACTCCTTCATCAGGGCCAAGGGAGGTGATCTCAGTCTTCCTGTATCTGGGAGATCGCTGGTTACTTTCTTGCGGTTTCACACCAGCTACATTAACAACCTTCTTGGATGTCGTCTTCTTGGCAGGAGTCTTTCCTCGCAATTCATGTACACGAGCTTCCAACTTGAAGGTGGGTTGACCATCCCACTTCCTCATGTCCTCCCCCTGGTCACGCAGGAAGAACCAAAGTTCGCCACGTGTCATGCGCCTAAGTTTCCCTTTCCCTCTGACTGGGGTGGAAGAGAACCGATTTCTTGGGGTGCTCCTGACATCTAAGGCACTCGCCCGTAGAGATGAGGAGGTACCAAGACTCTCTTCAAAGTTCTGAAGCCAGGAAGAGACTGCCTCCACAGTTGGCGTACATCTTAGTCCTTCTCCCATATCCATTTCTGGATAGTACATCGCAGCCAAGCCCGCAGAATACGAGGATGGTGCACCTTTAATCACCTTCCTCCACGTGGCCCGTGTGCACAGGACATCCTCTGGATTTTTAGGGGCTTCATCATTATCTGGATCACCATAGATGACTTCCAGCACTGCTAGTTCTCTCAGGTACTGGACACCTTCATCTGCAGTAGTCCACTTCCCTGGGGAGTTGTCCGTAAGATCTTCCTTGAAAGGATATCTTGCTTTAACACTTGAAAGGAGCCGTCTCCACAGACTGCAAATTCCTGTTTCTTTTCCAATTCCCCTTTCAATTCCTCGATCTCTAGCAAGGGAACCCAGCTGTTGGGCCTCCTTACCTTCCAGCTGCTGAGCATCAGCCCCATTATCCCAGCATCGAAGCAGCCAGGCAGCAATCCGCTCACCCGGCTGGCGGCTATAGTCATTCCGCAGATCTTGCAGTTCTGATGATGTCAGGGACCGGGTAGTTTCTGCCTCCTGTTTGAGTTCTGTTATTCCCTCTTCTGACCCCTTTGCTGAAGGACCCGCTTCTTCCTCCTCTTTCTCGTCCCTTATTAATCGAGGGTATGGACCTGTTGTTCTCCTTGTCCACTGTTTCTTTTTTACTACTGGGGCAATCTCTGCTGCTATTGTTTTTGTTTGAGTTCCTATTTCCACCACAGTCCTTTGAGAGCACTGAACTGCAGCTCGATAAGCATAGGCCAGGCCCCAGTACAGCGCTAGGAGTTGCTGATTTTCATCGGGATAGACAAGGCACCCTTCTATCAGGTGTTGTGTCAATTTTGCAGGGTTGCTTGCCTGTTCAGGGGTAAGATCCCAGGCTACAGGAGGTGATAACCGTCCTAGGAATCTGCCCAAATCCTTCCACTCCCCCTGCCACCCAGGGACAGGCCGCCTCAGGGCACATTTTGGTATTCTCCCACCCAAAATTTGCTTTCTCTTACACCAAAAACCTAACGAGCTCCACACAGCCCACAATAGGCGAATAGCATTAATGAACAGTATCAAAGAGCTAACATAAGGATTAATAAGTACTTCGGGAGCTTGCAGAATAAAACTACTCATGATGTTCCCAATTTCTTCCAGCATGTTCCCGAGCTTAGCAAAATAAAGATAAGCAGAGCAATAAACAAACCCGTGGCCAGCACAAGAGCTTGTCGTTTACTAACTGCTATAGCTATAGCACAATTAATATAAAACTGCCGTTGTCCTGCCCCACGTTGGGCGCCAAAAAAGACTGTGGTGGTTTGACCTTGGCTAAATGCCAGGTACCTACCAAGTCGCTCTATCATTTCCCCCCCGCCTTTTCCCTTTTTTTTCTCAATAGGGCAAAGAAGGGAAAGAAAATAAGATAGGAAAACAAAACAACCCTTGTGGGTAAAACAACAGCAGTTTTAATATAAGCAAAGCGAAGCAAAGGTCCGCGCGCGGAAGCAAAAAAAAGAAAACAGATTTATTCTCTACTTCCCATGAACAGGCGATGTCGAGCCTTCTCAGGAAGCAGGGCTCCAATACGCGTAGTGGTTGCCTCGGAGGACCAAGGGTGACCCCACCCCCTTCCTCCTTTCTCCCAGCTTTATACTGAGCAGACGTCATATGGTATGGAATATCCCTTTGGTCAGTTCGGGTCAGCTGTCCTGGTTGTGTCCCCTCCCAAGATCTTGCCCACCCCGTCCCACTGTGGGGGGGGAAATGTCAGAAAGAGCCTTGGTGCTGTGTAAGCACTACTCAGCAGTAGCCACAACACCAGTGTGCTATCAACACCCTGCCAGCTCCCAACATAAAACACAGCACCATGAGGGCTGCTACAGGGGAAAACCAGTTCTGGCTCAGCCAGACCCAGTACAGTCTCCACCCCTTATTCCATACCATTTACGTCATGCCTAGGTCCCACATAACACTCATTTATTCATTCCGTAAGCTTTCTTCACTCCTCCAGATGTTCAGTGACTTGGCTCCCATCTGTCAAGATGGATGTTCAGGACAGAGCAGTATGTTTGACTGTTGGACTCCAGCACTGGCTAGGTTTGGGTCATCATCGCACATATCTGGTTCACTCTTCGTCGTTCCTACTTCCTCCGTCACTTCCTGCAACATACAACTCAACCCACAGATTATTTCCCCCCCAAGGTTAAATCTCCTTGAGGCACACACTGAGTAGCCCCATTCTCCCGCATTACCCACCAAGTACATCCAGGTCCCTGAGCAAAAACAATCCCACGAGTGGGTTTGCCTTTTCCCAAGGGAGGAGCAATCCACACTGCCTTCCCCAGCCATTTCCCTGTGTGTACTACAGGGATCTTATCTCCTCCCACAGTATGAAGGGGTTTTGTTTGGGCAGGACCAGGACGGTTAACAGATCCTCTGGTCTTAATTAGCCAAGTGGCTTCTGCTAAATTTATATCCCAGTGTTTCCATCCCCCGTTGTCCAATGCTCTCAACATAGTCTTCAACAGTCCATTGTATCTTTCAATCTTTCCAGACGCTTGTGGGTAATAAGGGATGTGATACACCCACTCAGTGCCGTGTTTCTTTGCCCAGGAGTTTATGAGATTATTTCGAAAATGGGTCCCATTGTCTGATTCGATTCTTTCAGGAGTACCATGTCGCCATAAAACTTGCCTTTCAAGACCTAAGATGGTATTTCGGGCAGTGGCATGATTTACAGGGTACATCTCAAGCCAACCAGTAGTTGCTTCCACCATGGTGAGTATGTAGCGCTTGCCTTGGCGTGTTCGTGGCAATGGTCCAATATAGTCAATTTGCCAGGCCTCACCATATTGAAAACTCAGCCATCGCCCTCTGTTCCAGGGAGACTTTACTCGTGTGGCTCGCTTGATTGCAGCACATGTTTCGCATTCATGAGTGACCTGTGAGATGGCCTCCATGGTCAGGTCCACCCCTCGATCACGAGCCCATCTGTATGTTGCATCTCTCCCGAGATGCCCGGATGTTTCATGGGCCCATCGAGCTACAAATAGCTCACCCTTGCGCTCCCAGTCCAGGTCCAGCTGAGCTACTTCAATTTTGGTAGCCTTGTCTACTTGCTCATTGTTTTGATGTTCTTCGGTGGCACGGCTTTTGGGCACGTGGGCATCTACATGACGTACCTTTAGAGCCACGTTTTCCACTCGGGCAGCGATGTCCTGCCACAGTGCAGCAGCCCAGATGGGTTTACCTCTGCGCTGCCAATTGGTCTTCTTCCACTCCTGTAGCCACCCCCACAGGGCGTTAGCCACCATCCAGGAGTCAGTGTAGAGATACAGTACTGGCCACTTTTCTCATTCAGCAATCTTTAGGGCTAGTTGGATCGCTTTTACTTCTGCAAACTGACTTGACTCGCCCTCTCCTTCAGTGGCCTCAACGACTTGTCTTGTGGGGCTCCACACAGCAGCTTTCCACTTTCGATGGTTTCCTACCACACGACAGGATCCATCAGTAAACAGAGCATAACGCCTTTCATCTTCTGGTAACTCGTTATATGGCGGTGCCTCTTGGGCACGAGCCACCTCCTCAGGCAGTGCTCCAAAATCTCTACCTTCTGGCCAGTCCATGATCTCTTCCAGGATCCCTGGACGGTTGGGTTTTCCCAGTCGAGCTCGTTGCGTGATTAATGCTACCCATTTACTCCAGGTAGCACTGGTTGCATGGTGTGTAGAAGGGATGTTTCCTTTGAACATCCAATGTAGTACAGGCAAGCGCGGTGCCAAGAGGAGCTGTGCTTCTGTACCAACAACTTCGGAAGTGGTTCGAATCCCCTCATATGCTGCCAGTATCTCCTTTTCAGTTGGAGTGTAGTGGGCTTCTGATCCTCGATATCCCCGGCTCCAAAATCCTAATGGTCGACCCCGAGTTTCACCTGGTATCTTCTGCCAGAGGCTCCATGTGAGGCCATGCTCCCCAGTTGATGTGTAAAGTACATTTTGCACATCTGGTCCTGTCCGAACAGGCCCAAGAGCTACCGCCCGAGCTATCTCCTGTTTGATGTGCTCAAAGGCTTGTTGTTGCTCAAGACCCCACTCAAAATTGTTCTTCTTTCGGGTTACTTGATAGAGAGGGCTCACCAGCTGACTGTAACCTGGAATATGCATCCTCCAAAATCCCACAAGTCCTAAGAAAGCTTGTGTTTCCTTCTTGTTGGTCGGTGGAGACATAGCTGCTATCTTGTTGACAACCTCCATAGGCACATGGCGGCGCCCATCTTGCCATTTTATTCCCAAGAACTGAATCTCCTGTGCTGGTCCCTTGACCTTGCTTTTCTTTATGGCAAACCCAGCTCTCAGAAGAATCTCAATTACTCTTTGTCCTTTCCTGAACACTTCTTCTGCCTTGTTGCCCCACACAATGATGTCATCGATGTACTGTAGATGTTCAGGGGCATCACCCTTTTCCAGTGCAGTTTGAATTAGTCCATGACAAATAGTGGGGATGGGCTTCCACCCCTGGGGTAGTCGATTCCAGGTATATTGGACACCCCTCCACGTGAAAGCAAACTGTGGCCTGCACTCTTCTGCCAAAGGAATTGAAAAGAATGCATTGGCGATGTCGATTGTGGCGTACCACTTGGCTGCCTTTGACTGCAGTTCATATTGGAGCTCTAACATATCTGGCACAGCAGCACTCAGTGGTGGCATCACTTCGTTCAGGCCACGATAGTCTACTGTCAACCTCCACCCTCCGTCAGACTTTCGCACTGGCCATATTGGGCTATTAAAAGGCGAATGTGTCTTACTGATGACACCTTGGGTCTCCAGTTGACGGATCAGTTCTTGGATGGGAGCCAGAGAGTCTCGGTTCGTGCGATACTGCCGTCGGTGCACGGTCCTCATAGCAATTGGCACCTGTTGTTCTTTAACTCGCAACAGTCCTACAACAAAAGGATCTTCTGAGAGGCCAGGCAGATTAGACAACTGCTTGACCTTCTCTGTGTTCACACTGGCCACACCAAAAGCCCATCGGTATCCTTTTGGGTCTTTGAAATACCCCCTCTTGAGGTAGTCAATGCCCAAGATACAAGGGGCTTCTGGGCCAGTTACAATGGGATGTTTTTCCCACTTGTCCCCGGTCAAGCTAACCTCGGCCTCCAGTACTGACAGTTCTTGACATCCGCCTGTCACTCCTGAGATCCAGATAGGTTCTGGCCCTCTATAACTTGATGGCATTAATGTACACTGTGCCCCGGTGTCGATTAAAGCCTGGTACTTCTGTGGATTTGATGTGCCAGGCCATCGAATCCACACTGTCCAATACACCCGATCATCCCTTTCCTCCTCCTGGCTGGAGGCAGGGGCCCTCTATTCCTGTTCTTGGTCAGAGTATTCACTGTCTGACCCTTGCTGTGCCAGGCCGGAAACTCCTTCATCAGGGCCAAGGGAGGTGATCTCAGTCTTCCTGTATCTGGGAGATCGCTGGTTACTTTCTTGCGGTTTCACACCAGCTACATTAACAACCTTCTTGGATGTCGTCTTCTTGGCAGGAGTCTTTCCTCGCAATTCATGTACACGAGCTTCCAACTTGAAGGTGGGTTGACCATCCCACTTCCTCATGTCCTCCCCCTCGTCACGCAGGAAGAACCAAAGTTCGCCACGTGTCATGCGCCTAAGTTTCCCTTTCCCTCTGACTGGGGTGGAAGAGAACCGATTTCTTGGGGTGCTCCTGACATCTAAGGCACTCGCCCGTAGAGATGAGGAGGTACCAAGACTCTCTTCAAAGTTCTGAAGCCAGGAAGAGACTGCCTCCACAGTTGGCGTACATCTTAGTCCTTCTCCCATATCCATTTCTGGATAGTACATCGCAGCCAAGCCCGCAGAATACGAGGATGGTGCACCTTTAATCACCTTCCTCCACGTGGCCCGTGTGCACAGGACATCCTCTGGATTTTTAGGGGCTTCATCATTATCTGGATCACCATAGATGACTTCCAGCACTGCTAGTTCTCTCAGGTACTGGACACCTTCATCTGCAGTAGTCCACTTCCCTGGGGAGTTGTCCGTAAGATCTTCCTTGAAAGGATATCTTGCTTTAACACTTGAAAGGAGCCGTCTCCACAGACTGCAAATTCCTGTTTCTTTTCCAATTCCCCTTTCAATTCCTCGATCTCTAGCAAGGGAACCCAGCTGTTGGGCCTCCTTACCTTCCAGCTGCTGAGCATCAGCCCCATTATCCCAGCATCGAAGCAGCCAGGCAGCAATCCGCTCACCCGGCTGGCGGCTATAGTCATTCCGCAGATCTTGCAGTTCTGATGATGTCAGGGACCGGGTAGTTTCTGCCTCCTGTTTGAGTTCTGTTATTCCCTCTTCTGACCCCTTTGCTGAAGGACCCGCTTCTTCCTCCTCTTTCTCGTCCCTTATTAATCGAGGGTATGGACCTGTTGTTCTCCTTGTCCACTGTTTCTTTTTTACTACTGGGGCAATCTCTGCTGCTATTGTTTTTGTTTGAGTTCCTATTTCCACCACAGTCCTTTGAGAGCACTGAACTGCAGCTCGATAAGCACAGGCCAGGCCCCAGTACAGCGCTAGGAGTTGCTGATTTTCATCGGGATAGACAAGGCACCCTTCTATCAGGTGTTGTGTCAATTTTGCAGGGTTGCTTGCCTGTTCAGGGGTAAGATCCCAGGCTACAGGAGGTGATAACCGTCCTAGGAATCTGCCCAAATCCTTCCACTCCCCCTGCCACCCAGGGACAGGCCGCCTCAGGGCACATTTTGGTATTCTCCCACCCAAAATTTGCTTTCTCTTACACCAAAAACCTAACGAGCTCCACACAGCCCACAATAGGCGAATAGCATTAATGAACAGTATCAAAGAGCTAACATAAGGATTAATAAGTACTTCGGGAGCTTGCAGAATAAAACTACTCATGATGTTCCCAATTTCTTCCAGCATGTTCCCGAGCTTAGCAAAATAAAGATAAGCAGAGCAATAAACAAACCCGTGGCCAGCACAAGAGCTTGTCGTTTACTAACTGCTATAGCTATAGCACAATTAATATAAAACTGCCGTTGTCCTGCCCCACGTTGGGCGCCAAAAAAGACTGTGGTGGTTTGACCTTGGCTAAATGCCAGGTACCTACCAAGTCGCTCTATCATTTCCCCCCCGCCTTTTCCCTTTTTTTTCTCAATAGGGCAAAGAAGGGAAAGAAAATAAGATAGGAAAACAAAACAACCCTTGTGGGTAAAACAACAGCAGTTTTAATATAAGCAAAGCGAAGCAAAGGTCCGCGCGCGGAAGCAAAAAAAAGAAAACAGATTTATTCTCTACTTCCCATGAACAGGCGATGTCGAGCCTTCTCAGGAAGCAGGGCTCCAATACGCGTAGTGGTTGCCTCGGAGGACCAAGGGTGACCCCACCCCCTTCCTCCTTTCTCCCAGCTTTATACTGAGCAGACGTCATATGGTATGGAATATCCCTTTGGTCAGTTCGGGTCAGCTGTCCTGGTTGTGTCCCCTCCCAAGATCTTGCCCACCCCGTCCCACTGTGGGGGGGGAAATGTCAGAAAGAGCCTTGGTGCTGTGTAAGCACTACTCAGCAGTAGCCACAACACCAGTGTGCTATCAACACCCTGCCAGCTCCCAACATAAAACACAGCACCATGAGGGCTGCTACAGGGGAAAACCAGTTCTGGCTCAGCCAGACCCAGTACAGTCTCCACCCCTTATTCCATACCATTTACGTCATGCCTAGGTCCCACATAACACTCATTTATTCATTCCGTAAGCTTTCTTCACTCCTCCAGATGTTCAGTGACTTGGCTCCCATCTGTCAAGATGGATGTTCAGGACAGAGCAGTATGTTTGACTGTTGGACTCCAGCACTGGCTAGGTTTGGGTCATCATCGCACATATCTGGTTCACTCTTCGTCGTTCCTACTTCCTCCGTCACTTCCTGCAACATACAACTCAACCCACAGATTATTTCCCCCCCAAGGTTAAATCTCCTTGAGGCACACACTGAGTAGCCCCATTCTCCCGCATTACCCACCAAGTACATCCAGGTCCCTGAGCAAAAACAATCCCACGAGTGGGTTTGCCTTTTCCCAAGGGAGGAGCAATCCACACTGCCTTCCCCAGCCATTTCCCTGTGTGTACTACAGGGATCTTATCTCCTCCCACAGTATGAAGGGGTTTTGTTTGGGCAGGACCAGGACGGTTAACAGATCCTCTGGTCTTAATTAGCCAAGTGGCTTCTGCTAAATTTATATCCCAGTGTTTCCATCCCCCGTTGTCCAATGCTCTCAACATAGTCTTCAACAGTCCATTGTATCTTTCAATCTTTCCAGACGCTTGTGGGTAATAAGGGATGTGATACACCCACTCAGTGCCGTGTTTCTTTGCCCAGGAGTTTATGAGATTATTTCGAAAATGGGTCCCATTGTCTGATTCGATTCTTTCAGGAGTACCATGTCGCCATAAAACTTGCCTTTCAAGACCTAAGATGGTATTTCGGGCAGTGGCATGATTTACAGGGTACATCTCAAGCCAACCAGTAGTTGCTTCCACCATGGTGAGTATGTAGCGCTTGCCTTGGCGTGTTCGTGGCAATGGTCCAATATAGTCAATTTGCCAGGCCTCACCATATTGAAAACTCAGCCATCGCCCTCTGTTCCAGGGAGACTTTACTCGTGTGGCTCGCTTGATTGCAGCACATGTTTCGCATTCATGAGTGACCTGTGAGATGGCCTCCATGGTCAGGTCCACCCCTCGATCACGAGCCCATCTGTATGTTGCATCTCTCCCGAGATGCCCGGATGTTTCATGGGCCCATCGAGCTACAAATAGCTCACCCTTGCGCTCCCAGTCCAGGTCCAGCTGAGCTACTTCAATTTTGGTAGCCTTGTCTACTTGCTCATTGTTTTGATGTTCTTCGGTGGCACGGCTTTTGGGCACGTGGGCATCTACATGACGTACCTTTAGAGCCACGTTTTCCACTCGGGCAGCGATGTCCTGCCACAGTGCAGCAGCCCAGATGGGTTTACCTCTGCGCTGCCAATTGGTCTTCTTCCACTCCTGTAGCCACCCCCACAGGGCGTTAGCCACCATCCAGGAGTCAGTGTAGAGATACAGTACTGGCCACTTTTCTCATTCAGCAATCTTTAGGGCTAGTTGGATCGCTTTTACTTCTGCAAACTGACTTGACTCGCCCTCTCCTTCAGTGGCCTCAACGACTTGTCTTGTGGGGCTCCACACAGCAGCTTTCCACTTTCGATGGTTTCCTACCACACGACAGGATCCATCAGTAAACAGAGCATAACGCCTTTCATCTTCTGGTAACTCGTTATATGGCGGTGCCTCTTGGGCACGAGCCACCTCCTCAGGCAGTGCTCCAAAATCTCTACCTTCTGGCCAGTCCATGATCTCTTCCAGGATCCCTGGACGGTTGGGTTTTCCCAGTCGAGCTCGTTGCGTGATTAATGCTACCCATTTACTCCAGGTAGCACTGGTTGCATGGTGTGTAGAAGGGATGTTTCCTTTGAACATCCAATGTAGTACAGGCAAGCGCGGTGCCAAGAGGAGCTGTGCTTCTGTACCAACAACTTCGGAAGTGGTTCGAATCCCCTCATATGCTGCCAGTATCTCCTTTTCAGTTGGAGTGTAGTGGGCTTCTGATCCTCGATATCCCCGGCTCCAAAATCCTAATGGTCGACCCCGAGTTTCACCTGGTATCTTCTGCCAGAGGCTCCATGTGAGGCCATGCTCCCCAGTTGATGTGTAAAGTACATTTTGCACATCTGGTCCTGTCCGAACAGGCCCAAGAGCTACCGCCCGAGCTATCTCCTGTTTGATGTGCTCAAAGGCTTGTTGTTGCTCAAGACCCCACTCAAAATTGTTCTTCTTTCGGGTTACTTGATAGAGAGGGCTCACCAGCTGACTGTAACCTGGAATATGCATCCTCCAAAATCCCACAAGTCCTAAGAAAGCTTGTGTTTCCTTCTTGTTGGTCGGTGGAGACATAGCTGCTATCTTGTTGACAACCTCCATAGGCACATGGCGGCGCCCATCTTGCCATTTTATTCCCAAGAACTGAATCTCCTGTGCTGGTCCCTTGACCTTGCTTTTCTTTATGGCAAACCCAGCTCTCAGAAGAATCTCAATTACTCTTTGTCCTTTCCTGAACACTTCTTCTGCCTTGTTGCCCCACACAATGATGTCATCGATGTACTGTAGATGTTCAGGGGCATCACCCTTTTCCAGTGCAGTTTGAATTAGTCCATGACAAATAGTGGGGATGGGCTTCCACCCCTGGGGTAGTCGATTCCAGGTATATTGGACACCCCTCCACGTGAAAGCAAACTGTGGCCTGCACTCTTCTGCCAAAGGAATTGAAAAGAATGCATTGGCGATGTCGATTGTGGCGTACCACTTGGCTGCCTTTGACTGCAGTTCATATTGGAGCTCTAACATATCTGGCACAGCAGCACTCAGTGGTGGCATCACTTCGTTCAGGCCACGATAGTCTACTGTCAACCTCCACCCTCCGTCAGACTTTCGCACTGGCCATATTGGGCTATTAAAAGGCGAATGTGTCTTACTGATGACACCTTGGGTCTCCAGTTGACGGATCAGTTCTTGGATGGGAGCCAGAGAGTCTCGGTTCGTGCGATACTGCCGTCGGTGCACGGTCCTCATAGCAATTGGCACCTGTTGTTCTTTAACTCGCAACAGTCCTACAACAAAAGGATCTTCTGAGAGGCCAGGCAGATTAGACAACTGCTTGACCTTCTCTGTGTTCACACTGGCCACACCAAAAGCCCATCGGTATCCTTTTGGGTCTTTGAAATACCCCCTCTTGAGGTAGTCAATGCCCAAGATACAAGGGGCTTCTGGGCCAGTTACAATGGGATGTTTTTCCCACTTGTCCCCGGTCAAGCTAACCTCGGCCTCCAGTACTGACAGTTCTTGACATCCGCCTGTCACTCCTGAGATCCAGATAGGTTCTGGCCCTCTATAACTTGATGGCATTAATGTACACTGTGCCCCGGTGTCGATTAAAGCCTGGTACTTCTGTGGATTTGATGTGCCAGGCCATCGAATCCACACTGTCCAATACACCCGATCATCCCTTTCCTCCTCCTGGCTGGAGGCAGGGGCCCTCTATTCCTGTTCTTGGTCAGAGTATTCACTGTCTGACCCTTGCTGTGCCAGGCCGGAAACTCCTTCATCAGGGCCAAGGGAGGTGATCTCAGTCTTCCTGTATCTGGGAGATCGCTGGTTACTTTCTTGCGGTTTCACACCAGCTACATTAACAACCTTCTTGGATGTCGTCTTCTTGGCAGGAGTCTTTCCTCGCAATTCATGTACACGAGCTTCCAACTTGAAGGTGGGTTGACCATCCCACTTCCTCATGTCCTCCCCCTCGTCACGCAGGAAGAACCAAAGTTCGCCACGTGTCATGCGCCTAAGTTTCCCTTTCCCTCTGACTGGGGTGGAAGAGAACCGATTTCTTGGGGTGCTCCTGACATCTAAGGCACTCGCCCGTAGAGATGAGGAGGTACCAAGACTCTCTTCAAAGTTCTGAAGCCAGGAAGAGACTGCCTCCACAGTTGGCGTACATCTTAGTCCTTCTCCCATATCCATTTCTGGATAGTACATCGCAGCCAAGCCCGCAGAATACGAGGATGGTGCACCTTTAATCACCTTCCTCCACGTGGCCCGTGTGCACAGGACATCCTCTGGATTTTTAGGGGCTTCATCATTATCTGGATCACCATAGATGACTTCCAGCACTGCTAGTTCTCTCAGGTACTGGACACCTTCATCTGCAGTAGTCCACTTCCCTGGGGAGTTGTCCGTAAGATCTTCCTTGAAAGGATATCTTGCTTTAACACTTGAAAGGAGCCGTCTCCACAGACTGCAAATTCCTGTTTCTTTTCCAATTCCCCTTTCAATTCCTCGATCTCTAGCAAGGGAACCCAGCTGTTGGGCCTCCTTACCTTCCAGCTGCTGAGCATCAGCCCCATTATCCCAGCATCGAAGCAGCCAGGCAGCAATCCGCTCACCCGGCTGGCGGCTATAGTCATTCCGCAGATCTTGCAGTTCTGATGATGTCAGGGACCGGGTAGTTTCTGCCTCCTGTTTGAGTTCTGTTATTCCCTCTTCTGACCCCTTTGCTGAAGGACCCGCTTCTTCCTCCTCTTTCTCGTCCCTTATTAATCGAGGGTATGGACCTGTTGTTCTCCTTGTCCACTGTTTCTTTTTTACTACTGGGGCAATCTCTGCTGCTATTGTTTTTGTTTGAGTTCCTATTTCCACCACAGTCCTTTGAGAGCACTGAACTGCAGCTCGATAAGCATAGGCCAGGCCCCAGTACAGCGCTAGGAGTTGCTGATTTTCATCGGGATAGACAAGGCACCCTTCTATCAGGTGTTGTGTCAATTTTGCAGGGTTGCTTGCCTGTTCAGGGGTAAGATCCCAGGCTACAGGAGGTGATAACCGTCCTAGGAATCTGCCCAAATCCTTCCACTCCCCCTGCCACCCAGGGACAGGCCGCCTCAGGGCACATTTTGGTATTCTCCCACCCAAAATTTGCTTTCTCTTACACCAAAAACCTAACGAGCTCCACACAGCCCACAATAGGCGAATAGCATTAATGAACAGTATCAAAGAGCTAACATAAGGATTAATAAGTACTTCGGGAGCTTGCAGAATAAAACTACTCATGATGTTCCCAATTTCTTCCAGCATGTTCCCGAGCTTAGCAAAATAAAGATAAGCAGAGCAATAAACAAACCCGTGGCCAGCACAAGAGCTTGTCGTTTACTAACTGCTATAGCTATAGCACAATTAATATAAAACTGCCGTTGTCCTGCCCCACGTTGGGCGCCAAAAAAGACTGTGGTGGTTTGACCTTGGCTAAATGCCAGGTACCTACCAAGTCGCTCTATCATTTCCCCCCCGCCTTTTCCCTTTTTTTTCTCAATAGGGCAAAGAAGGGAAAGAAAATAAGATAGGAAAACAAAACAACCCTTGTGGGTAAAACAACAGCAGTTTTAATATAAGCAAAGCGAAGCAAAGGTCCGCGCGCGGAAGCAAAAAAAAGAAAACAGATTTATTCTCTACTTCCCATGAACAGGCGATGTCGAGCCTTCTCAGGAAGCAGGGCTCCAATACGCGTAGTGGTTGCCTCGGAGGACCAAGGGTGACCCCACCCCCTTCCTCCTTTCTCCCAGCTTTATACTGAGCAGACGTCATATGGTATGGAATATCCCTTTGGTCAGTTCGGGTCAGCTGTCCTGGTTGTGTCCACTCCCAAGATCTTGCCCACCCCGTCCCACTGTGGGGGGGGAAATGTCAGAAAGAGCCTTGGTGCTGTGTAAGCACTACTCAGCAGTAGCCACAACACCAGGGTGCTATCAACACCCTGCCAGCTCCCAACATAAAACACAGCACCATGAGGGCTGCTACAGGGGAAAACCAATTCTGGCTCAGCCAGACCCAGTACAACGTGGCATCTGTTGCATGATGTGTGGAGGGAGCCTTTCCTTTGAACATCCATCCCAGCATTGGCAGTCAAGGTGCCAGGAGGAGCTGTGTCTCAGTGCCAATCACTTCTGAGGCAGCTCGAATTCCTTCATACGCTGCCAGTATCTCCTTCTCAGTCAGGGTATAGTTAGCTTCAGAGCCTTTGTATCCCCGGCTCCAAAAGCCTAGAGGTCGGCCTCGGGATTCCCCATCTGCTCTCTGCCAAAGGCTCCAGGAAGGGCCATTCTCCCCGGCTGCGGTGTAGAGCACGTTCTTAATCTCCTGCCCTGTCCGGACTGGCCCGAGAGCCACTGCCTGGGTAATCTCCTGCTTAATTTGTTCAAAGGCTTGTTGTTGCTCTGGGCCCCATTTAAAATCGTTCTTCTTGCGGGTTACGTGGTAGAGAGGGCTCACAATCAGGCTGTAGTTTGGGATGTGCATCCTCCAGAACCCCACAGCGCCCAGGAAAGACTGAGTCTCCTTTTTGGTGGTTGGTGGGGCCATGGCTGTTTTCTTGTTTATCACCTCCATTGGGATGTGGCGACGCCCATCTTGCCATTTTATTCCTAGGAACTGAATCTCCCTTCCAGGCCCCTTAACTTTCTGTCGCTTGATGGCAAAACCAGCCTTCAGGAGGATTTCAATTACCTTCTTTCCTTTCTCAAAGACTTCCTCAGCTGTGTCCCCCCATACAATGATATCATCAATGAACTGCAGGTGTTCTGGAGCCCCACCTTTCTCCAGTGCAGTATGGACCAGTCTATGGCAAATGGTGGAACTGTGGTTCCACCCCTGGGGCAATCGATTCCAGGTGTACTGGATACCCCTCCAAGTGAACGCAAACTGTGGCCTGCACTCTGGTGCTATTGGAATGGAGAAAAACGCGTTAGCGATGTCAATCGTGGCGTACCACTTGGCTGCCTTCGACTCCAGCTCATACTGGAGCTCTAGCATGTCCGGCACTGCAGCACTCATCGCTGGCGTAACTTCATTCAGGCCACGGTAGTCCACGGTCAGTCTCCATTCACCATTAGGTTTTCTCACTGGTCATCTAGGGCTGTTGAAAGGTGAGTGAGTCTTGCTGATCACCTTCTGGCTTTCTAGTCGACGGATCAGCTGATGGATGGGGACTAGGGAATCTCGGTTAGTACGGTACTGCCGCCGGTGCACCGTCTTGGTAGCAATTGGCACTCGCTGCTCTTCAACCTTAAGCAACCCCACCACCGAGGGGTCCTCTGAGAGGCCGGGTAAAGTGGACAATTGCTCAACCTCCTCCAGGGCAGCTATACCAAAGGCCCACCGGTACCCTTTTGGGTCTTTAAAGTACCCTCTCCTGAGGTAGTCTACACCTAGGATGCACGGGGCATCTGGGCCAGTCACAATGGGGTGCTTATGCCTGTCCTTCCCAGTTAAGCTTACTTCAGCTTCTAATAGGGTCAGCTGTTGGGATCCCCCTGTCACTCCGGAGATGCAGATGGATTCAACCCCACTGTGGCTTGATGGCATCAGGGTGCACTGTGCGCCAGTGTCTACCAAGGCCTTATATTCTTGTGGTTCTGATGTGCCAGGCCATCAGATCCACACCTTCCAGTAAATCCGATTATCCCTTTCCTCCACCTGGCTGGAGGCAGAGCCCCTCTAATCCTGCTCACCATCACTCACTTGATCTAAGAGTGACTCCTGCAGGAATGACTTCCTGGTCCCCTCAAGAGGGTCAAGCATACTGTTGGCCATTCTATTCTGTCTGGGGGATTTCCGACTAGACACTGGGGCTGCATCTCTCTTGGAAGACTCCCCTTTCATGGTGATCTTCCGTTTCAGTTGCTGTACTCGTGCAGCTAGGGCGGAAGTGGGCTGTCCATGCCACCTTCTCATGTTTTCTCCATTGTCGCGGAGGAAGAACCACAGGGTGCCCCGTGGTGTGTACCTTCTACTGCCCTTCTCTTGGGTGGGGAAGCGCCTGCTTCTAATGGCTGAGACATCGGCCCGTGCAGGTGGAACATAGGACATGTCCTGTTCCATTTTCTGGAGCCTCTGAGACAGTTCTTCTACAGCTGAAACCAAAGCATGTTGGGAGGAAGGGAGACTTCCCTCATAGTGCCGGAGCTGCATAGTCACTTCATCCACTGTCTGAGTGTCTCGCCACTAGGATGCTGCTGCTAATGCTTTGGAATGTCCCTCTGGTCCACTTTGCAGGAACTTCCGCCACATCAGCTGTGTACAAGGGACCTGATCTGGATCCATTGGTTACTGCTCATCATTCAGATCACCATAGATCATGTCAAACACAGCCATTTCCCTGAGGTTTTGAATGCCTTTCTCCATGTCGGTCCACTTGCCTAACCGACATAGAGCATCATCCTTGTAGGGGTAACTCTCCCTCACAGCGAGCAGGAGTCGCCTCTTAAGGCTGAGGGTTTGAGCCTGTTTCCCTATTGCCTTGTCAATACCAGCCTGCTTGGTTAAAGGTCCCACCTGCTTGGCCTCTCTCCCCTCCAACTCCAAACCAGCAGCTCCACTATCCCAGCACCGGAGCAGCCAGGTGCAAATTTGCTCGCCTGGAAGGTGACTGAAATCCTTCCGCATATCTCGCAACTCATTGAGGGATAGAGATCGGATGATTACCTCCGGCTCTTCCTCCTGCTCTTGTGATGGGCCTGGTTCATTATCACCCTGTACATTGCGAGGGGATTTTTTGGTATATTTGGTTTTCCGTATCGGGGCAACTGATATTGGCACTGCTTGTCCCTCCGGCTCAGCTGCTGTGCTGGTGGAGGCGACCGGTACTGGCGCTGCCTGTCCCCCTGGCCCAGCTGCTGTACCAGCAGGTTCACTTTCAGACCCTGCAGCTCTTTCGCCCCCTTGAGGGCAGTGACCGGTGTTAAGATCGATGCGGTAAGCATGGGCAAGCCCCCAGCACATCGCAGCGAGCTGCATCTCCTGGGGTTTGTCAGATTGGCAGCACACCTTTTCCAAACACTCCACCAGTTTATCAGGACTCTGCACTTGTTCAGGAGTAAAATCCCAGAACGTTGGGGGTGACCACTGACTCAGGTACTTGCCCATCTTCTCCCACGCACCTAGCCATTTATAACTATCTGCCCCCGGGGCAGGTTTCCGGGTGGTGCTATTGTTGGAGAAGTACCGCATGGCCCAAAACAAGATCTGGCAGACATTCAGAAAGCACAGAGCCGCAAGCACAGTGGCCTGGGTGCTCCAGGGATAGCTGAAACTCTCAAAAACCGAGAGAATCTCTTCCTCTGGCTCACCCACAGAGGGGGTGAGACCCCAAACAAAAGACCAGGCAGCAAACAGGTATCGGTTCACCCCCACAAGCAGCGATACAAGCACATTATAAGCAGACAGTAACCAGTAGAGCAGAACAAGTCCCTTGATACATTTTGCCCCGAGAACAAACACCAGCACTAGGAGCATAGAGTGGAGATGAGGATTAATCCAGCCCCACCACGCAAGCAAATTGCCCAGCATTGCAAACATATCTTATCGAACAATACAAGTAAAAACAGAAAAATTACACCTAACAGATTGCTCTAACACACTTCTCCTTTTGTCCTTATTTCAGTCTTCTCCAGCCCCACGTTGGGCACCAAAGTTGTGGTGGTTTAGCCCCTGCCGGGGTCTGAGACCACGCGGCCGCTACCCCTCCCCCACAAAGGGAGTGAAATACAAAGCCCCAAGACTGAAATAAGGAAAGGTTTAATACAACAGTGCAATAGCAACACAACAAACAACAACAATAACAATAACAATAACAGTAATAGTGATAGCAATGAACAGAGCAAAATAGCTACCAAATACAGCAGTGAGAAGCACGATGTACAAAACCACGAGTGCACCGCGCTCCGCGCCAGGAAAATGTGACCTGCCAGGATGTGACGTCCGCATGGTATCTGAATAACCCGGCTAGAGCTCCTCCCCCCACTGCTGGGGAAACTTAACCTTATCCTGGTTAAACCAGGACACACTTAATGACCCTCTTGTTATTATTGAATGGATTTATTTTTGTCACACCAAATGCACAAGATGGTCACTACTCATCCAGAAATGTTTGCCAAACTGGTCATGAAAGGTGCCACCAATATTGCGTCACTTCTCGTCGCAGATACCAGATCAACAAGAAGTCCAGGGCAGGATTCAAGTCCTGGAAAGTGGTAATTGGGAAGGACCATATCCTTTAATAACCTGGGGAAGAGGTTATGCTTGTATTTTCACAGGTCTCAGTCCCGGTGGTTACCAGCAAGCTGTGTGCAACCACACCTGAGATATGAGAGGAAGCTTTTGGTGGACACTCAGGAGCCAGCGGTGGGTGCTATGGATGCCCCTGTGCCAACATTTCACCATCTCTTCAGCTGATCATTTAAGCAGAATGTATGGGTAATGCTTGCAACTGCAATAGGACAAAATATCTCTGTCCTTCATCACACTATGGTTGCCAACCTTTTTAAGAGAAAATGCTAACAGTAATTGTAACTCCTTGATGAAATATATAAACTTATTAGTTACCAGTAAAAGATATAGCTTAGATAAAATGTAGTTATTAATAAGGATGAAATGCTATAAGGATGTGTGTATTTAAGTTCCTTGTTTAGCAGTATCAAGAAGCAGGACCCCAAGTGTTTAACCTTATTAGAAACTCCCTTGGTTTTCCCCCTTGAGTGGTGGCCAGGCTCTGGGCGGAACCCAACAGGAGGATGAAATCAGATGTTTCCGCTCAAAGAAAATTGCCAGTTATTTTGGCCTGCTGAATTAGATAAATGAGGCTGGACCTGCTTGCAGCGACTTTGGATGCCTCACCTACGGATGGACGCATCGCGTAGGATTTCCGGTTTGTGAGGAAGGGCACTCTAAATTCTCGCTGCATCCAGGGTTCCCCAGCAATTGTGGATCTGAATGTTAGTACCCCATTAAGTAAGTGTGCTATTCCGTATTTTCCTTACTGTTTATTTTTGTAGTATTTAGTCATATCCCTCAAAGTAGTGAAATTAGCCTACTCTTTTAACTAGTAACTGTAACTGCTGTATTGTTTCTAGCCTTCTGTGGAACTATTTTGAGTATGCTGCATTTTTTGAAGTTTCCCTAACCCTTAATTCATAAAGTCTTGAAATAAGTGTTGCAGGTGCTGCTGCAAAACAAAGAAAGGAGGATGTGGACTCAGACTAACAAATCTGTACAATGGTTAGAGGCCAAAGCAGTCCAAATGGCACTCCAGCAAGAGGCAGAGAATCCTGTTAATATTGTTACAGACTCTTTATATGTTTATAAACTTGTACACAAAATGGCAACAGTAGGATTTGTGCAGACGGAAGTGTCGACCTTACTTTATGAAGCTCTACAACAGCGCATAGGGCAGGCCTTTATTACACATGTGAATAGTCACCAATCCCTACCAGGTCCAACTGTAGAAGGCATTCATAAGGCTGACCAAGCGGCACGGGGTCTGTCGTCATTGGACGCCGCAAAGAGTTTACATGCCTTTTTACACCTTGGAGCAAAAGCCTTAGCAAAAACATGTCATATTTCTCTGTCACAAGCAAAAAACATAGTGGCACTTTGTCCCTACTGTCAAAAAGGCCCACTGTGGGAGGCAGGTGTCAATCCACGGGGTCTCTCTTCCAATCAGATATGGCAAACTGATGTAACAACATGTGAATTGTTAAAACCAAATAAGTATCTCATAGTAACCATTGACACCTTTAGCTCTACAATATTAGCCACAATGGCTTGTAAGCAAACAGCCAGACACATTATTGTGCATTGGGAGGGCGTTATCGCCTTGTTAGGGAAGCCACAAGAGATCAAAACAGATAACGGCCCTTGTTTTGTTGCTAGACACACAAAAGAATGGTGTGCATTGTGGGACATCAAATTAGTACACAGCCTTCCTTATAACAGTCAAGGACAAGCGATAGTGGAATGAGCACATCACCGCGAAGACGTCTGTTTTCCTCTGGATACAGGGGCAGAATCTTGCTATGTCTTCATCACAGTCACCTTTGTAAAACCAGAATGGTTTGGGTGGCTTGACAACGTGTGGACTTAGATTACTAGTTAGCTTAGTTGGGATTGGCTCATTTGGGGAATTATTAGAATATGGGGTGTGCTTCTCGCTGTCTGTATTGCCTTTACATGTATTAGTGTCGTAGTTCGTAGATTGTTTAAGAAGGTTAATGTTTCGTTCTTAGATCGACATATGGGTCTTGCTCATCACCGCTTGGAACAGCGCAATAATGACAATCAATCAGGAATAATGATGTTATAAAGCATGGGGAGGGGGAAGTATAGGGAGTGGCGTTCGGAAGATCTCGCGATGTACGGAAGGAATAGCTGTAGCCCTCCCTTGTTACGAGGTAAGGTGATGGATAGGCTTATAATGTTAAGGGCACACCCACGAAGGAGGTACTTGGTGAATGTATATAGGTAAGATACACAGTTTAATAAACGGACATTTTGTATCCATCATATTGGTGTTTGTACTGATGTCCCCGTGAAGGTCTTAACCTCCTGCAGCGTTAGTCTGCGATCTGAGCGCCACTGACATGTGGATTGGCAGGTTTAATGAGGCAGGCTAATTGCGGTGTTGCAGTATTAGTCTCTGCGACCTGAGCGCCACTGACACGTGGAGAGGCAGGTTTAAAGAGGCAGAGCTAACTGCAACAGAAGTTGATTTTCCAAATGAAACTGGTCTGTCATATTGCTGTGCAGATTAATAAACAATGAAAGACATATGTCTCAATAGTCAGAGTAGTAATACATATACAATGAATATTTGACAGGAACGTGAAAGGACAAGTTTTGAAAGGAACATATGTTACAAAATTATGTATATTAGCATAATCTATATACATTTTCCATAGGCTTTGATTTATTTTTTTTACTTGTAAGAATGTTCATACAAAGAAGATCCAATACATCCATTAGTAGAGAAAGTTGTAAAATATGGCAAGAGGGCTCAAGGTAGTGTTACTGATTTGGTATGCCATTGATTTAATATAGAGTAGTATTAATTTGTTTAATTTTAATAGGAATATAGAATTATAGGAGATATTTAGTAGAAATCATATGCTGCATTTGCACTCTATACAGGAACCGAGGCTACTACGAACTCCCCTGTACAGCCCTGTACCAAGGCCGAAAGAATTGGTCAGAATCACCTAGTAGGAACATTTAGAACTATAGATAACAGGCTTAAGATTCAAGATAATTTGGATATAGCGTCTACTTATAAAGTATTTTATAACCTAAAAGAATGCAGAGAGATGTCAGAATCCAGATTAATGGGAAAATGGGGAAATCGACTGAAGCAACATGTAAGTTTAAGCCAAGAAACAGTGTCCTTAGGCAATAGGTAATTCTGGCAGGGGGAGATCGCGACCACCGATTCATTGACCACCGACCCACGTTACACCCCAGACCCATTTCCAGGTGCTTCTGGACTCTACTGCGCAGAATCGGAAATAGGAGGAGAGTATGATAATTATTTCCAGGAATTGTTATGTTTATGCATGAATACTTAATGAATATGCACGAGTAAGTTCTATATAAGATGTATGATTTTGGTGCAGGGTGTGCGTCGTTGGTGAAAACAGTCACCTGCACACCCAGCCATCAATAAAGAAGTGTCTGCTTATCTATATCAAATTGGTGTCGATAAGTTTTATTCCGAGTTTTCGGTAACAGTAGGAGCCTATTTGGGATTCCCTCACAGCCTAGGTTTACATGGCTTGCCTAGTAGAAAAGCTCACACCAGAGTCACAGAATACCCCATAAATCTGTCTGTATAGAAGTTTCAGTCCTACAATTAGGGTACAAATAAGGCAAAGTTATTTGTACCACAAAATACAAACACTGGACAGCTTAAAATTGTAGTTAAAAATAAATGCAGTCTGAAAGGTATTCCAAAAGTTCACTGCACTTTTTAAAATAATAAACATATCTGTAAAACTCTATCATTTCCTGAGTAACTTAGATCATTCATTCCGAAGTTAGTGCAGTTCGAATGCCATAAACCAAATTGTAGCTGTTTTCTGAACACAGATTTTGACACATACTATAAGTATACTAGTGACTGGATAACTTGAAAATAGATGAAAATTATTGAGTACCACTCATTTGACATCCTCTAAGACATAGTAAAACATAAAGGTAACTACTTGCTTGCTAAGTACACTTACTTGTTTGTGGACTGACATGAAAAGATTGTATGTACATGAATGTTATTTGTCCTTTGTATGAATCAGCTTCATTACATGATGGGATGTTTTTCAGGGCTCTAGAAAAAAAACAGAGGAAATAAGAAATCCTATTTAAATAAAGTGGCTATGTTACTTCATATCAAACAGAACGTTGAATCATTTAATGCATGCTAGGGTGAAGATTAGGAATTGTAATATATTAAGAGTAAAAACTGACCCAGATGATAAAATTTCAGTCTCTAGTGTAAGTAATTTTATTATCATACAATAAGTACATAATTCTTCTGTAGCAGCCAAAATAATGAGTCAGAGTGTTCTTCTTTCTTTCTGCAGGGCAGGGGCCATCTTTTTTCTTTATTCTTTTTTCTCTTCTTACAATAATACATACTTATTCTCTCGTTCAAGCTCTTACTTCATAATTAACAAATCAGCAATTAGACAGCTATCTACCTTTTCTCCTATCAGCATAAGACCACTTTAACACGTGCTGTGCAGATCAATCAACTTCTTGTTCACGCGCTGTTCACGCGGCAGTAACTTCTCACAGTTCAGTACTTTTCCACAGTTCAGTATTGTAGCTGTCCGTTGTTTTTCCCTGCCACCTTGGCACAACTCGGCAGTTTCTTATCTTTCTTCCAAGGCCTGTTTCTCATCAAAGCCTTGCTGCTTCTCAGGGGCTGCGCAGAGCTGACAGGCCGATGTCGACTTACCTGTCTCCCATATTCTTCCACCAAGAAGAATGGCCTGTTTGTAAGGATCCTGGACTAGGATTTAAATCCACTGAAGGACTTCAATATTTAAGTACCAGTTACTTAAACTGATTTCCATTTTAAGCACTTAAACTGCAAATGACTAGTTTAAAACTCCCAGAGACCACAAACAACCTCAGAGGGATTAAAAATGTCCATGACCTTCAGTTTTTGCAAATAAAGTTTCCTAGGCATGTCTAAATAAATGCTTCTGACTTCAGACAATGCTCAGTGGCTCAACTCCTACCTTATAACTAAATGCTGGTCACAAGCCATAATCCTTTTGTCCCTCCCCTCTTTCTCCGGGGGAGGGGGATGGAGCAAACAACTGGTCATGTGGCGATTTGCTACCGTCTCAGTTCAAACCACAACAGTTTTTGGCACCCAACCTGGGGCATGAAGTTTGAGATAATGGCAGAACGGGTAATAATGTTGATTTCTTGGCTCCTTACGATTTTATCACCTCATTTGCATTATGTATTTCCCATGCTGTTGCTCACAGTCCCTGAGAGTTGGGTTAAGATCTTGTTTTTCCTGTACTATGTGATGCTTATCTATGACAGGGTGCTGTCATCAGCCCTGGGGCTATTTAAAATTGTGTTTGAGGAATTCGGGAATTTCAGATACCTTTGGAATGCTGATATGTACATGGTCATGTGAGAAACGCTCAGTTGCCAATTATCAACGGCTCAGACAGGATGCGGTGTGAAGCACTCTTTATTACGTTCTTGCAAGACCGGGCGCCCCCATCAAGTGGACGCGCCTAACAGCCATCGTGCAATGGTTTATATCCCTTTCTCCCAACCGCGAGTTCCCTCCCCTGATTCCTCATTGGCTGAGTACTACAGGGTGTACAGACTTCCCGAACCGCCTACCGATATGCCCCTTCATGTATGTGTTCATACGTCGCATGTTCATGGAAATGAACCTTGGCTTTCTCCAGGGCGGAGAAGTTAATATGCATGAGCTCATCACGCAAGCGTACTAAGATGGAAAAGTTCGAAATTCAGGTTCCCCAAGTCTTTCGGTATCTGCATCCATCTAAAGCCAGTTCCAAGTACTGGGTCATCACAGTTGACAAAAAGACCACTTGCCTTCTAGCCCTAGGCCAGGGATTTCAATGGTTGTGAATTGCTCTTGTTGATTGCTTTGGTGAATCGCTCCTGCCCTTCCCATCAGGCTTATTATGCGAAAACAACATTCTTTCCCTTACAATCATTTTACTGCTAGGAGCTAGGGTGTTCCTGCATGTGGTTCAGGTTTTGTTCAGGGTCAAGCAACTATTTAAGAGTATCACCTGGAAACCTACCCCAAGATTGAAGAATTATGAGTGACTGGGGGTTTGGAGTAGCATGGGCAAGTACCTAGAACAGTGGCTGTGGGAGACATCGGCCTGTCAGCCTTGCACAGCCTCTGAGAGCAGCTAGGCTTTGATGAAAAACAGGCCGTGGAAGAAAGATAAGAAACTGCTGAGCTGTGCCAAGGTGGCAGGGAAAAACAACGGACAGCTACAACACTGAACTGTGGAAAAGTACTGAAGTGTGAGAAGTTACCGCTGCGTGAACAGCGCATGAACAAGAAGTTGATTGATCTGCACAGCGCGTGTTAGAGTGGTCTTATGCTGACAGGAGAAAAGGTTGATAGCTCTTTAATTGCTGATTTGCTAATTATGAAGTATGAGCTTTAACCATAGTATAAGTATGTACTATTGTAATAATAAAGGGTCTTTCCTTCTGCACTTCATGGAGAGTCCGTGCCTCAATTGCCACAAATGGTGCCCCGTGTGAGGCGGGCGATAAGTGTGACCAGCTTGGATCACTGTGTGAGACTGAAATGTCCTATGACTGCCTCAAAGCTTGCTTGTGTCTGTGCAAACCGCCAAGAGAAGCTGCTTCGGCCTGTGAATTGGTCTGGGGGATGTCACCCAGAGAAGTGGGAGCGTATTGAAGGATGCACCCCCCCTACTTCTTTGGGGTTGCATTGTCCCGACTCTTTAGACAAGCCTCAAAGGGGCAGATGTGTACTGAGTTGGCCCCATCCTGTAGCCATTTGTGGCTCTATTGTGTAGGCCAGACCCTATGCATGCATTGCTAATGAACTGACAAGAGGCAAACCTTCCTGCCCTAAAGCCAGATGCAACAAAACCTGGGGGACCAGAGAAAAAAAAAATAAAGGCAAGCAGATATGCTAATCAGCAGATACGATGAACTTAAAAAGGCAGCAAAAAATTTTGCTTGGTGTGCATCCACCATCAAAGCCAGATCCGTGTGCACCCACCACCGAAGAACTGAAGACTGAGGACCAACGGGACGCCGCTGGATCCATGGTGGTGACTATTCTTGCAGCCCTATCCTTCATCCTTGCTTTATTTCTGTCTTTTCCTTCCATTCTGTCCTATCGCTACCCCTCTTCACTTTTTTTTTTTTTTAATAATAAAAGCCTGTTTTGGGTATACGGCATTTGACCTCGTTTGTGTCTTAATCTCGCTCTTGGGATCATATCAAAACCTGCCCCGACATTGGATCGGTACAATCACTCCGGTGGAAAACTCAGAACTTAAGAGCTGCTGTGAGGAAGCAGGAGCCGGCATCAATCACCATTGCAGGCTGAGCAAGGTGAGCTGTGGGGAAGCGATGGGTAGGTCAATACCCTCGGAAGAAAAGTCAGTGCTTGCACTGATGGAAAGACTGTTAGCTAAATATAAGGTGCATATTAATCTGCATGCCTTGAAGAGAATTTTAAAGTGGGTAGCAGCCGCGGTTACTATATTCACTGTTCTGATAGGGGATAAAGCAGGAGTAAGATTCTGGGACTGTACAATGCGAGGGAATCAGGTTGCGGCAGAACTCTTACCGACATGGAGATCTCTATTTCAGATAATAAAAAGACAACATAAGGAATGTGGCCAGTCTGTTAAGACAGAGGATGAGGACACAGAGGACGAGGACACATGTTCTGAACCCCAGTAGCAAGCTTTATATGCTGGGTCATTTGACTGTGATAATCTTTTAGACCCCGACACTGTAAATCCTAAAAGAGAATCTGGCCTGTGTCCTCCCTTAGCTGAGGATGATCCGTGGTTAAAAGTGAGGCAAGAAGCCTTGGCGCAAGGGGATATGGACATGGCGAGAAAGATTGTTGCTCCTGTAATTTATGAGCCGGGACGTCAGCCACGTTGGGAAGGACTGCAATTTTCTGTTATTAAAGAACTACAGAAAAGCGTTAATGAGGACGGGCTTTGGAGTTCATTTACAGCGGGTGTACTGGAGGCGATCGCTCATGGGTATTAATTGGTCCCATGGGATTGGCTGGCACTTTTAAACACGATATTAACACTGGCACAGTATTCTATCTGGAAAACCAAGAGTGTGGATCTCTGTACTCAGCATTCGCGCCCCCCCACCTGCAAGCACGGAGTTGGCGGCGGTGGCCTCGGGCCTCCCTGAGCCCACCCCTGCCACGGGGAGACTGCCTGCGGCCGAGCCCGGCACTGCGCCTGCGCCCGCCCGCCCCTCCTCCCCCGAACGCCAAAAGCGGCAGTTTTTACAGAAGGTGCTGACACTATGGTGCTGCACCCCTTGTCTTCCAACACCACATAATCAACAAGCAATGGCTTTATATATTCTTAATGGTGTTTTGATGTTTGTAGTATTTGTCATTTGATGTTGTGTGAGTAATAAGTGTAAGAGGCCCCCTTGTGTGGGTGTGTGACTGTTCTGCAAGTGTGAGACACAGCCCAGCTGCAGCTGCGGAGTGTGGAGTTCTCTGACCCGCAGTTCCGTTATCCCGCGAGGGAAGCGGCCGGAGAGGAACGAAGCGCAGGGCAGACTCTGTACCAGTGGGGGGGTAGTGCAGGACGAGGGAACATTCCTTAGTACAGAGCGCCCTAGTGCCCGCCCGCTGGGTCACTGGTGCTGCCTGTTTGTTCGGGCTCAGTGTTTGAAGTGTCATAGGTGAGATATCTCCTCTAGCGGGAGGCAGTAATTCTGTGTTAATTGTTGTCTTGAATTTAGGTGCGTACTCTGTGGGGAGAGTGCACCCTTGTACCATCTGCCTGAGGGGGATATTCTCAGCTTACTTGGGTAGCGTTTTAAGGTAAAGTAGACAAGATCGGAAGTGGCCAGAGTGGGGGAATAGTCAAAAAGAGTCCCCTAGGCTGTATTTTAAAACGCTGGAAGAAGATAGGGGGACCTCCAGGCGCAAGTGTGAATAAAAAGACACTAATAAAATACTGCAATCAGTGGTGGTTTATAATAATTTAGTCACTATCGATCAGGCGTGGACCTGGCAGCCTCTGAGTCAGTAACATTATTACATACCACGGTATCCTTGATACCAACAGGGGTATATGGACCATTGGGAAATGGAAAAAGTGCATTATTACTGGGAAGATCATCTACAACCTTACAGGGGTTGTTCATTTTACCAGGGGTCATAGATGCCGATTATGAAGGGGAAATCAGAATTATGGCCTGGACCCCTGTACCCCCCTGTTCAGTAACAAAAGGGTCAAAAATCGCTCAGCTTGTTTATTTTACTTCTACTCCCCCTAATAGTATGCCGAGAAGCTGCGGTGACTCAGGATTTGGATCAGCAGGTACTCCTCAAATATTTTGGGCTCAGACAGTGACACAAGGTCGACCTCTGGTAAAATGTGCCCTCACCAAAGCAGAAGAATCTGTTGAACTGACAGGCATTTTAGATACTGGTGCGGATGTGACTGTAATATCTGCGAGCAGATGGCCACAGCATTGGCCATTAGCTTGGGTAACTCAAGCGCTTTTCGGGGTTGGTGGTCATGCTATAACGTTTCAAAGCAACGATCTCATTCATGTAAGGGGCCCAGAAAACCGGGTAGCAAATATTCGTCCATTTATATTGGAAACCCCTATTACATCATGGGGTCGTGACTGTATGGCTCAACGGGGAACTCAAATTGGATCAAATTTGTCTTAATTGCCACTGCAGCACAACCCACCCCTAAACCTACCCTGAAACTAACCTGGAAAACAGAATCACCTGTGTGGGTGGGTCAGTGGCCCTTGCCAAGGGAAAAGTTGTGCCACCTTAATGACTTAGTTCAGGAACAATTAAGTGCAGGACATCTCGTACCTACCACCAGTCCTTGGAACTCCCAGTGTTTGTTATTTTAAAGAAAAGTGGTAAATGGTGACTTTTACATGATCTCCGACACATTAATGATGCCACGGAGGATATGGGTACATTACAGCCAGGAATGCCTACCCCAGCAATGATTTCCCATAACTGGCATCTTGTAATAATTCATCTAAAGGATTGTTTTTTTACCATTCCCTTGCATCCGGATGATGCACCCAAATTTGCCTTCTCTGTTCCCAGTATTAATGTTAGTGAACCTGCAAGATGGTACCACTGGGTTGTTTTGCCACAAGGCATGAAAAATAGTCCCACGATGTGTCAGTGGTTTGTTGCAAAGGCTTTGAGCCCTGTTAGAATGCAGGTCCCCCAGGCTGTTATATATCATTATATGGATGACATCCTTATAGCAGCAGAGACACAGGAGATCATGGAAAAGGCTCTTGCTTTAACCAAAGACTCAGTATCTCAAATGGGGTTGCGAATAGCACCTGAAAAGGTACAGCAATCATCACCATGGCAGTACCTGGGGTGGAGAATTTGTGAACAGACCATTGTCCTGCAACAGGTTAAACTTAAAACTGATGTTAAGACTTTAAATGATTGACAGAAACTGTTGGGAGCCATAAATTGGATACGGCCGTTGTTGGGCCTAACTAATGATGATCTGCATAGCTTGTTTGATATTTTGCCAGGAGATCCCTCACTGACATCACCCAGAGTACTTTCAGAGAAAGCGAAACAAGATCTCCACCGTGTAGCTAACGCCATCTCAGAAAGACAAGCATTGCGATGTGTGCCTGGCCATCCGTATCAACTGGTATTATTTAATCCTCCAGGGCAGCCCTATGCTCTGCTGTTTCAGTAGGATGAAACACTTAGTGACCCTCTTGTTATTATTGAATGGATTTTTTTGTCACACCAAATGCACAAGACAGTCACTACTCGTCCAGAAATGTTTGCCAAACTGATCATGAAAGGTAGGCAGCGCCTACTATTACTTGCTGGTCAGGAACCTGTGTGTATCATTGTTCCGGTTACTATGCACATGCTACAGTGGCTAATACAAATGTCTTCAGAATTCCCGACAGCGATCTGTGACTACCCCAGACAGCTTTTAGTACGCAGCCCATCACATAAATTATTACAGCAAAATTTTTTATTAAATGCCATGCCAAATTGCAGCGACGTACCGTTGCAAGCCTTGACTGTGTTTACTGATGGATCTGGAAAAACGGGAAAGTCAGTCATATTATGGCAAGACCCACATGCTCAGATTTGGCAATCAGACGTTACTCGATCCCTGGGATCGCCACAGATCATTGAGCTAGCAGCAGTAGTCCATGTATTTCAATGCTGGGACACCCCAATTAACATTGTTACTGATTCTGCTTTTGTTGCCAATCTTGTACAGCATATGGAGAATTCGTGTTTGAAGGACGTTAATCATCCACTGTTATATTCATTAATGCACACCCTTTTATGATTATTAAATAACTGCAAGACTTCTTATTTTATTGTACATATTTGAGTGCATACTGCACTACCTGGACCTTTGGTTGAAGGCAATCGATGAGCAGATGCGTTGACTCTAGCGGCTCAGGTGATACCTAATGTCTTTGAGCAAGCACAGCTTTCACATGCATGTTTCCACCAAAATGCCAGGGCAATACAAAAACAGTTTTCTTTATCAAAGCTTCAGGCTAAAGACATCATTGCGACTTGCCCTGAATTCCAGAAGGACTCCTTCTCTTTAACAGCTAGTGGTGTCAGCCCTTGGGGACTCACCTCCTCAGAATTATGGCAATCTGACGTCACTCACTTCACTGCATTTGGAACGTTAAAATATGTACCTGTGTCTGTTGATACCTTTTCTGGAGCAGTGTTTGCGTCCTGCCATACAGGTGAAAAAGCACGCGATTTGTGAAGACACTTTTTAGCTGCATTTTCTTCCTTGGGCATGCCACGACAGATTAAGACAGACAATGGACCTGCTTATGTTTCTGTTTCTCTTTTTTCTTTCTTTCAACAGTGGGGAGTCAAGCATCTGACCAGCATTCCCCACTCACGGATCGGACAGCCCATTGTGGAGCATACGCATGGCACACTAAAGCGTCTATTACAACAACAAAAAGGAGGAGATGAAGGGTATCAATCTACACCTCACAAAAGGCTAAATAAGGCATTATATGCCATGAACTTTTTAAACATTTCCCCTGTCTCACAGGTGCCACCAATATTGAGTCACTTCTCATCGCAGATACCAGATCAACAAGAAGTCCAGGGCAAGGCTCAAGTGTTAGCAAAAAACCTGGAAAGTGTAACTGGGAAGGACCAGATCCTTTAATAACCTGGGGAAGAGGTTATGCTTGTGTCTCCACAGGTCATGGTCCCCGGTGGTTACCGGCAAGGTGTGTGCGACCACACCTGAGGCGTGAGAGGCAGCTTTTGGTGGACACTCAGGAGCTGGCTGTGGGTGCTGTGGATGCCCCTGTGCCGACAGTTTGCGGTCTCTTCGACTGATCATTTAAGCAGAATGTATGGGTAATGCTTGCAACTGCAATAGGACAAAATACACTATCTCTGTCCTTAATCACACTACAGTTGCCAACTCTTTTAAGAGAAAATGCTGACAGTAATTGCAACTCCGTGATGAAATATATAGGCTTACTAGTCACTAGTGAAAGATGTAGCTTAGACAAAATGTAGTTATTAATAAGGATGAAATGCTATAAGAATGTGTGTATTCAACTTCCTTTGTTTAGCAATATCAAGAATTAAGAACTCAAGTGTTTAACCTTATTAGAAACTCCCTTAGTTTTCCCCCTTGAGTGGTGGCCAGGCTCTGGGTGGAACCCAACAGGAGGATGACATCAGATGTTTCCGCTCAAAGAAAGTTGCCAGTTATTTTGGCCTGTTGATTTAGAGGCTGGACCTGCTTGCAGCGATGTTGGATGCCTCACCTACGGATGGACGCATCGCGTAGGATTTCCAATTTGCAAGGAAAGGTACTCCGAATCCTTGCTGCAACCAGGGCTCCCCAGTAATTGCAGATCTCAATATTAGTACCCCATTAAGTAAGTGTGCTATTCCATATTTTCCTTACTGTGTATTTTTGTAGTATTTAGTCATATCCTTTAATTATTGGTAGTGAAACTAGCCTACTCTTTTCAGCTAGTAACTGTAACTGCTGTATTGTTTTTAGCCTTCTGTGGAACTATTTTAAGTATGCTGTGTTTTTTGAAGTTTGTCTAAACCTTAATTGATAAAGCTCTGAAACAAGTCTTGCAGGTGCAGCTGTAAAACAAAGAAAGGGGAGATGTGGGACACATCAGCCTGTCAGCCTTGCACAGCCTCTGAGAAGCAGCTAGGCTTTGATGAAAAACAGGCCTTGGGAGAAAGATAAGAAACTGCCGAGTTGTGCCAAGGTGGCAGGGAAAAACAACGGACAGCTGCAACACTGAACTGTGGAAAAGTACTGAACTGTGAGAAGTTACCGCTGCGTGAACAGCGCGTGAACAAGAGGGTGATTGGTCTTCACAGCGCGTGTTAGAGTGGTCTTATGCTGATAGGAGAAAAGGTTGATAGCTGTCTAATTGCTGATTTGCTAATTATGAAGTAAGAGCTTTGGTGAGAGCATAAGTATGTACTATTGTAATAATAAAGGGTCTTTCCTTCTGCACTTCAATGGAGAGTCTGTGCTTCAATTGCCACAAGTGGGCACCTCCAGTGTATTGGAACTTTACTCCTGCACAAGTGCAGAATCCTGAAGAACTAGTAAAATGTTGTCACCTGGGTAATTCCAGAGAGGAACAGCTCACTGCAACATGCTGGGCCTAGCCCACGCTTACCGAGTGCTATTAAACACTGTTCAGCACCCTCAAGAGGAAGAGAAGGGCTGTGGATCTGGTAACAAAGTAACAGACATTGCAAACACTCCAAAGTCCACAACAGAAACTGCAGCCACTACAACCCCGACCACAGGCGCTGCAGCTGAACCAGAGAACCAACCCATGACAGTATCAGTTGCTCCCATACAGAAGAAGAAATACACAAGAAAAGCCCCTCGTGGCGTACAGGGTGACGATGAACCAGGCCCATCACGAGAACAAGAGGAGGAGGCAGAGCCAGTAATAGTCACCCGATCCTTATCCCTGAGCAGGTTGCAAGACATGCGAAAAGATTTCAGCTGCCATCCAGGTGAGCAACTCATTACCTGGCTGCTCCGGTGCTGGGATAGCGGGGCCAGTAGCATGGAATTAGAGGGCAGGGAGGCAAGACAGCTGGGATCCCTGTCTAGGGAAGAGGGCATTGACAAAGCCATTAGAAAGAAGACACAAAATCTCAGTCTCTGGAGGCAACTCCTGTCAAGTGTGAAGGAGAGGTATCCCTTCAAGGAAGATTTTGTGTGCTGTCCAAGTAAGTGGACCACTATTGAGAGAGGCATTCAATACTTGAGGGAGCTGGCTGTGCGGGAGGCAGTTTACTATGACCCGGATAATGCACAGCTACCCACAGATCCAGATGAAGTCCAATGCACCCGGCCCATGTGGCAGAAGTTTGTACGGAGCACACCACCATCATATGCCAATGCATTAGCAGTAATAGATTGGAGAGACGAAGAGGGACCAACAGTGGATGAATTGGCTCACCGACTACGACAATATGAAGAAAGTCTCTCTTCCTCTCTTGTCGTTTTTGTGGAGAAATTATCTCAAGATTTGCAGCAATTTAAAGAGGACGTGTCCGACTCCCCACCTGCACAGACTAGAATCTCAGCTATTAGGAGCAATCATTTCTCTACTCAAGGAAACCAGTACACACCACGGGGGAAGCTGTGGCATCGCCTGTGTGACTATGGAGAAGACATGAGGAAATGAGATGGAAAACCTATGTACCTCCTAGAAGAGCGGGTATGTGAGTTGGAAGGAGGAACAAGTACAAAACGGGGTTCCTTTAGGAGAAATGCTGCTCCGGTTTCCAGTAATCAAGTGCCCAAACAGAGCAGAAACTTTCACTTTGCTCATGATCCTATGAGAAGAACGACTGACTTATATTCACAAGAAGTGAGTGATCAAGATGAGGCTGAAATCCATGCACACCACACTAACCCATTTGTCGTCAGTGGGTATTATGACCAACATTAGAGGGGCCCTGCCTCCAGCCAGGCGGAGGACAGGGACAATTGAGTATATTGGTCCATGTGGATTCGATGGCCTGGCACATCTGACCCCCAGCAGTATAAGGCTCTAGTGGACACTGGCGCGCAATGCACCCTAATGCCATCAAATTTTAAAGGAGCAGAACCCGTTTGTATTTCAGGAGTGACAGGGGGGTCTCAACAGCTGACTGTATTGGAGGCTGAGGTGAGCCTAAGTGGAAAAGAGTGGGAAAAGCACCCCATTGTGACTGGCCCAGATGCTCCATGTATTCTTGGCATAGATTATCTCAGGAGAGGGTACTTCAAGAACCCAAAAGGGTATCGATGGGCTTTTGGTATAGCTGCCTTGGAAACAGAAGGAATTAAACAGCTGTCTGTGTTACCAGGTCTCTCAGCTCCTCCTGGCACCCCGACTGCCGGTGCTGGGCTGGATGTTCAAAGGGAGTGTCCCCTCTACACACCATGCAGCTGATGCCACGTGGAGTAAATTGGTTGCATTAATCACACAGCGGGATCGAATAGGGAGCCCCAGACATCCAGGAATACTGGAAGTGATTACAGATTGGCCAGAAGGCAAAGATTTTGGAATGGCGCCAGAGGAAGAGGTAATGCGTGCTCAGGAGGCCCCACCATATAATAAACTACCGGCTAATGAGAAGAGATATGCCCTGTTTACCGACAGTTCCTGTCGTATTGTGGGGAAACATCGAAGGTGGAAAGCAGCTGTATGAAGCCCCACATGACTGGTCACAGAAGCTGCTGAAGGAGAAGGTGAATCGAGTCAGTTCGCAGAGGTGAAAGCCATCCAGCTGGACTTGAATATTGTTGAGTGAGAAAAGTGGCCAGTGCTCTACCTCTATACTGACTCATGGATGGTGGCAAATACTCTGTGGGGGTGGTTACAGCAGTGGAAATGGAGCGACTGTCAGCGTAGAGGCAAACCCATCTGAGCTGCTGTATTATGGAAAGATATTGCTGCTCAGGTAGAGAACCTGGTTGTGAAAGTACGCCATGTAGACGCTCACGTGCCCAAGAGCCGGCCACTGAAAAACATCAGAACAACCAACAGGCAGATTAGGCTGGTAAGATTAAGTTGGATCAAGTAGATCTAGATTGGCAACATAAGGGTGAACAATTTATGGCTTCCTGGGCCCATGACACCTCAGGCCATCAGGGAAGAGATGCACCATATAGATGGGCTCGTGACCGAGGGGTGGACTTAACCATGGATGCTATTCCATAGGCAATCCATGAATGTGAGACGTGCTGCAATTAAGCAAGCCAAACGTTTAAAACCCCTTTGGTATGGAGGACGATGGTCAAAATATAGACATGGGTAGGCCTGGCAGATTTATTATATCACACTCCCATGAACTCGGCATGGCAAACACTATGTGCTTACAATGGTGGAAGCAGCCACTGGTTGTTTGGAAACTTATGCCGTGTCCCATGCCACTGCCCGGAACACCATTTTAGGCCTTGAGAAGAAAGTCTTATGGTGGCATGGCACGCCAGAAAGAATTGAATCAGATAATGGGACACATTTCCAAAACAACTTCATAGACACTTGGGCCAAAGAACATGGCATTGAGTGGATATATCACATTTCCTACCATGCACCAGCCTCTGGGAAAATTGAGCCATACAATGGGTTGCTAAAAACTACACTGAGAGCAATGGGTGGTGGAACTTTCAAACACTGGGATGTGCATTTAGAAAAAGCCACCTGGTTAGTCAATACCAGAGGATCTGCCAATCAGGCTGGCCCTGCTCAATCAAACCTCCTACATACTGTAGATGGGGATAAAGCCCTCGTAGTGCGCGTTAAAAATATGCTGGGGAAGACCGTCTGGGTTACTCCTGCATCAGGTAAACCCATGTGTGGGATCACTTTTGCCCAAGGACCTGGGTGCACTTGGTGGGTAATGCAGGAGGAAGGAGAAGTCCGATGCGTGCCTCAAGGAGATTTAATTTTGGGTGAAAATAGCCAATGAATCGAACTGTCAAATAACCCTGTTATTGTAATTGGTGCCTCACACATCGTCCTGCCACTTCCAAAGCCTCCTGCTCCACCGACTGAGCCGACTCCACCTCATTCCTCCAGCCTTAAAGACTGTCATGACAGATGGAACCCAAAGTTATGGTCTAAATAAGCTCAGTAAACATTTTAGAAGGATGGCACATAGACTGAGGGAATGATATCTGTGAGACCCGGGAAAGGGGTGGTGATTCCTTAGAATGTATTTGGAACCTGAGCATGATGTCAATGGTATGGAATAAGGGGTGGAGACTGTCCTGGTTTTGGCCAGGACAGAGTTAACTTTCCTTGGGCTGAGAGGGAGCACAGCTGAAGGTCTGGGTCCTGATCGATCATCGGAGCATTCCATGTCATGTGATATCAAAGCTCAGCATATAGGCAGGCGCATGCTCTCACGCGCGCTTTTTTTTGGTTTTGGTTTCCGAATTGGCTGGGCAGAGTTTCTCTGGTGCAGTCGGATTGTTGCTGGGGATGGGCTCTGTACCAGTTGCCGCTCAGTGAGCCACTAATGCATTTTACGCATTTTGGACTACTATTATTACTGTTGTTTTTGCTAGTAAATTTTTTTTTTATGTAACCTACAAATTTCTTCTTTTGTCTCTATCCTATTTCACCGGGGGGGGGGAAGTAAACAACTGGCCACGTGGTGATTTGCTACTGGCCGAGTTAAAACCACAACAGTTACAGATGTTTTCAGGGGCTCTAAGCCACAGCCGACTGCTCGGGTGAAATGCTGGTTACCTGGGAATGAAACTGCAACAGAGGCTATGATGACCCTGGGAAATTTCCCCACAAATATCCTGGGACTTGACCTATTGAAGGGACAAGCCTGGGTGGATTCAAAAGGAAGGGAATGGAAATTTGGGTTCCTGACTGCCTCTATAAGACTTTTACAGCAAACGCCTGTGCTTCCTCCTTCTAAAACTGTTAATGTGAAACCTTACGCCTTACCGTTAGGTGCCAGGGAGGGGATCACTCCGGTAATAGCAGAGCTGCGGGAGCAAGGGATAATCATTCCAACTCACTCACCCTATAATTCCCTGGTGTGGCCAGTCTGTAAACCTAACGGAAAGTGGCGACTGACAATTGACTATCGGCGATTAAATGCCAATACAGGTCCTCTAACAGCGGCAGTACCTAACATAGCTGAACTGATTGCAACCATACAGGAACAAGCCCACCAGATCTTAGCAACTATTGATGTGAAAGATATGTTCTTTATGGTCCCCATACAGGAGGCAGACAGAGATGGCTTTGCCTTTACATGGGAAGGCGTGCAATTTACTTTTACACGTCTCCCCCAGGGATATTGCCATTCGCCGACCATCGCTCATTATGCACTAGCACAGGAGCTTGCTCAAATCCCTCCAAGGGAAGGGTTCATGGTATATCAATATATTGACGATGTCTTGATTGGTGGCTCTGATGCTGCTGCAGTGGGACAGACCCAGACAGAGATAATCACCCACCTAGAAAATTTAGGGCTCCAAATTCCAGCTGAAAAGGTACAACTCCCATCCTCCGAGGTAAAGTTTCTGGGTATTTGGTGGTGGGGAGGAACAGTGTGTATTCCCCCAGAAACTTTAACTACCCTGGAAGAAGTAAAGAGCCCTGCAAATAAGAAGGAGCTGCAACATGCCTTAGGCTTGCTGGTATTTTGGAGGAAACATATCCCCGATTTTTCCATCATAGCTCGTCCTTTATATGATTTGACATGCAAAAGGACTATTTGGGACTGGACTCCTGTCCATGAAGAAGACTTAAAGCTGTTAATCTTTGAGGCTGGAGTATATCAGTCCTTAGGGCCGATACACCCAAAAGATCCATTCCAAATTGAGTGGGGTTTTGCAATTCATGGACTATCCATACATGTGTGGCAACATGGGCTGGAGGGTACAACCCGCCCTATAGAGTTTCATTCGTGCAGTTTCAAAGACGCAGAAAAGTGTTACTTGATCTGGGAGAAGGGTATTTTTGTGGTTAGCCTAGATTTGCAGGAAGCTGAAAAAATCATACGGCAGCAACCAATCATTCTACGAGGACCCTTTAAGGTCCTGAAACCAGTACTGGCCGGAACCCCCACTCCTGTGGGGGTTGCGCAGCGAGACACAGCGAGGAAGTGGTATGCACAATTAGATCATTACTGCCACACATATCAGATAGAGGAGGGGGCACCCAAAGTGCTCAAAATACAAGATCGACCCTCTGATCACCCTGAACCTCCTCCCTCATACATAAAACCTGCTCCCCCATTTGAAACCCATCTAAAGAATGTATGGTTCACCGATGCATCTTCTAGAAGAGAGGGAAAGGTATGGAAATACCGAGCAGTAGCACTGCATGTTGACTCGGGGGACCGAATCATAACAGAGGGTGAGGGAAGTGCTCAGGTGGGAGAGTTAACAGCGGTATGGAGCGTGATTGTTAAAGAAGCTGAGACTACAGAACCAGTATTTATTTACACAGACTCCTATGCCATATTCAAGGGGTGTACTGAATGGCTCACATTTTGGGAAGAAAACCACTGGGAAGTAAATCGGGTACCGGTGTGGCAGCGTGAGAAGTGGGAGGAAATCTTAAACATTGCAAAACGGAAGTCCTTTTTAGTAGGATGGGTTGCTGCACACCAGTCAGGAAATCACCCTGCCCACCTGCTAAACAACCAGGTGGATTCAATAACTCGTTTGATGAGAACAGCTACAGAAGGTGAGGAGGAGAAATGGGAACACTTACTGGAATGGTTGCATGTAAAGCGGGGCCATTCAGGAAGCAAAGATTTGTTTAAAGAGGCAATAAGCAGGGGATGGTCCGTAACCAGGGAATTGTGCAATACCATTATTTCAGCGTGTAGTCTATGTTGTACTTGGCTGGGGGAACACAACCCTCTTAAGGACCAAATCCCTACACCTAAGGGACAACAAGAGACTATGGGACATCTGGCAGGTGGATTATATTGGTCCTTTTCGGCTCTCTGAGGGAAAACGTTATGTATTGGTGGGGGTGGAAATAGTGTCGGGCCTAACCCAAGCAGAAGCTGTATCTCAAGCAACTGCAGAAAATACAGTGAAGGGGTTAAAACATTGGTTTAGCTGCTTGCCTAAGCCCAAATCGATCCAATAAGACAATGGTAGTCACTTTACTGCCTGGGTGGTTCAGGAGTGGGCTCAAGATGAAGGAATCCAGTAGATTTTCCATATTCCATACTATCCCCAAGCAAATGGGATTGTGGAACGCACCAATGGACTTCTAAAGCAGGCCCTAAAACCCCACGAACCGAGATGGTCACAATGGGTGCCAGACGCAGTAATGAGGGTAAACAGCCAGTGGGGAATTAATGGATGCTCACGACTTACCGCATTCTGTCCTAAGCCTCCATCCATACTCGCCAGGAAAAAGGAGACTAAAGACCCTGCAAACCCGCTCCATTTTATCCTGGACAACCTTTCTAGTAGACTTGCCCACCGTGGGGCAAGTACCCCTAACCCTAAAAACTCCCATCAATATTTGTTCATGGGTGGCTACTGATGCCCATGGGAAAGAATACTGTATCAACACCAGGTTGATTGTCCCTTCTTTCTAACCATCATTGTTTTGTTATGTATATGTTTTACTGGGCATTAATCCTAGACGACAGGGGACCTATGTTCCTCTTAGTGCTTTCAATGGTTATATGCATTATCGGCTAGTTATTATTTGTAATTTACTTACACTATTATATGGGAAAGATGTTTTGGGAGACCTGGTATTCAATCTTTGTCCTTGCAGTGGCGGGACCATGGGAGGACTCCCCCAATCTAGCCTGGGACCTAATACAAGGATTCATGTACATTTGGTACCAAACTTATCAGGGCGTATGTATAACATTACTGACCTCTGCCAGAGATGGCTTTAAATTCACCATGAGCCCAGTCAGTCTCACTGCACTGGTTCTGCAAATTTAACCCAGGTGTTCCAAAACATCTCGGGAATTGATGAGGCTACAGAAATTAACACTGTCAAAGGAATATGGCAAGGCCCGAACACCTTCTATCAGGCTCCATCAAATGTCATATGGGAGAAATTGTGGAATCATACCTGCTGGGTGTGGAATAAATCATTGTCAATCAATTACAACCAACAATGGTATCCATATCCAGGAAATTTTACAGGTACTTTTAATGAGTCCACTTACTGGAAGGCTAACCCGGAGTTGTGCCTTAAGTTACCTTATTGGGAATCGCCTCCAAAATTAGAAGAGCCTGTGAGTCACCCATGACTGCACACTGGTGCTTGCAAATACCAAACAGGTTTGGGGATCTAACCAGTTACAGTGCTAGCTCATATAACTGGATGTGGTCCTTACAACATCACACCCACCAACAGCAAGATGAAGTAATCAAAGACTGGCTGGAGGGGTCTGATTCCACAAATCAAGCATTAATGAATTGTACCTGAATATTAAATTGTATTCCCACTTAAATCCTTATAGTATGGCTGGATTAAAATGGTCTATCTGTTTTCCAACAAGGTGCCCTTCAAGAGTTTATTTAATTACACCATTACCTCACACCGAAAATGAAGAGGGCCTAATGGACCTAGTGATGTCAGGCACAGAATCAGTGGGGTACAACATCCAGATTACTATACCTGGGAACAAGGGTTGGCCCTGGGCTTAGAAACTGCCATGTTACCTGCTAATGTGATTGTATAACCTCAAATAGTTTTGGAAAATTTAACTAAGCAATTGTGTGTACTAAGTAACTGAACAAGGTATGCCTTTAGGGAATTAAAGGTGCAGACCCAACAAGAATCTAAGATGGCGTTGCAGAATCAGCTAGCATTGCTGAAGGAACATGGAGTGTCTGGTATGCCGAGTCTAACTGAGGGAGAATGCTGCATCACCATTCACAATGCCACTACCTCTATAGAGGAGACCCGTGCCACAATGAACAAGATCGCCAACAGGACCGGAGGACTTTTTCAAGCAATACAACCAATGGATTGGTTTGATGGATGGAACCCCGGGTCATGGGTCACATCACTGGGATCCTCAGGACTGACGGGGTGGGGAAGACGGCTTGTAAATATCGGTCTTATGATATTATGCGGATTCTTGCTTTTGATGATATGCCTTGCAGCAGTTAGATGTATGCTCTCTCACCTTCTGTCTTCTTTTTCCCTGTACGTATTTGCTATGTATGGATGACAATGGTCAAAGAAGAACTTGGACTGTTTGAGCCACGGGGTGGGATGTGAGAGACAACTTGTAAAAAAAGGTCCTGAAAGAAACAGGCCTGTGAGAAACAAAGACTGAGAAAAACAGCCTGAGAAAGAGATAAAAGTTAGCAGGGGGAGTGGAGGCCCTCTGAGCTAAGGAATGCCTCAAACACTCGCAAGACAAAACTATGAGTCACGGGGTGGATGGTGTGGAGGTCGAAGCTGATAAGGCTGCCCCAATAACACAGGATGCAGCTGGAGGAGGGAGCCCTGTGGAGACAAGACAGTTCTGCTCTGATGCACTTGGTCAAATTTCAAGGGCCATCTGTCAGGTGAATGACCTTTGCTTCATTATCCACAAAATGCATATTAAAGTTAACACCCCTCAATATGCTAACGAGGGCTAACATGATCATGCTAATTACATCATCGCATGAAACACCTTACCCCTCCCCGAACATGGGATACGTAGGTATGTGGGTTGACCTAGGGGACGGACCCAAGGAAAGTGGGTATAAATTGAGCGGGGGGAAAGGGGAGGGTAGTCCAGAGAGTGCAGTGAAGCGAAGAAGATGGATGCCTCCTGGAACCCTCACTGGCGGGATCGATGCAGGAACCCAGACCGGTGATCTCTATTCCTCTATTCTCTCCATCTCCCTCCTCTTCTTTTTCCCCTTTTCCTTCACTACCATTAAGAAATGCAAGGCATACTGTATTGCTTGCCACAACTCATTATATACTTAGCCAATTATCGGTGTACCCAATTAGTACATTGTGGGAAGTTAATAAATGTTTGGACTTTGAGACTTGTCTCACCGTTGTCTGCTCCGTTGGGGATTTATGAATCTGAGTCACTTGTCTCCCTCGTCTGAGCGGGACGTGACACATGGAATATATAAATAACCCTTTTTCAGGTCAAAAAATGAGAAAAAGAGAAGAAATGCATACTGCTATAGTTTAGTAATTAGAGTACTTCTCTAGGATGGGGATGATAGGGATGTCTACCCCTCCTACAGCAAATATTTAGATATTTTGTCCTCAACAGTCATTGGAATCATATTTACTCACATCTTTAAAAGAACAGGAGGAACTAAAAAGAATTAATCTCTGAAGAAAATTATAAGTACATTAATCTCGATAAAAAGTCTTCCAGCTTTTACAGATTTTACCAAAACTCTCTCAACCATGTTTTCTCCAAACACAAAATCAGAATTGCTGCTGGTTTGTACACTTCTGTCTTTAAACAACTGACTTCTGTGGGAAAAAAATAACTTAAGAATGTGCTTTAGAACTATTTAGAACTTTGTAAAGAATACAAATAAGTTAATGCATTTACTTTACCACACCTTACGTTAAAGACAACAGTGACCACTTAAGCAATCAGACAAAATCTTTAAGAGAATCTCAGAACATTTTCTACATAACATTTCACAAAAGGAATGGAGAGTATTAAACTGTATTTCATGAATATTATCAAGGATTCTCCCTAAAAGCAAAGGACAACAAGCAAAACAACATGCTGCCTCTTCCTCAGGGAAGTGTCTTACTCCAGAAACTTTAATGAATTACATTTGTTTCCTGTTCCCTTTGCTGCACCAAAAGAGTACCCACAATTAACAATTATCCCTTCATGTTGGTGCAGCTCTGGTACCCTTCAGAATAATGTACTCCCCAATGCCTTATAGGCACTCCTTGGTCATCCACCTAACATATTGGAAAGGCAGAGAGGCAGTGTATTCTAATGCACACACTTTCAATTCACATAAATACTGCAAAAATGTAAAGGTATGATAGCAGATGGCTTATGATGAGGTATAACTAAAACAGGAAAGAAAGATCTTCTTTACATTTTTCAATGGCCTGTTCTATGGATATACTTAAAATGTGAAGCAAAGAAAACAAAATACTTGCAATCCTTTGGTACTGGCCAACTATAGTTTGGGGATACAGATTTAGGAGAAAATTTGCCATTCTTCTGTCCCTTTTTCCTTCTTAGTGTTTTAGGTTTTCTGGGTAAAAAACATTAATTTTTTTTTTTTTTGCATTGCCACCCTGAGTTTAGCTACTCTCAGTTAGCTTCTTACCTCTCAAGGTTTTAAGAGATGTTGGGGAATTTTTATGGTAGCCCTCAAGGTGAATTAAACACACGCTTGTGCTTAAATATAAAAGAAAAAAACGATGAACGATGCATTGGGCAGAGTTCTACCACAGTAAGCAGTTCTACAAGGAGTCTGCAAAGATGAGTCACAAGCAGATTCCTTGTATACACTTGCATCAGCACCAATCCCAAGAGTGGTTGCATGGGGCACCTCAGCCTAGCCTTGGGTGCATCCCCCAGCCCAGCTCTGCTGCCCAAAGGTGGCCCCTGATCTTGGGCCCCTGAACTCTCGTTCCAGGATGGTCTACAAGACAGTGCTGAGGCTGTTTCTTATCACCAAAGGAAACTTCATTCCCTTGCAAGGAGTCCTGCTTCCAGACAATTTAACCCCTTCTTGTAGTTGGGCCTTCTTGCCCTCCATGCCAGATCATTACGTGGTCACAGATTACCACTGCTGAGTAGTTAGAATTAGAATTTCCCCTTCATTCCCCCCCTTTTGTGAGTAGTTATTACACACACACATTCATCATAGCAAGTCTTTCAAATTCTTCCTTATGCTTCTTTCTACCAATTTCCATTTCCAAAAATATTTCCTTTGCCTCACCTAGATTATTCCCTTTGTTCCTTTCTTCATTTGTTTACATCTTAATTTCAAGCACCTTCTGATAAGGAGGCTCTTGTTCTTAAAGATCTAGAGTACAGTAGGAAGGCTGCAGATGCCCTGCTCACAAATCCTGGGAGCCCAGGATCAATCACTGCATGGGCCATGCTGTCCCATCATCCATTCTTGCCTCTAGATTTTATAATTATTTATAGTCATTAGTCCAAGCACTTCTTCCTTTTCTTCTTCCTTATCCTCTTAACATATTTATCATTATTGTTCTGGCCTCTGCTTGCGTTATGCCTTGTTCTATCCTTTTACATACCAATTGGCTACAACATAAGATCAGCTGGACTAATACATACATAATCACCAAAATTAATAATCCTAACAAATTATATTTCAGTGTTGTTTTAAGCAGTTTTTCTCTAACCATCCTTTCATGTCTTAGAGCCATTCACATCAGTCAAAAAGGCTTTCCTCCAGGTATTTCCTGCAGTATTTGAAGTTTAGCTCAAATTTTATGTAATTTCTATTTTCTGATCTTGGTCTGCATCTGTACAGCAAGTACATGTACCTTTCTTGAGTGATGAGCACATAATTTAATGCCATTCTGTTTTGCAGGGCTACCAGAGATGCTTGTTTTACCTCTAACTGTAAGGCTACTACTGCTAGACAGGGGAGGAATGTTCGTGCATTTTATACTTTGTTTGGTACACTGGGGTAAATTGTGCCTGTCATTCCAGAATCGGTCTGGATGTATTGAAATGTCAAGAAAAAAACAATCACCTCATCGTAATGTACAGGTGTTAGTCCAATTCACAGGCAGTATCTTATAGGCCTTAGAGCCACATACCACTCATAATCCTTCATTCCTTAAGATTTTATCATATAACAATTCTTATGGATTAGTACATGATCAGTAATAATATAAACCCAAATGCAAAATCCCAGAGCAAACAAAGCTACAATTTCTAAAACCAGATCAGTCCTACTGCACAATAGTCTTCAGTGACTTGTGTACATTCCCCATGGAAGCAAAATATCTGCTGAAAATACAACACAGCAGAGTGGGACCAGTTCCGGAGATTCCTGGAATGTGTGGGAGACAACTTCCTGATGCAGCTGGTGAGTGAACCGACCAGAGAAGTTGCCCTCCTGGATCTCCTCTTTGTGAACAGAGAAGGACTGGTGGATGATGTGGCAGTTGGAGGCCGACTAGGGCACAGCAATCATGAAATAATAGAGTTCTCTATTCTTAGAGAGGCCAGGAGAGGGGGCAGCAGAACTGACATCCTGGACTTCCAAAGGGCTGACTTGGACTTGCTTAGTCACCTGATTGACAGAATCCCTTGGGAGATGGTCCTGAAAGGTATAGGGGTCCAGGAAGGCTGGACACCCTTTAAGAAGGAAGTCTTAATGCCTCAGGAGCAGGCGGTCCCCAGGTGCTGTAAGAGAAGCCGGTGGCAGAGAAGACCACCCTGGCTGAACAGGGAGCTTCGGCTGCAACTCCGGGAGAAAAGGAGAGTTTACGGCCTTTGGAAGAAGGGGCTAGCCACTCACAGTGATTACAAAGATGCTGTGAGGCTATGCAGGGCAGAAATCAGGAGGTCTAAAGCCCAGCTAGAAATTAATCTGGCTTCAGCAGTCAAGGATAACAAGAAATGTCTCTATAAGTACTTCAACAGCAAAAAAAAGACCAGGGAGAGCCTCCATCCCCTGCTAGATGCAGGAGGAAACATGGCAATGAGTGATGAGGAGAAGGCTGAGGTGCTTAATGCCTTCTTTGCCTCAGTCTTTAATAACAAGACTAGTTGTACTGAGGGAATCCAGCCTCCTCAGCCAGAAGAAAGGGACTGGGAGAACAACCACCCCACAGTCCAGGAGGAGATAGTCAGTGACCTACTGCATCACATAGACATACACAAGTCTATGGGACCGGATGGGATACATCCGAGGGTGCTGAAGGAGCTGGCTGGGGTGCTCGCCAAGCCGCTTTCCATCATTTACCAGCAGTCCTGGCTGACCGGGGAGGTCCCGACAGATTGGAAATTGGCCAATGTGACACCCATCTATAAGAAGATTCAGAAGGATGATCTGGGAAATTACAGGCCTGTCAGCTTGACGTCGGTGCTGGGAAGCTGATGGAGCAGCTCATCCTGAGTACCATCATACAACACATGTGGGATAACCAGATGATCAGGCCCAGTCAGCATGGGTTTATGAAAGGCAGGTGTTATGGATGCTCTCAAATAAACAACTGTGAGAAACGCTCAGTTGCCAATTATCAACGGCTCAGACAGGATGCGGTGTGAAGCACTCTTTATTACGTTCTTGCAAGACCGGGCGCCCCCATCAAGTGGACGCGCCTAACAGCCATCGTGCAATGGTTTATATCCCTTTCTCCCAACCGCGAGTTCCCTCCCCTTATTCCTCATTGGCTGAGTACTACAGGGTGTACAGACTTCCCGAAACGCCTACCGATACGCCCCTTCATGTATGTGTTCATACGTCGCATGTTCATGGAAATGAACCTTGGCTTTCTCCAGGGCGGAGAAGTTAATATGCATGAGCTCATCACGCAAGCGTACTAAGAGAGAAAAGTTTGAAATTCAGGTTCCCCAAGTCTTTCGGTATCTGCATCCATCTAAAGCCAGTTCCAAGTACTGGGTCATCACAGTTGACAAAAAGACCACTTGCCTTCTAGCCCTAGGCCAGGGATTTCAATGGTTGTGAATTGCTCTTGTTGATTGCTTTGGTGAATCGCTCCTGCCCTTCCCATCAGGCTTATTATGCAAAAACAACATTCTTTCCCTTACACAACCAACCACCAAATATAAAAAATTAATTATTAACACAGTGAACTAGCTCTCCGTAAATTACAGGTTTGAATGTCTGTGAGAGGGGAACAGAACAACTTTTTAGGGTTTAACGGCAACCCAAAATGCATAACAAAGAACTCTATAGGGTTTAACGGCAACCCAAAACACTTTACAGAGCCCCACTGCCCAGGGTTTAACGGCAACCCAAAACACTTTATCACTCACCTGATAAGTGAGGGCTCTCAGCCTCGAGGACCTTCTCAGGGCAGCGTCCCAACCCAAGGCACCTCGAGGAGCTTCCTTGGGCAGCGTCCTGACCCAAGGGGAGAGTCCTCGACCACAGCGTGCAGCTCCAGGGGACAAGCTCAAAATGGCTCCCCCAGGGGACTCCATTTATACCCAGGCCGAATCTGACCTGTAGTCAATAGTGGCTCCTATTGGCCAAAGGCCTCAATTACCACAGAGCCCTGAGAACAAAGGCAGCCAGGAGCTGCTACACTTCAGCAGCCAAGAAGCTCTGCTTTCATTGGGCGGATGCACCTGCCACAATCCACCCCCAGATTACAGTCACGATTTGGCTGTTTCCTTGAAGTGGTGGTGCAGTCACCTCTTGCCTCCAAGGTTAAAAGGGAGTGCGGTCCTGGTGAGTCTCCATACTCGTTGTGGATTGTCATCCCTAGATGATTATACAGTCACATCTTAAAAAAAAACAACCCTCCAACCATACAATGTATTACACTCAAAATTGAAGGAAGCTGATTAACCATTCTAACAAGGAAGATTCAAACATATCCAGTTAACGCTTAATATAGCAACAATTTCCTCAAGTCTCTTGCCACTTTCTTCATTTTTTGACCTAAAGTGACATTAACACAATAGCACCAAGTCCAATCACATTCTTCTGAATGCTGCCAATTTCACAAGATTCATTCGCCACCCCGTTGTCATCCAAGTCTTGATTGTCCATATGGATCCCCATGGCCAAGCAGGATGTCGAAGTCATCTGTTCCTCCAAGATCCTAACAAAAAAACCAGAACTAGACCTCGGATCAGAACCCGGGCATAAAGTTAAAAATTAGTAATTATCTATTGGGCACTAATATGGTGAATTCTTCCACCTTTCCCTAAGGCTTCCCAAGCATGTTGACAATGCCCATTAGCCTGAGGATAGTATGGGGTGTGCAAACCCCCTAGATTTTACCAAGGGCATAGGCACAATGCCAACTGAGGGCAACTTCACCATGACAGGTTGGCCTGCATATATTTTCAGGGGGAACTGGCCATTATGATTGTCAAATATCATCACCTGATAATCCCGTAGGACAAAATGCTCATATTTTTGGGTTCACATAATGTCCCTAGTGGCTATTAACAATAAAAACCGCTTGTGCCAACCTTATATCCCAGTTAGGTCATGAAACATTGGCATGTCTCTTGATCAAGCCATTAATTTGCTCAACCATGCCATTAGCTTGAGGGTAATATGGTGTATGAAACACCCACTTGATGCCTTGTGTGCCCACTCCTGGACCACCCCAGCAGTAAAGTGGCTCCTGTTACCTGATTAAATGGATTTGGGTGTTTCCTTCTCTATCTGCCGTGTGTGGCAATAATGATCTCACTTCACACAGCGCTTCCTCGCAGTGAGAAACTGCCGGACTCCCACAGGAGCGGGGTCCAGAGCTCTTAACCCCTTCTCCGGGCGTGGTTTTAGCGAGCTTTTGAGACAGTCCATAGCAAGCAATTGTCGGGAAAGACATGCAAATGTAAACTGCCCGCCGTCCCACGTGGGAGCAAAGCCATCTCTTGCTTCTGACAAAGAAACCACAAAGAGCCGGTCCCAGACCTGGTGGGCGGCTCCTGCAGGCCGCGCCCAGCCCAGCCAGGCCCTGCAGCTGACAAAGGCCTGGATGGGCATTCAGCCGCCCATAATCGGCTGTTAATTGCCACCTTTTGTTTGGTTTGCAGACTGGCCACACCGGAGAATTCTAAGGGGAATGTGTACCATTTATAATCTTTTTCCAGTATCATGAATCACCTCAAAAATACCCTGTTTGGCAGCAGTTGGCAGTGGATATTGAGAGACACGGGTAACTTCTGTCCCCCTAACTCCAAACCTCCACACTGCCATTTGGTAAACACCACTGTTTACCTGCCAAAACATCAAACCCTAATATTTTTCCTTTGTTCTCGAGTTCTGCCCTCCAGCAATTGCACCAACTTCGAGATGTTACCAGTAGATTGCCCATGTAATATTGCCCGGGGTACCCCCAGTGCCAACGCCTTCCGCCAAAGAGGATTCCTTCCTGAATCGTAAAATCGACCTGACTTATCCCGGGGCGGTTTAAACTCTCTACGAGGAGGCTGCTGGGGGGGGGGGGGGGGGAGTTTCCGACTGACTGGCTGAACCCTCCGGCTTCCATCTTCACCCCCACCCAGGTCAGTCCAGCCCATTTCTCGCCCATAAGTAACCAGATCCTGTCACACTTCTGCCCACGTTAACACGTGCATGCGAGGGGCGGGGGGGTTTCGCTGGTTGCATTCAATAGCTCTTTGCACCCTTTCTCTGAGGGACTGGACATGGATCTTTAAGGCATCCGGGACCCCTCTAATAAGAGGTCTAAGGTGGCTGGGATCCACTGGCGCGGCAAGCGGAATTCCGCACTGCCCCCTCTCATACATCACCTGAATGCCAGCCGCCTTTTGTACTCCCTCTGCCAGCTCCAACAGTCCCTTTACTTTAATGGTAACAGGTTCTCCCCTCTGCTTAGGGCCCATGCCCCCAGCCCAGTAAGCCACTCGAGATGTTATCGATTGGTTACCCGCCGGTCCATCACTTAAAAACACTCCGGGACCCCAGAAACCTTCCGCCTCATCATCACGCAACAAAATTCGATCCCCCCCCCCCCGTTAAAGAAACTCTCCACAAATACTCAGTTTCAGTTTCACCCGGTTTACGCAAATATTTATCCTAAAGCTCACTAAGCTCGCGTCCCGTCCAGGGGGTTGTACGGACAGAGGTTCGGGTGTTCCCACCTTGTGGACCTGTATGCCTTCCCGTTTTAATGAGAGGTCGCACATGTCTTTCCTCCAATTCCTTTATTTCCTCTGAGACACTTTCATCAGAGTCTGCCCAAATATCTCCATCCCACTCCTCAAGATCTACACTGGTAATTAACTTTCGAATCTGAACAACACTAGGGGGCTTTTTTGCTCGTGCCAGCATAACTTCAATTTTTTTTTTTTTTTATAACCGCCTTCTCTCTCTTTCTCATAATAATTCTGTCTTTAAATGAACAATTTCCAACCGCTCCTCTAAGGCATCTCTCTCCACTACTACAAAGTAATCCTGCGCCTGAATCAAGCAGGCACCTAATATGGCGCACATTTTTCCTTCACTTCCGCTTATCCACCAACTTCCCCGGCTTTGTTCCAACTTTCTCACAACTTCCACTGGATCAAACCACCTCTCCTTCGCCCATTGTATCTCTGGGGGAGAAGGGGCACAACTATATTTCTGTAATAACTCCTCTATCGACATCCTGCCGACTACACCAATTGTTACGGAGGCTCTCAAATAAACAACCAACCACGAAAAATAAAAAAATAATTATTAACACAGTTAACTAGCTCTCCATAAATTACAGGTTCGAATGTCTGTGAGAGGAGAACAGAACAACTTTTTAGGGTTTAACGGCAACCCAAAACGCATAACAAAGAACTCTATAGGGTTTAACGGCAACCCAAAACGCTTTACAAAGCCCCACTCCCTAGGGTTTAACGGCAACCCAAAACACTTTATCACTCACCTGATAAGTGAGGGCTCTCAGCCTCGAGGACCTTCTCAGGGCAGCGTCCCAACCCAAGGCACCTCGAGGAGCTTCCTTGGGCAGCGTCCTGACCCAAGGGGAGAGTCCTCGACCACAGCGTGCAGCTCCAGGGGACAAGCTCAAAATGGCTCCCCCAGGGGACTCCATTTATACCCAGGCCGAATCTCACCTGTAGTCAATAGCGGCTCCTATTGGCCAAAGGCCTCAATTACCACAGAGCCCTGAGAACAAAGGCAGCCAGGAGCTGCTACACTTCAGCAGCCAAGAAGCTCTGCTTTCATTGGGTGGATGCACCTGCCACAGCAGGTCCTGCTTGACAAACTTGATCTCCTTCCACGACAGGACGACCTGCTTATTGGATGAGGGAAAAGCTGTGGATGTTGTCTACCTTGACTTTAGTAAGGCCTTTGACACTGTTTCCCACAGCATTCTCCTGGCAAAACTGACTACTCACAGCTTGGATGGGCACACGCTTCGCTGGGTAAAAAACTGGCTGGATGGCTGGGCCCAAAGAGTTGTGGTGAACGGAGTTAAATCCGGTTGGTGGCCGGTCACGAGTGGTGTCCCCCAGGGCTTGGTTTTGGGGCCACTCCTGATAGCATCTTTATTAATGATCTAGACGAGGGGATCGAGTGCACCCTCAGTAAGTTTGCAGATGACACCAAGTTGGGTGGGAGTGTTGATCTACTCGAGAGTAGGGAGGCTCTGCAGAGAGATCTGGACAGGCTGGAACGATGGGCTAAGGCCAACTGGAGGAGTTTCAATAAGGCCAAATTCCGGGTGCTGCACTTTGGCCACAACAACCCCCAGCAGCGCTACAGGCTTGGGGAGGAGTGGCTGGAGACCTGCCAGTCAGAGAGGGACCTGGGGGTGTTGATTGATATCCAGATGAACATGAGCCAGCAGTGTGTCCAGGTGGCCAAGAAGGCCAATAGCATCCTGGCTTGTATCAGAAATAGCGTGGCCAGCAGGGACAGGGAAGTGATCTTACCCCCGTACTCGGCACTGGTGAGGCCGCACCTCGATTACTGTGTTCAGTTTTGGGCCCCTCACTACAAAAAGGACATTGAATTACTCGAGCGTGTCCAAAGAAGGGCAATGAAGCTGGTGAAGGGTCGGGAGCACATGTCTTATGAGGAGCTGAGATGAGGAGCTAGGAAATTAAAATAGGATATAGAAATTAGGCACTCAGGAAATGAAGGTATAACTTAGTTTAGAGATAAAGATGGAAGACTTAGAGATCAGGCTAGGGGCTAGAGGCCCATTAGTTAAAACATAACTAAGATTGAATAGGATAATAGATCATAGTCGATGGGCCAGAGAGCAGAACAATATGGAAACCTTGATTAATGGAAGCTGTGAGGGAACACTTCCTGATGGAATAGGAAGACAGCCCTAAAAACTGGTCAAAACCAACCCTATGGTCCGGCCTGAGTCCAGGAGGCTACAGAGACTGCACAAGGAACGGAGGTAAACAGTTCAACAGTGAGGAAGAGGAGCTACTTCATCTCTGCGACCCCAGCCCATGACCACCGGGACACACTGCGCAGACGTGACTAGGAGGAGACCGGGGCGGAACATATGAAAAAGACTTTCAGGTTCATTATAATACGAAGTGGGGATAGGTCATGCATATGTATAGGCATATTATGAATATGTGATGCTTTGTAGCATAAAGCCAATACAAGGTGCTACGAGAGGTGCGCACGTTTGTGGTGGAGCGATCCCCTGTGCATCTCAGCACTGAGTAAACACACCTACTTTATAACCTTATAGGTTGTGGAGTCGTGTTTCCGCAAGTCAGAGCGGCTGAGGGAACTGGGGGTGTTTGGAGAAGAGGAGGCTGAGGGGAGACCTCATCGCCCTCTATAACTACCTGAAAGGAGGTTGCAGAGAGCTGGGGATGAGTCTCTTTAACCAAATAACAAGCGATAGGACAAGAGGCAATGGCCTCAAGTTGTGCCAGGGAGGGTTTAGACTGGATATTAGGAAGTATTTCTTTACAGAACAGGTTGTTAGGCATTGGAAAGGGCTTCCCAGGGCAGTGGTGGAGTCCCCATCCCTGGAGGTGTTTAAGAGTCACGTTGACATAGCTCTTAGGGATATGGTGTAGTTGAGAACTGTCAATGTTAGGTTAATGGTTGGACTAGATGATCTTCAAGGTCTTTTCCAGTCTAGATGATTATGTGATTCTGTGTAATACACAGTCCTTAAAGGGCCTTTCAGGTCAGCTCTTGACTGCACTGAAGGAGGGGACCTTTTGAAAATTGTTTTACATTTTCAGGGAACACTGATCTCTTACACAAACCTGGGAATCTTTCCAGCCCTCCTCCTCCCTGGACTGTGTGAGGAATTCAAGGAAACAATATGAAATATACAGATTTTTTACTACTTTATGTAATATTATGTAAGTATGGAAAATTAATATATTTTTACTTAAAATGGATTTATTGGAAATTACCAGCAAGTTTATATCACTTTTTAAGTTTTTATGACTTGTAGCATTTCTACAGTGCAGAAACATTTCTTAGACAGGAAAATTCTTTCTCTTCTTTACCAGATGAGAATACAGAACTATAGTTATTAAAACATGACTGGAACTAAGCAGCATACCTGTGTTAGACTAAGAGTCATTCTGGAAAGTAAAAGATAATGATCTTGCATGTTTTCTGGAACAACTAATGAAATCTAGAGAAAAGTAAATATAATGTTCTGCAGGGACAAATTGGCAGGAGATTTTAGTACAATGTTATGATATGGAATTAAAACCTGAACACAATAAATTCTAGGAATGATTTACAAGAACCGCTTTAAGGCAGTACCTAAGAGCAAAAGAGGGCCTTGGAATCTCAGTCAACACCTGGCACAAATCCCTAGGAAGTCTTCTTTATTTCTACTAAGTTCAGGGAACCTAAATCAAGCACTTCGAATCAGTTCAGAGCCCACAGGCTCAGAAGGCATTAAGAATGAGAAGTCACATTATAACTTGGCCTAAACAAATAGAAAAGGGCAGATAGGAGCTAATACAGCTGATGAATATACTTGGCCATTTTTCTGGGCTTCTCGAGTTGGGCTTTCTGGTAAATATGAGAGGTAAGATGGGAGAAAGAATTCTTGAGGTAAGACAGGGACATATATATTAGGACATAGTAGGTGGCTCTACAACCCACATAGTCTTAATCTACTAACAGGAATTTGTCCCAGGTCGTACAAAGTAAGGGTCCAAACACCATTTTCACAGGCAACAGTCAGACCTATGAATAACCCAGTATATTAGTATACTGTTTCAATAAGGTGGTTATTACCATTTTCAGCTTTGCAAACTGGGTCTTCTGCAGGCCACTGGAAAAAAATATAAGTGTGGAAAGGTCAAGGAGAATAAAACAGCTATTTTCTAGAGCAGAACACAAATTATATCAATCCAACATACATGTATTAAAAGCAGTCTTGTTTCTAATTTCCACTTTTCCTTGTTCTATTTTGAGACCAATTATTACAAGTCTTAACCTGGGCTAAAATCTTTTATTACTGCTAGGATCATTGTCTATATAATCCTGATTTCTCAACATTTTTTATCAGTTATGGAAATCAAAAGCTTAAGATTTTACCTTCAAAAGACAGTCCTTCAAAAGCAAATGTCAGCTGGGCAAACACTGATCTCTCTGGAAAAGAGAAGAGATAATTTCTAATAACAATTCTGTAATAGCGCTTCTCAACCATAGTTCTCAAAGTGCTATGCAATAACAAACAGAACTTTATCCCTTTGTTACAAATTAAGAAAATAAAGAGCTGTGGTGATGTACAGCAGAGTCCATAATTAAAAAAAGGCTAGAGTCCACAAATCTGTGTGAGTTTTGCCTGACTAGAGGCCGCAGGATTTGGCCTTGTTATTTCCTTTACACTTCATTCAGTTAAAAAGAAGAAAGAAGTGCCTTTAGCTTTTACAAACAACATGTCTGCTATCATTTAAGAACAAGGGTGAACTGAAGTTTTGGTTCGCAGAAATGTACAGGGATGTAAAAAGCAAAATGATCCCAAAAGGAAAGCAAGGAAATATGTTACACTTGGCCTCTCAGCTACATTCACACTTCCTGTTCTTCAGGCAAGCAAATCCCTAGTGTCAGTTTTAATGTGTGAGTACAATATATAAACATGAACTTCTATAGACCAAATTCTACTCTCAGGCATACTTTTGCATTTTTTCAGTATGACTGAAAACAACTTTGGATCCATGTTCTTTTTATTATAAAACATTTTTCAACATACAGATGCCCTGGGTCAAATTTTATGTTGATTTAGGGTTCACTACTTCTACATCTTACTTACATGACTTCTTCAGGCTACTTACTTTGCTAAGAATGAGACCTTCACAGCCTGTGCAACTCTAATGGACTAACTCGGTTGTCAGTGTGAAAGAAAAAGTTGGTTTCACCAGTACCACCAATTAGTGACACATTTATTATGCCAAAAAAATGGAACACTTAAAGAGCAAAGAAGCAGACACAAATAGATGTTTTTAGACCACTACATATAGGATTCACCTCATCATAGCTTGAGATGTCTGCAACACGCAGTCAATAGAAACAAGCAGGTTCTGAGCATGAGATATCTGACCTGGTTTAGCTGTGTACATAAGGAGATGAATGGTGCCCTAAATGCATGTATTTCTCTCCATGGGTGATAAGGACAGACTAGGGTGACTACTGAGCTATATGACTAGCAGTTGGTGAGAGAAATTCCACACTTGATATCTAGTTAGTTGACATTTGACAGAATATCTATCATGTACACACCATTTTTATAACACTGGATTCCTCTGTTTAATATTAGAATATTTACCTGTTCAACAAAAATGTCCATGTGAAAATATATGGATCAATATTTTTATCTTGGCTTGCACTCCTATCTGTAACCAAACCACTCTAGCAATGAAATCAATTACTTAAAGCTTTAATAAAGCAAACATCAACCTATCAACCTATCATGGAAGAGTTAAAATTACTAAATAAATATATATTAAAATACTGGCAACAATTAAGAAAAAAGTAAACATTGTTAAAATAAATGCTGCATGTACGTAAACTGAGTCAAAAAGCATGAAACAATTACTCAAACCCAGTGATATACAGACACAGCAGTAATAACTAATACAGTTTTTCTGTTGTTGAAGTTAATTTTATACTTACTTGGGCATTATGTATGTGCAAAGGACTAAATTTAGCAAACTTGGTATGCTTTGCAATGAAGATCTGGTCTGTCCTTAATAGAAAAAGCAGAAAAAAGCTCACATTGTTCAACTCCAAAGAAGATAATTCCCTGTCACTGAAAGTTAAAGAAATTTTTCATAATCTGGTTGCAGCTGGGAGTCCGTGGCATGGCATGAGATGGAGCAATTTCACTTCTATTCACTAAAGGGGAGTGGCACACAAACGATAGTATTTCACTGAAATATGATTTATTGAATATAATAGGCTTTTTTTTCTGTCTTTTTTTTAAAAAAAGGGACTTGTATTCTTATTGAATGAAGAAAAAATACAAAAATTAAAGCATGAATACAGAAACTTTCATATTCTCCACAGTATCTCTCAAAGTTCAGAAGCTAGCAATATTTTTAAGCTAAATTTACTACTCCAAAGCATGGAATTGGCAGAATGAATTGCTGTGAAAAAGGAACTGACTTTCTATCACAGTTAACTTTTGCTGGAGCTAAAAAGCTGTAGGGAAGCAGCAGCCAAGGCTGGGTGCATGCAAACATGGAGGGATGGGAACCAGGTGGGCTAGAGCTACCCCTCCTCCTCATCACCAGCAGGACACAGACAGACACAGGCAGGCTAGTGCCTGGTTAAGACTGGGCAGCTCCAGTCCTCAGCAGCTTGGCACTTGTGAATAAAAGAAGCTGTTGCAAAAGTTACCAGAAAAACCTGCCAAGTGGGCTGCCTCTGGCTACTGCGACTGGAATAATCCACCAGCCTCAGCCAAGAGTCCAGACACAGGACCTGTCTGCCTGCCCATGAATAATCACCACAGATTGGGCTCTCTTTTCCTTGCTACAGTTCCCCTGAAGCTGCTGAATTAGAAAGGTCTTGGCCTAATGTTTGCTGCATTCAGAGTTCAAAATAAGCCCTTGCCTGGAAGACACATTAGAAATGTCCAGTTCCCTTGTTTGAGATCTTACCTGCATGGCTTCCTGGCTCCAGCCTCCTGTCCTGCACAGAAGCACTATCAAACGCGCTCTGATCGTAGCTCCCTGACATGGAAGGCACCTGGGTCTCAGGCCTGGTGTCTGCTCTGCTCTACTCATCCAGTACAGGCATCCTCACTCGATCATTCTGCTCAGTGCTCTGCCTTAGCACTGTACGCACAGGCAACTAGCAAATTACAGTTGTTCAGATGGAGACTGATGTTTAAATATTGTTTCTGCTTTTTGATACAAAAAGACATCTGTCTGTATTTCCAGAGATGGACCATTTTCATCTAAAAAGGAGGAAAAACATATTAAAAACATTCTGGCTAAGAACAGGATTTGTCAAAGCTGCAGTAGAACTGTGGTTTCTGTTTTATACTCACTGAACTTTGCAACATGAAATAGTCAGTTCACAGCCAAGCAAGAGTGCAACAAGGCTGCCAGACAACATCTCAGGTCCCTCAGTGACCTCACTACATGAGCCAGACTTTTCTCTGCCAAAACTTAAATAAGGAAGGTGACACAAGACAAAATGGGGATGTCCTAGAACAGTACTTTAGGCACCCAACTTAATAAAATTGACCAAGACATACAGAAAAAGCAGTTGAAAACTCCAGTGGAATTCACATGCACGGCTGGCTGATCAGCACCTTTGAAAAATCAGGTCACTTATTTAAGACTCTAAATATGGACCTGGAAATCTACTTTTAGATTCCCATTTATTACCCTTCACACTTTTTATTTCTGTTTATGAAGCACATTCAGTACTTTCTAGGACAACTCCCTTAAAAATTAAGATAATAGCTCTCCCCAGTTAATACAATTAGTTTTAATACCAAGATGGCAGGATTTTCCAAGCAAATGTACTTTTTGTTTTGCTAAGGCTTTGTGAGATAAGATTGAATAATTCATTTGCATCTAAATCCATTATACCTACATGGTGGGGTTTTTTTTAATCGGTAACTGCTAAAAACAAAATGGGAAAATAAGACAGAGTTATAAATCAAATTGAAAGGGAATGAAAGGGCTCAAACAAATGAATTCCTAACAATTAAGACTAAACTGTGATGCGATGTATGAAAGCTTTGCTTGTGTTTTGCTTCATTTGTTTCTCAAGGACTCCTGACTTCTCAGCTGTTTCCTTAGGTCTCTTTGTCTGTTTAGGTAAGATTAAAACACTCGTTAGGCTCCCTATGTAAATCACTGATAGCAGACTCAAGGCCTTCAGTGGACACTTGGGCAACTCCTAGAATGAGATAAGGGGGGCTCAAACAAAGGGACACAGAAACCCTATTATAGGGAAACTGATTTTGCTGATTTAGGAGGGAGACATCTGGACTTTACTTAACAGCGCATGCTCCAGAAAGAGGGTCAACTAGCAAACACTGTGAAGAAGACTACTTACTTCGTCCCTCGACCACCAAAGACACTCACCCTATTTTCACTACACATGCCCGGACTATGTAAATGAATTCTGGGAACTCATTATCATAAGACACCCCTTTCCAGGAAATCTAATGAATATGTATGATGTGTGTGTATGTAAACTGATGTCCCTTGCTAGTTCTTGGGAGCCCTTATGGCAGAGAATCCCCAGGGCGACCCCAGCGCTGCTAATAAAAGAATACCTGCTTAACAGTTATATTGGATTCTGACTGTTGAGTGAATTTCTTTGTTTCAAAATGAAAGTCTAATCTGGTCAAATCTCCAATGCTAATCAGAAGAGTTTTCCTTGTGCAGAGGTACAAGAGACTCATATTTCTATACAGGCAACAAATTTTCAAGTTAAGTATCTTAGTTATACTTCCTAACTTGTAAACTAATTGAATTTTTTCTTTTAGAATACTCTTTTGTTGAAGAGTGTCAGTGAATTAATACATTTGCAACAAGTTCTCATGAAGCCTGATTTTGCAAAAATGTTCAACAGAAATTGTTCAAAATAACTGGTCCAAAACCATGCTAAAGTGTTTTATGGGAAGACAGTTTCAGCATTATTAAAATTAAGTACTTCAAACATGCTGAGATGAAATTTCGGATAAATCCTTTCATTTTTTGAAAAACAACATTGTTGAGAATTTTATTTCTAGAGAACTTAAACATATACAAGAGACATTTGTCCACCTGGCTGTACTTGTGTGGTGGTTTAGGCCCTGCCGGGACCTGAGACCACGTTGCCACTGCCCCTTCACCACCCTCCGACCAGAATGGGGCAGGGACTGAAATACAAACTCTGGGGTTGAGATAAGGAAAAATTTAATACAACAGTGCAACAGCAACAAACTGAACAACAACAAGAATGATAACAATAGCAATAACAGTAATAACAATAAAAAGACCAAGAGATATACCGATACAGCAGTGAGGAGAGTGACCGCACACCACGTGTTTACCAATCTTCCTGCGCTTGGGAACCCGGACATGACGTCAGCATGGTATTGAATAACCCGGCTAGAGCTTCCTCCCCACTGCTGGGGAAACTTAACCCTATCCTAGCTGAACCAGGACATAATCCACCCCTTTATTCTATACCATCTGCGTCATGCCCAGCTGTCATTTAGCAATTAACAATAACAAAAAAACAATTAACAAAAGCACAATATAATTCACGGTGTGTTTTCACCCGCAATCAAGTCCCCTTGTGGTACGCATCGGACCTCTCCAACCTTCTGCATCACCCACCAGGTGCACCCAGGTCCTTGAGCAAAAACAATCCCGTGGACGGGTTTGCCTTTGCCTGGCGCAGGACTAACCCAGACCATTTTTCCCAGCGCATCCCTCACGCGCACCACAGGGACTTTATCCCCGTCTACAGCATGTGGAAGTTTTGACTGAGCCGGGCCAGCTCGATTGGCAGATCCTCTTGTGCTGACTAACCAGGTGGCCTTTGTCAGATCTGTGGCCAAGTGTTTGAAGGTTCCATCTCCCATTGCTTTCAATGTAGTTTTTAACAGTCCATTGTAGCGCTCGATCTTCCCGGAGGCTGGTGCGTGGTAGGGAATGTGGTAGACCCACTCGATGTCGTGTTCTTCTACCCAGGCATCTATGAGGTTGTTTCGGAAGTGCGTCCCATTGTCTGACTCAATCCTCTCTGGGGTGCCGTGTCGCCACAAACTTGGTTTTCAAGGCCCAGGATGGTATTCTGGGCACTGGCGTGGGACACTGGATAGGTTTTGAGCCATCCAGTGGTTGCTTCCACCATTGTGAGCACGTGGTGCTTGCCTTGGCGGGTCTGTGGCAGTGTGATGTAGTCGATCTGCCAGGCCTCTCCATATTTATATTTCATCCATCGATCTCCATTCCACTGGGGCTTTACCCGCTTGGCTTCTTTGACTGCAGCACACGTTTCACATGCATGGATGATCTCTGCAATGGTGTCAATGGTGAGGTCCACCCCTCGATCTCGAGCCCACCTGTATGTTGCATCTCTGCCTTGGTGGCCTGAGGTCTCATGGGCCCACCAGGCTATGAACAGTTCACCTTAACGCTGCCAGTCCAAGTCCACCTGAGCCACTTCAATCTTAGCAGCCTGGTCTGCCTGCTGGTTGTGTTGATGTTCATCAGTGGCCCGACTCTTGGGTATATGGGCGTCCACATGGCGCACCTTCACAACGAGGTTCTCCACCCGGGCTGCAATATCCTGCCATACTTCAGCGACCCAGACAGGTCTGCCCTTGCATTGCCAGTTGTTCTGTTTCCATTGCTGCAACCACATCCACAGGGAACTTGCCACCACCCACGAGTCAGTGTAAAGATAGAGCCTCGGCCACTTTTCTCGCTCAGCAATCTCCAAAGCCAATTGGGTGCCTTTCACCTCTGCAAACTGGCTCGATTCACCTTGTCCCTCAACAGCTTCAGTGGTTCGTCGTGTGCGATTCCACACAGCAGCCTTCCATCGTCGATGTTTTCCCACAATGCGGCAAGACCCATCAGTGAACAGGGCATATCGCTTCTCCTCCTCTGGCAGCTCATTATATGGTGGGGCCTCCTCAGCACGTTTCACCTCTTGTTCTGGTGACATCCCAGCATCTTTGTTCTCTGGCCAGTTTATGATCACTTCCACTAATCCTGGGGTGTCGCGGTTCCCTATTCGAGCCCGTTGTGTTATCAACGCAACCCATTTACTCCACGTGGCATCTGTTGCATGATGTGTGGAGGGAGCCTTTCCTTTGAACATCCATCCCAGCACTGGCATTCGGGGTGCCAGGAGGAGCTGTGTCTCAGTGCCGACCACTTCTGAGGCAGCTCAAACTCCTTCGTACGCTGCCAGTATCTCCTTCTCAGTCAGGGTATAGTTAGCTTCAGACCCTTTGTATCTCCGGCTCCAAAAGCCTAGAGGTCGGCCTCGGGATTCCCCATCTGCTCTCTGCCAAAGGCTCCAGGAAGGGCCATTCTCCCTGGCTGCGGTGTAGAGCATGTTCTTAATCTCCTGCCCTGTCCGGACTGGCCCGAGAGCCACTGCCTGGGTAATCTCCTGCTTAATTTTTCAAAGGCTTGTTGTTGCTCTGGGCCCCATTCAAAATCGTTCTTCTTGCGGGTTACGTGGTAGAGAGGGCTCACAATCAGGCTGTAGTTTGGGATGTGCATCCTCCAGAACCCCACAGCGCCCAGGAAAGATTGAGTCTCTTTTTTGGTGGTTGGTGGGGCCATGGCTGTTATCTTGTTTATCACCTCCATTGGGATGTGGCGACGCCCATCTTGCCATTTTATTCCTAGGAACTGAATCTCCCTTCCAGGCCTCTTAACTTTCTGTTGCTTGATGGCAAAACCAGCCTTCAGGAGGATTTCAATTATCTTCTTTCCTTTTTCAAAAACTTCCTCAGCTGTGTCCCCCCATACAATGATATCATCAATGAACTGCAGGTGTTCTGGAGCCCCACCTTTCTCCAGTGCAGTATGGACCAGTCTATGGCAAATGGTGGAGCTGTGTTTCCACCCCTGGGGCAATCGATTCCAGGTGTACTGGATACCCCTCCAAGTGACTGTGACATGCACTCTGGTGCTACCGGATGGAGAAGAACGCGTTAGCAATGTCAATCGTGGCGTACCACTTGGCTGCCTTCGACTCCAGCTCATACTGGTGCTCTAGCGTGTCCGGCACTGCAGCACTCATCGCTGGCGTAACTTCATTCAGGCCACGGTAGTCCACGGTCAGTCTCCATTCACCATTAGGTTTTCTCACTGGCCATATAGGGCTGTTGAAGGGTGAACGAGTCTTGCTGCTCACCTTCTGGCTTTCTAGTCGATGGATCAGCTGATGGATGGGGACCAGGGAATCTCGGTTAGTGCGGTACTGTCGCCGGTGCACCGTCTTGGTAGCAATTGGCACTCGCTGCTCTTCAACCTTAAGCAACCCCACCACTGAGGGGTCCTCTGAGAAGCCAGGTAAGGTGGACAATTGTTCAACCTCCTCCAGGGCAGCTATACCAAAGGCCCACAGGTACCCTTTTGGGTCTTTAAAGTACCCTCTCCTGAGGTAATCTATACCTAGGATGCACGGGGCATCTGGGCCAGTCACAATGGGGTGCTTATGCCAGTCCTTCCCAGTTAAGCTTACTTCAGCTTCTAATAGGGTCAGCTGTTGGGATCCCCCTGTCACTCCAGAGATACAGATGGGTTCACCCCCACTGTAGCTTGATGGCATCAGGGTGCACTGTGCGCCAGTGTCTACCAAGGCCTTATATTCTTGTGGTTCTGATGTGCCAGGCCATCGGATCCACACCTTCCAGTAAATCCGATTATCCCTTTCCTCCACCTGGCTGGAGGCAGGGCCCCTCTAATCCTGCTCACCATCACTCACTTGATCTAAGAGTGACTCCTGCAGGAATGACTTCCTGGTCCCCTCAAGGGGTTCAAGCATACTGTTGGCCATTCTATTCTGTCTGGGGGATGTCCAACTGGACACTGGAGCTGCGTCTCTCTTGGAAGACTCCTCTTTCATGGTGGTCTTCCCTTTCAGTTGCTGTACTTGTGCAGCTAGGGCAGGAGTGGGCTGTCCATGCCACCTCCTCATGTCTTCTCCATGGTCGCGGCGGAAGAACCACAGGGTGCCCCGTGGTGTGTACCTTCCATTGCCCTTCTCTTGGATGGGGAAACGCCTGCTTCTAATGGCTGAGACATCGGCCCGTGCAGGTGGAACATAGGACATGTCCTCTTCCACTTTCTGGAGCCTCTGAGACAGTTCCCTTACAGCTGAAAGCCAGGCATGTTGGGAGGAAGGGAGATTTCCCTCATATTGCCGGAGCTTTCCAGCCACTTCATCCACTGTCTGAGTCTGGGTGTCTCACCACCAGGACCCTACTGCTAGTGCTTTGGAATGTGCTTCTGGTGCACTCTGCAGGAACTTCCACCACATCAACTGTGTGCAAGGGGCCTGATCTGGATCCATGGGTGACTGCTCATCATTCAGATCACCATAAACCATTTCAAACACAGCCAATTCCCTGAGGTTCTGAATGCCTTTCTCCATGTCGGTCCATTTGCCTAACCGACATAGGACATCATCCTTGTAGGGGTACCTCTCCCTTACACAGAGCAGGAGTTGCCTCCATAGGGATTGAGTCTGCTTCCCTATTGCCTTGTCAATACCACCCTCCCTGGCTAAAGATCCCAGCTGCTTGGCCTCTCTCCCCTCCAATTCCAAAACACCAGCTCCACTATCCCAGCACCGGAGCAGCCAGGTGAAAATTTGCTCGCCTGGAAGGCGGCTGAAATCCTTCCGCATATCTCGCAACTCACTTAGGGGTAGAGATCAGATGATTACCTCCGGCTCTTCTTCCTGCTCTCGTGATGGGCCTGGTTCATCATCACCCTGTACACTGCGAGGTGATTTTTTGGTATATTTGGTTTTCCGTATCGGCACTGCCTGTCCCCCTGTCCCATCTGCTGTACCAGTAGGTTCACTTTCAGATCCTGCAGCCCTTTCTCCCCCTTGAGGGCAGTGATCAGTGTTAAAGATGACATGGTAGGCATGGGCAAGCCCCCGGCACATCGCAACTGAGTTGTGTCTCCTGGGGTTTGTCAGATTGGCAGCACACCTTTTCCAAACACTCCATCAGTTTATCAGGACTCTGCACTTGTTTGGGATTGAAATCCCAAAGCATTGGGGGTGACCACTGACTCAGGCACTTGCCCATCTTTTCCCACACACCTTTCCATTTATAACTATCTGCCCTCGGGGCAGGTTTCCGGGTGGTGCTATTATTGGAGAAATACCGCATGGCCCAAAACAAGATCAGGCAGACATTCAGAAAGCATTGTGCCGCAAGCACACTGGCCGGGATGCTCCAGGGATAGCTGAAATTCTCAAAAACTGAGAGGATCTCTTCCCCTGGCTCACCCATAGAGGGGGTGAGACCCCTAACAAAAGTCCAGGCAACAAACAGGTACCGGTTCACCCCCACAAGCAGTGATACAAGCACATTATAAGCAGTCAGTAGCCAGTATAGCAAAACAAGACCCTTGATACATTTTCCACCGAGAACAAACACCAGCACTAGGAGCACAGAGTGGATATAAGGATTAATCCAGCCCCACCACGCAAGCAAGTTGGCCAGCATTGCAAATGTTCCTTAGCAAACAAATATAAATAAATACAGAAATATTGCACCTAACAGATTGCTCTAACACACCTTCTCCTTTTGTCCTTATCTCAGCCCTCTCGTGCCCCACGTTGGGCGCCAAAAAAGGCTGTGGTGGTTTAGGCCCTGCCGGGACCCGAGACCACATTGCCACTGCCCCTCCCCCACCCTCAGACAGAACGGGGCAGGGAGTGAAATACAAACCCCGGGGTTGAGATAAGGAGAGGTTTAATATAACAATGTAACAACAACAAACCGAACAACAAGAACGATAACAATAGCAATAACAGTAATAATAATAAACAGAACAAGATATATACCGATACAGCAGTGAGGTGAGTGACAGCACACCATGCATTTACCAATCTTCCCGTGCTTGGGCGCCAGGATGTGACATCAGCATGGTATTGAATAACCTGGCTAGAGCTTCCCCCCACTGCTGGGGAAACTTAACCCTATCCTAGCTGAACCAGGACAACTTGCTACAAAAGTAGTAAGTAAAGAGATTGCTGAACAACAGCACTGCATGCTGTTCAAAGACTCTGTATTAAATACAAAGTATACATTGCTTATCTTGGGTTTACATAGCATCCTCTAAATACAGTTTGGGGAACTGACAAATAACTTTACACATCCCTGTTTGGATCAACAGTGAGTAGATTGTCAAAGAAGTGAGTTCTGTTTCATCCTACTCAGAAAGAAGAAAGTTAAAGTTCATCCAACTGACGATTGCAAAAAACAACTTCTGGAAGAATTTGTCCTAGGACAGCTTTACTGTACTGTTAAAACTCCAATCTCATACATACTTTGTCATATAAATTGTTCATAACCCACATAAATAATTTCACTGTCATCATTGAGACCAATTATGATAGCAAGGATTCTTCATCCAGACCAAGCTGTGCAGAATCGGGCCCTAACTTTTTAAGGCATGTTCATCCTCTCTTCAGTAACTCTTCTCAGTGCTACAGAATCTAAATACAGTTTTCTTGATCAGTGTGGAAAGGGTTCTTTTACCCAACCAATCCCATTTATTACTCCTAGCTTCCACCATGGGTTTATACGATGCTATACGAGATTTGAAAAATAAAACACTTCTTCTGCTGTTCCCTGGACACCCAGCCTCATGAGCTGGGAGATGGGGAGGGGAAGCATAATGAGGTCAGCACAGTTGAAGAGGAGGTGGTCAGAGACCTGCTACACCACTTGGATGCACACAAGTCTGTGGGACCAGATGGGTTACACCCAAGGGTGCTGAGGGAGTTGACAGATGTGCTCGCCAAGCTGCTGTCCATGATTTACCTGAAGTCATGGCTAACTGGGGAGGTCCCATTGGACTGGAGGGTAGCAAATGTGGCACACATCTACAAGAAAGGCAGGAAGGAGGATCCAGGAAACTATAGACCTGTCAGTCTGACCTCGGTGCCAGGGAAGTTCATGGAGCAGGTCATCTCAGGTGCCATTACAAGTCATATAATGGACAACCAGGGGATCAGGCCCAGTCAGCATGGATTTATGAAAGACAGGTCCTGCCTGACAAACCTGATCTCCTTCTACGACAGGGTGACCTGCTTATTGGATGAGGGAAAGGCTGTGGATATTGTCTACCTTGACTTTAGTAAGGTCTTTGACACTGTTTCCCACAGCATTCTCCTGGCAAAACTGGCTGCTTGTGGCTTGGATGGGCACACGCTTCGCTGGGTAAAAAACTGGCTGGATGACCGGGCCCAGAGAGTTGTGGTGAATGGAGTTAAATTCGGTTGGTGGCCGGTCACGAGTGGTGTCCCCCAGGGCTCGGTTTTGGGGCCACTCCTTTTTAATATCTTTATTGATGATCTAGATGAGGGGATCGAATTCACCGTCAGTAAGTTTGCAGACGACACCAAGTTGGGTGGGAGTGTTGATCTACTCGAGAGTAGGGAGGCTCTGCAGAGAGATCTGGACAGGCTGGAACGATGGGCTAAGGCCAACTGTATGAGCTTCAATAAGGCCAAATGCCGAGTACTGCACTTCGGCCACAACAACCCCCAGCAGCGCTACAGGCTTGGGGAGGAGTGGCTGGAGAGCTGCCAGTCAGAGAGGGACCTGGGGGGGTTGACTGACAGCCGGCTGAGCCAGCAGTCTGCCCAGGTGGCCAAGAAGGCCAATGGCATCCTGGCTTGTATCAGAAATAGTGTGGCCAGCAGGGACAGGGAAGTGATCTTGCACCTGTACTCGGCACTGGTGAGGCCGCACCTCGATTACTGTGTTCAGTTTTGGGCCCCTCACTACAAAAAGGACATTGAATTACTCGAGCGTGTCCAAAGAAGGGCAACGAAGCTGGTGAAGGGTCTGGAGCACAGGTCGTACGAGGAGTGGCTGAGGGAACTGGGTTGTTTAGTCTAGAGAAGAGGAGGCTGAGGGGAGACCTCATCGCCCTCTACAGCTACCTGAAAGGAGGCTGCGGGGAGCTGGGGATGAGTCTCTTTAACCAAGTAACAAGTGATAGGACAAGAGGGAATGGCCTCAAATTGCGCCAGGGGAGGTTTAGACTGGATATTAGGAAGCATTTCTTTACAGAACGGGTTGTTAGACGTTGGGATGGGCTGCCCAGGGAGGTGGTGGAGTCCCCATCCCTGGAGGTGTTTAAGAGTAAAGTTGACTTAGCGCTTAGGGATATGGTGTAGTTGGGAACTGTCAGTGTTGGGTCAATGGTTGGACTGGATGATCTTCAAGGTCTTTTCCAACCTAGACAATTCTGTGATTCTGTGATTCTGTGATTCTCTTTAGCCATGGAAACTCAGCTGACAGCCTTCAAGTGTTTATAAATACAACATATGTCACATCCATTCATCTCTGTAGAGCACAGTCCTCATCTTTATATGGGCAAGACATATATAGGCATTAAAATAACAAAAGTTCTAGCCCAGCAATACTTTAACATATTTTCTAAGAGAAATGAAACTCAGTTAGCTTTGTTTCAAACATTAGAGTGAAGAAAATTTTTTGTGAGTCTCATCGCTACAGTGTAATTCTAGCAGTGATGCAATGCCAGAAGTAACTGTGTCACTAGACCAGCAGGACTGTACCAAAGTATGTAACAAAAAAATGTTTTATAAACACGGAAATTTCCAACATCCCAGTGCTCAGCATTTTTCATAAAAGCTTGCAAAATACTCAATGCAAAGGCAATAAAATTCATAGGCATATAAAACGTTACCAGTTTCAGGGCATTGTACCAATATTAAATTTCATAAATCCCTACAAAGTAGCATAGAAGTAACACTTGTTTTGGATTCATTCATCAACCTGTGTGGTAAAAAATAGTTGGTTTCTTCACCTGCAAAACGTCCTTAATATTAGCATTTGTTTCTTTATGCATGCTCTTTAAAAGTATTATTACAATTTCATATAAAACATTCTCAATTCTTTGCCCTTCTCACTATCTAGATGATAAAGGATTTTGCCATCTATCTCTGTAGTTAGGCATTTCTCTGAAGAGCTAGACTGGACCAGTTTTGCTCTGAGTGCCCAGGTGCTCAGAGCAGTGCAGGAATGCCCAGGAAAGCAAGTGCTAGTTCCAGGTATGGCCAGGAAAGTGAATGCTATTCCCACGCTCTGTCAGGCCCAATGTTTTGGAAAGCTGCAGAAAGTTCATATGACAGGGGAGTCAACATTCTTAGAAACAAGGTAAAACCACTTTGGGGTGCTCTACAGGTAAAACCCCAAATATACACTATTTGGTAGTGTCTTTTCTTCAACTAAAAAACAAATTAGAGATTCCTGACAGATTACTAATAAGAATTTACAATAAAAAAATGACAGCCAGTCAAGCTCTTGTTTTGCATCACCCATATCACCGTTACCAATCAGGTACATTCTTTGTGTTTATCGCTATCCCATTCCCCAAAAACGTCCTTGCAGGGGTGTGGTGGGTTGACCCTGGCTGGATGCCAGGTGCCCACCAAGCTGCTCTATCGCTCCCCTCAGCTGGATAGGGGAGAGAAAACATAACAAAAGGCTTGTGTGTTGAAATAAGGACAGGGAGAGATCACTCACCAATTACCACCATGGGAAAACAGATTTGACTTGGGGAAATTAAATTAGTTTATTGCCAAACAAAATCAGAGTAGGATAATGAAAAATAAAACCAAATCTTAAAACACCTTCCCCCCACCCTTCCCTTTTTCCCGGGCTCAACTTCACTCATGATTTTCTCTACCTCCTCCCCCACAGTGGCACAGGGGGACAGGGATTGGGGGTTGCGGTCAATTCATCACATGTTGTCTCTGCCACTCCTTCCTCCTCACTCTCTTCTCTTGCTCCAGCATGGGGTCCCTCCCACGTGAGACAGTTCTCCATTAACTTCTCCAACGTGAGTCCTTCCCACGGGCTACAGCTCTTCACAAACTACTCCAGTGTGGGTCCCTTCCATGGGGTGCAGTCCTTCAGGAACAGGCTGCTCCAGCGTAGGTCCCCCATGGGATCACAAGTCCTGCCAGCAAACCTGCTCCAGCGTGGGCTCCTCTCTCCACGGGTCCTGCCAGGAGCCTGCTCCAGCGTGGGCTTCCCATGGGGTCACAGCCTCCTTTGGGCGCATCCACCTGCTTCAGCGTGGGGTCCTCCATGGGCTGCAGGTGGATATCTGCTCCACCATTAACCTCCATGAGCTGCAGGGGCACAGCCTGCCTCACCATGGTCTTCATCACAGGCTGCATGTGAATCTCTGTTCCGTTGCCTGGAGCACCTCCTCCCCCTCCTTCTTCACTAACCTTGGTGTCTCACATATTCTCACTCCTCTCCTCAGGCTGTTCTTGCTCAGCAGTTTTTCCCCTTCTTAAATATGTTATCCCAGAGGCGCTACCACCGTCGCTGATTGGCTCAGTTTGGCCAGCAGCGGGTCCATCTTGGAGCCGGCTGGCATTGACTCTATCAGACTGTGGTGGTTTAGCCCCTGCCGGGGTCTGAGACCACGCGGCCGCTGCCCCTCCCCCACAAAGGGAGTGAAATACAAAGCCCCAAGACTGAAATAAGGAAAGTTTTAATACAACAGTGCAATAGCAACACAACAAACAACAGCAATAACAATAACAGTAATAGTGATAGCAATGAACAGAGCAAAATAGCTACCAAATACAGCAGTTTGAAGCACGATGTACAAAACCATGAGTGCACCGCGCTCCGCGCCAGGAAAATGTGACCTGCCAGGATGCGACGTCCGCATGGTATCTGAATAACCCGGCTAGAGCTCCCCCCCCACTGCTGGGGAAACTTAACCCTATCCTGGTTAAACCAGGACATAATCCACCCCTTTATTCTATACCATGTGCGTCACATCCAGCTGCCACTTAGCAATTAGCATTGACAAAGAAAAATTAACAAAAGCACAGTATAACTCACGGTGTGTTTTCACCCACAATCAAGTCCCCTTGTGGCACGCATCGGACCTCTCCATCCTTCTGCATCACCCACCAGGTGCACCCAGGTCCTTGAGCAAAAACAATCCCGTGGATGGGTTTGCCTTTGCCCGGCGCAGGACTAACCCAGACCATTTTTCCCAGCAGGTCCCTCATGCGCACCACAGGGACTCTATCCCCGTCCACAACACGTGGAAGTTTTGACTGAGCCGGGCCAGCTCGATTGGCAGATCCTCTTGTGTTGACTAACCAAGTGGCCTTTGTCAGATGTGTGTCCCAGTGTTTGAAGGTTCCACCCCCCATTGCTCTCAATGTAGTTTTTAACAGTCCATTGTAGCGCTCGATCTTCCCGGAGGCTGGTGCGTGGTAGGGGATGTGGTAGACCCACTCGATGCCGTGTTCTTCTGCCCACGCATCTATGAGGTTATTTCGGAAGTGAGTCCCGTTGTCCGACTCAATCCTTTCTGGGGTGCCGTGTTGCCACAGGACTCGCTCTTCAAGGCCCAGGATGGTATTTCGGGCGGTGGCGTGGGACACTGGATAAGTTTCGAGCCACCCTGTGGTTGCTTCCACCATTGTGAGCACGTGGCGCTTGCCTCGGCGGGTCTGTGGCAGTGTGATGTAGTCGATCTGCCAGGCCTCTCCATATTTATATTTCATCCATCGATCTTCATTCCGCTGGGGCTTCACCCGCTTGGCTTGTTTGATCGCAGCACACGTCTCACATCCGTGGATGATCTCTGCGATGGTGTCAATGGTGAGGTCCACCCCTCGATCTCGAGCCCACCTATATGTTGCATCTCTGCCTTGGTGGCCCGAGGTCTCATGGGCCCACCGGGCTATGAACAGTTCACCTTTACGCTGCCAGTCCAAGTCCACCTGAGCCACCTCGATCTTAGCAGCTTGGTCCGCCTGCCAGTTATGTTGATGTTCATCAGTGGCTCGACTCTTGGGTATATGGGCATCCACATGGCGCACCTTCACAACGAGGTTCTCCACCCGGGCTGCAATGTCCTGCCATACTTCAGCGGCCCAGATGGGTCTGCCCTTGCGTTGCCAGTTGTTCTGTTTCCATTGCTGCAACCACATCCACAGGGCACTTGCCATCACCCACGAGTCAGTGTAGATATAGAGCCTCGGCCACTTTCCTCGCTCAGCAATCTCCAAAGCCAATTGGATGGCTTTCACCTCTGCGAACTGGCTCGATTCACCTTGTCCCTCAACAGCTTCAGTGGTTTCTCGTGTGGGATGCCACACTGCAGCCTTCCATCGTCCATGTTTTCCCACAATGCGGCAAGACCCATCAGTGAACAGGGCATATTGTTTTTCTTCCTCTGGCAGCTCATTATATGGTGGGGCCTCCTCAGCACGTTTCACCTCTTGTTCTGGTGACATCCCAGCATCTTTGCTCTCTGGCCAGTTCATGACCATTTCCACTAATCCTGGGGGGTCGCGGTTCCCTATTCGAGCCCGTTGTGTTATCAATGCAACCCATTTACTCCACGTGGCATCTGTTGCATGATGTGTGGAGGGAGCCTTTCCTTTGAACATCCATCCCAGCACCGGCAGTCGAGGTGCCAGGAGGAGCTGTGTCTCAGTGCCGACCACTTCTGAGGCAGCTCGAATTCCTTCGTACGCTGCCAGTATCTCCTTCTCAGTCAGGGTATAGTTAGCTTCAGAGCCTTTGTATCCCCGGCTCCAAAAGCCTAGAGGTCGGCCTCGGGATTCCCCATCTGCTCTCTGCCAAAGGCTCCAGGAAGGGCCATTCTCCCCGGCTGCGGTGTAGAGCACGTTCTTAATCTCCTGCCCTGTCCGGACTGGCCCGAGAGCCACTGCCTGGGTAATCTCCTGCTTAATTTGTTCAAAGGCTTGTTGTTGCTCTGGGCCCCATTTAAAATCGTTCTTCTTGCGGGTTACATGGTAGAGAGGGCTCACAATCAGGCTGTAGTTTGGGATGTGCATCCTCCAGAACCCCACAGCGCCCAGGAAAGATTGAGTCTCTTTTTTGGTGGTTGGTGGGGCCATGGCTGTTATCTTGTTTATGACCTCCATTGGGATGTGGCGACGCCCATCTTGCCATTTTATTCCTAGGAACTGAATCTCCCTTCCAGGCCCCTTAACTTTCTGTCGCTTGATGGCAAAACCAGCCTTCAGAAGGATTTCAATTACCTTCTTTCCTTTCTCAAAGACTTCCTCAGCTGTGTCCCCCCATACAATGATATCATCAATGAACTGCAGGTGTTCTGGAGCCCCACCTTTCTCCAGTGCAGTATGGACCAGTCTATGGCAAATGGTAGAACTGTGTTTCCACCCCTGGGGCAATCGATTCCAGGTGTACTGGATGCCCCTCCAAGTGAATGCAAACTGTGGCCTGCACTCTGGTGCTATTGGAATGGAGAAAAACGCGTTAGCGATGTCAATCGTGGCGTACCACTTGGCTGCCTTCGACTCCAGCTCATACTGGAGCTCTAGCATGTCTGGCACTGCAGCACTCATCGCTGGCGTAACTTCATTCAGGCCACGGTAGTCCACGGTCAGTCTCCATTCGCCATTAGGTTTTCTCACTGGCCATATGGGGCTGTTGAAAGGTGAGTGAGTCTTACTGATCACCTTCTGGCTTTCTAGTCGACGGATCAGCTGATGGATGGGGACCAGGGAATCTCGGTTAGTGCGGTACTGCCGCCGGTGCACCGTCTTGGTAGCAATTGGCACTCGCTGCTCTTCAACCTTAAGCGACCCCACCACCGAGGGGTCCTCTGAGAGGCCGGGTAAGGTGGACAATTGCTCAACCTCCTCCAGGGCAGCTATACCAAAGGCCCACCGGTACCCTTTTGGGTCTTTAAAGTACCCTCTCCTGAGGTAGTCTATACCTAGGATGCACGAGGCATCTGGGCCAGTCACAATGGGGTGCTTATGCCAGTCCTTCCCAGTTAAGCTCACTTCAGCCTCTAATAGAGTCAGCTGTTGGGACCCCCCTGTCACTCCGGAGATGCAGATGGATTCAACCCCACTGTGGCTCGACGGCATCAGGGTGCACTGTGCGCCAGTGTCTACCAAGGCCTTATATTCTTGTGGTTCTGATGTGCCAGGCCATCGGATCCACACCTTCCAGTAAATCCGATTATCCCTTTCCTCCACCTGGCTGGAGGCAGGGCCCCTCTAATCCTGCTCACCATCACTCACTTGATCTAAGAGTGACTCCTGCAGGAATGACTTCCTGGTCCCCTCAAGAGGGTCAAGCATACTGTTGGCCATTCTATTCTGTCTGGGGCATTTCTGACTAGACACTGGAGCTGCATCTCTCCTGGAAGACTCCCCTTTCATGGTGGTCTTCCCTTTCAGTTGCTGTACTCGTGCAGCTAGGGCGGAAGTGGGCTGTCCATGCCACCTTCTCATGTTCTCCCCATTGTCACGGAGGAAGAACCACAGGGTGCCCCGTGGTGTGTACCTTCTACTGCCCTTCTCTGGGGTGGGGAAACGCCTGCTTCTAATAGCTGAGACATCGGCTCGTGCAGGTGGAACATAGGACATGTCCTGTTCCATTTTCTGGAGCCTCTGAGACAGTTCCTCTACGGCTGAAACCCAGGCATGTTGGGAGGAAGGGAGACTTCCCTCATAGTGCCGGAGCTGCATAGTCACTTCATCCACTGTCTGATTGTCTCGCCACCAGGATGCTGCTGCTAATGCTTTGGAATGTCCCTCTGGTCCACTTTGCAGGAACTTCCGCCACATCAGCTGTGTACAAGGGACCTGATCTGGATCCAATGGTGACTGCTCATTATTCAGATCACCATAGATCATATCAAACACAGCCATTTCCCTGAGATTTTGGATGCCTTTCTCCATGTCGGTCCATTTGCCTAACCGACATAGAGCATCATCCTTGTAGGGGTACTTCTCCCTCACAGCGAGCAGGAGTCGCTTCCAAAGGCTGAGGGTTTGAGCCTGTTTCCCTATTGCCTTGTCTATACCAGCCTGCTTGGCTAAAGGTCCCACCTGCTTGGCCTCTCTCCCTTCCAGTTCCAAACCAGCAGCTCCAGTATCCCAGCACCGGAGCAACCAGGTGCAAATTTGCTCGCCTGCAATGCGGCTGTAATCCTTCCGCATATCTCGCAACTCACTGAGGGATAGAGACCGGATGGTTACCTCCGGCTCTTCCTCCTGCTCTCGTGATGGGCCTGGTTCATTATCACCCCGTACATTGCGAGGGGATTTTTTGGTATATTTGGTTTTCCGTATAGGGGCAACTGATACTGGCACTGCTTGTCCCTCTGGCCCAGCTCCTGTGCTGGTGGAGGCAACCGGTACTGGCACTACCTGTCCCCCTGGCCCAGCTGCTGTACCAGCAGGTTCACTTTCAGACCCTGCAGCTCTTTCGCCCCCTTGAGGGCAGTGAACAGTGTTAAAGATGACACGGTAAGCATGGGCAAGCCCCCAGCATATCGCAGCGAGCTGCATCTCCCGGGGTTTGTCTGATTGGCCGCACACCTTTTCCAAACACTCCACCAGTTTATCAGGACTCTGCACTTGTTCGGCAGTAAAATCCCAGAACGTTGGGGGTGACCACTCACTCAGGTACTTGCCCATCTTCTCCCACATACCTAGCCATTTATAACTATCTGCCCCCGGGGCAGGTTTCCGGGTGGTGCTATTGTTGGAGAAGTACCGCATGGCCCAAAACAAGATCAGGCAGGCATTTAGAAAGCATTGTGCCGCGAACACAGTGGCCAGGAGGCTCCAGGGATAGCTGAAACTCTCAAAAACCGAGAGAATCTCTTCCCCTGGCTCACCCATAGAGGGGGTGAGACCCCAAACATAAGACCAGGCAGCAAACAGGTAGCGGTGCACCCCCACAAGCAGCGAAACGAGCCCATTATAAGCAGACAGTAACCAGTAGAGCAGAACAAGTCCCTTGATACATTTTGCCCCGAGAACAAACACCAGCACTAGGAGCATAGAGTGGAGATGAGGATTAATCCAGCCCCACCACGCAAGCAAATTGCCCAGCATTGCAAACATTTCTTATCAAACAATACAAGTAAAAACAGAAAAAATTTACACCTAACAGATTGCTCTAACACACTTCTCCTTTTGTCCTTATTTCAGTCTTCTCCAGCCTCACGTTGGAGCGCCAAAGTTGTGGTGGTTTAGCCCCTGCCGGGGTCTGAGACCACGCGGCCGCTGCCCCTCCCCCACAAAGGGCGTGAAATACAAAGCCCCAAGACTGAAATAAGGAAAGGTTTAATACAACAGTGCAATAGCAACACAACAAACAACAGCAATAACAATAACAGTAATAGTGATAGCAATGAACAGAGCAAAATAGCTACCAAATACAGCAGTTTGAAGCACGATGTACAAAACCACGAGTGCACCGCGCTCCGCGCCAGAAAAATGTGACCTGCCAGGATGTGACGTCCGCATGGTATCTGAATAACCCGGCTAGAGCTCCCCCCCACTGCTGGGGAAACTTAACCCTATCCTGGTTAAACCAGGACACAGACATAGGGGAAGCTTCTGTTGTCTTCTCACAGAAGCCACACTTGTAGCCCCCTCGCTACCAAAACCTTGCCATGCAAACCCAATACAAGGGGGAACACAGGAGATATACAAAAGGCATCAGCCAACAAAACCTACCTGTACAGCATTCCTCCCTGGGATTTAATTTGCTGCTATATGAGCCAGGACAGGGCCTGCAGGTGGTCTGTTCTTGCAGGTGAGCAGCTTGGTGCACAGCCCAGGGGTCACTGGGCCAGTATCTTTTTTTGGGGAGATCAGGTTTAGCCTTCACACTGTGCCCAGATCTGACTGCACAGGAGTGCTGTATACCTGCATATAAAGAATTCCCTTTGCAAGCAGGAATTTGCTGGTTTCTCATTATGAGGTCCTCAGAAGTACTTTTATATATATTTATTTTAATATATGTAAACTGTAGTAGGGTCTAGAACTTTGGATTTAGTCTTATTAGCTGCTCCCTAGGCCACCCCCTGACTCAAAACTATACAGGCGAGACCCCGCTATGAGCAGCCCTCGCAGCTGCCAGCACGCAGTAATAGCCGCGCCATAACGGTCAACGGCCGCGCAGGCGCCTCCACTGTAGCGCTTCACTAGAGCAAGTGACAGCCGTTGCAGCGGCTCGTGAAGGAATGAGAGCGCACTAGTGCTACACCGACAGCCCAGGGCAAATTAGTGGGGGCTGGCCTTTGGGTGGGGATATGTAAAGGCCGCCAGATTACTATAAAAGGGTGGGAGGGGCAGTGCGTGGTGTTTACCAGGAACGGCTGAGAGAATGTGAGGTGTTTGTGCCGGTGTGTTTTCAGTCATGGGTGGGCTCAGTGGCGTGGGGAGGGCCGGCGACGCCCGCGACCCCCTCTACTGAGTGGGGCGTGAGGAGCCTCCTGCCGAGCTGCAGTGGCTGCGACGATTTATGGGATTGTTGGTGGCTCAGAGGCAGCGGGCAGGGATGGGCTGTTCCCGGACGCACCCGTGGCGGTGGGTGGGAAGCACTGCTGGGGCTGGCTCGGTTCTTGTGGTGAACTATACCCCGAGGGCAGCTGCAGCTGCTGACCTGCTGGCTCCACTAACCGCCGGAGCGGGCGGTTGCCTCTCCCAGCCCTCTCAGAGACGCCATTATCCCACCAGCTGCCCAGCAGCACTAAGGGAACAGACCCTACGTATTGATTTCTGCCAAATAAATGAGTTATTAAAAATTGAATACTAATAAATTGGTGAGACGTTTTCTTCTATATATTCATACATAGTGGTCTACATATTTTCTAGGTACTTAGAGTTTTTAACTGTGCTTACATATATGTATACTGTCCCAAATAATCTTATTGTGTGTAATAAAACATATATGGTATTTGTTACTCAAATCTCAAGGAGAAAAAGAAGTTGTAGTCAGGATGTTGTGGCTGAACAGTTTTGTAATTCTCTTATGTAAATAAGAAATAAGATATATGTATATAGTTTCTATTGTTAAAATCAGTTGTTAGAAGGGAGCTAAAATGGCCCCCATCGTCAAGCCACTACAAAAACACCTGTGCTGAGTCATCCCCCCTTCTATGATGGAAACCTGAGAAAAGCCCGCGAAAACCAGAGAAAAGCCCGCAAAACTTGTTTACACCTTTGCAGACCCCTCAGGGTACGCCCATCATGAATATGGATGAAGCCTACACTATAAAGGGACTCAGTTCTGTCGTGTAAAGTGTGTGTCCTGGTAGAGCAGAGACTCCCGGCACACCCAGCGCTGTTTTGCTCACTCGCCGCTTGCTAATAAAATTTTATTGATCACTAAAAATTGAGAAGTGGTTATTTCCCACTAAATTACAATTAATCAATAACATTGTGTACTCTACTATGGGATCAAGACCTTCATACTTTCAGTGAAGAATCTGAATAATATGAATAAAGACATAAATCAACAACACACTGTTTGCATGTTGAAAGATGCTGAATGCTTTCTTGTTCCTGATCATGTCTAATATAGCTTCAAAAGAAATGGTTTTGTATGTTGTATTGCTAATTTAGCTGAGCTGAAAATTTTAATCCTACAGTCCAATTTTAGAAAGTCAATTCTAAACTGTGGCAAACTGTTTTGAGTGCAGTGATTTTAAGGGCATCTTCCTTACTCTATTTGAGCAAGCTTCTTTTGAATTAATATTGAGTTGCAGTTGCTCAGTACATCTGAAAATTAGGACATTATAATTAGACATCAAAATGATTGTCTTAAAAAAACAATAGTGTAAAAAACTGGTTTTACTCTTAAAATAAGAGGATTGATACCTCTTTACTTTCAAAAATCTGTAAAGGTCATGGAGGTTAGCAACAACTTGCAAGAGTCTGAAAATTTACTGAGACTGACCTAATGGTTCTGAACATTCTGTTCTTGTTGGGTATTGTTTTGGGTTCTGTTGTGATCAGTGTGTAATCAACCTTCCCCATGGCAACCTACTATTGTAAAAGCCCTTTAAAATACTGTAAATAAGTGTATTTAAACACCAAGTGGGGCCAAGTAAAATGAAAGTCTAAGTTTAGAGGTTGTCCTGGTTTCAGGTGGATAGAGCTAATTTTTATTTTTCCTCCTTAGTAGCTATAGTGCTGTATTCTGGATTCAGCATGAGAAGAATGTTGATAATACATTGATGTTTTTAGTTGTTGCTAAGAAATTAAGGACTTTTCAATTTCCCATGTCCTGCCTGTGCACAGGTGCACAAGAAGCTGGGAGAGAGCACAGCCAGAGCATCGGACCTAAATTGGCCAATGAAATATTCCATATCGTACAATGTCATGCTCAGTATATAGATGAGGGCTGATCAGGAAGCTCACTCTCACTTCTGGGATTGTGGTTTCAGGATCTTCTCTTCTCTAGGATCACTAGCTGAGAACAGGCTGGGCATCAGTCAGCAGGTGGTGAGCAATTGCATTGTGCATTACTCATTTGTATTTTCCATTATTACTATTATAGTTATTTTAATTTTATTTCAATTATTGAATTGTTTTTATGTCAACCTATGAGTCTGCTTACCTTTACCCCTCCAATTATCTCCCCCATTCCCTGGGGGAGGGTGAGCAAGTGGCTGCGTGGTGTTGGGCTGCTGGACAAGTTTAAACCACAACAGAGGTGTATGAAATGAGATGTGATTGTTTATACCAAACATGATCTTGATTTGTAATCTAAAGCCCTAGTATCCCGGAACATTTGGAAATCGTGGATCCAGAGGCAGGTCATGGTCTGAGCTTTGCAGATGGGGACCATTCCTAGTTGAGAGAATGTTTTCTTCATATATGATCTATGTTGGATCACTCACAGTTAAATTTTTATATTTATATCTGAAAAAACTAAGCAATTTAATGACTGAATTTACATTTTCCTGACTTCCATTTTATCAACTTAATTTAAAAATTATGCATCGCTCCAGGTTACCTTAACTTTTTGCCCATACTTGTTCAAAATTATTACAAATATTAGAATGCATTGGTTGAACTTAGATGAGTTTAAAATGTAGTATAACTGCAGAAGAGGCAAGATTTACATGGTGTTACATTTCATTGTCAGTGTGTTGGTTTATATATCTCCAAGTAGTAATCCCAAAAAGATCAGGATATTTCAAAATTTAAAATAACACAACTTATATAGTAGTAAACAAAACTCCAACACATCTAACACTCAAGTTTCTTCCTTAGAATCACAGAAAATATAAATATGCAACCATAAAATTATAAGAGCAAATGTGATGAAAAATACTCCAGTTTCTCCAAAACCAGGCTCTGAATATTTCCACTTCATTTGCTTTTCATGTTTTCATTGGTTTAATGTGAATTATGCTTTAATGCTTTCCACAGTGTAAAGAGTCATAATTAATTTTTCCTCACACTGTAGCTTTTCATTTTTACTTAGTGACACTCGATTTGGCCATGCCTTTCAAACACTTACATTTTATTTGAAAAATACAATTATCTGTCTCCATGGTTCACTCTGATTCTGAATGTCCCATTGCCCTGTAGTAGAATAATGCTTTATTTCTAGAGGTCTTATTTTTGTCAGTTAAATATAACATTCAGAAAAAAATACTAAGGGCCAGAGTCCTTCCTGCCAAGTAATATGGTAAACGTAGAGGAAGGAAGCAGAGCAAAACATGCACAGCCCCAGAGCAGGAACTCCTCCCCAGGAAAGTAGGGGAGAGCAAAACCTCTGCACAGCCTGGCACCTGTGCTGCTCTCCTGATCCGCATGCTGCCATCACTGCTACGCTTTCCCTGACATTGCATTGGACTAACATGGAACCCGTGGCTTATTTTGGATCAGCAACAGGAGTCCCTCCAAAACCAGTGGGTTTTAATGGCCACAAAGAACACTTGATTCTTAAACTGGTTTATGCATGCAATTATTACTATCTAGGGACACCTTTGAAATAAAACATATAAAGAATGGCTGCCTTGGCCATGTGATTGTTTAGTACACTGAGGTCTGCCTGCACAAAACACCAGCCCTGACAGCAACAGAAAGTCTGCAGCAAAACCAGCTGCAGCAGCTGACAACCAACAGATACAGATGTTTGAAATTAATCCCTATGACTCCCTATGACAGATTTTATAGAATCATTTTGGGATCATTACATGTCCCTAACTACAACTGATGGAGAAGGAGATAGTATTCTGGGGAAGCATCACATCAGCTTGTCCTGTTCTCAGCTTCAGCATCCATTCTGGCCACTGCTGAAGACAGGATACTATGGTCCAACCCAGCATTGCCATTCTCATATCCTTGTGTTTAATACTGTATTCACTTTCCTTGCAGAACTCCTTCAAATACTAAAATATTTAATACACTATGACAGCCAAGTCAGTGCAGAACATAGTCTGAAACTGTAAACTAAAAGTTAAAAGCAAAATAATTTGGAAATCATAAAGCACACATCCTGTAGTTTTGACATTTAATCTATGAAAATGTAAACTAACCAACAGTTAGTTTCTCCCTAAGTATTTTTTTATCACATCATGATGAAATGAATTTTGGATTAATTAGAAATAAAGTAAACATTAATCCAATTTGCATTAATCATGACATCTCATTAATGGACTGAATATATTTTAGTCTACATAAAACTAGGGAAGCTTGAGTTTGACAAAAGAGCATGACACATCTTGTAGATAAGCTGTTCCTTCTTCCATCTTTATGTTCCTTCTTTTCCTTCTTTGTTTTTGCTTAACAACTATTCCTATTCCCAAGCCATAACCAGGAACCATTTGCAAGGATGCTAGCTGGTACTGGCTAAAAACATGACAGGGACAATTTAACACTGTGGATGATTGAGCTGTGCCTGGGAATGTACTCCAGCATGGTTTAGTTTACTACTGTAGTGTTTTAGACTTAATCCACTCAAAGGGAAGTGCTGTACAAAAGGCCTTTACAAAAGCAATGTACTCTTTAAGGAACACATAACTTCACCTGAAAAAGCAGTGTGCCCATTATTTTGTGTAGGTCACTTTTACCTTTAGTGATCAGCCCTAAAAAGAGGGGGAGTAATATCTTCACTGATCTACTAGAGTGAAAAATGTTAATTATGTAAATGTTGAGAGACACTAGTTAGAAGAGAGATAAAAGAAAACAGCAGAGAAGTTATCTGTGTTATAGTCTGTCGTGGTTCGAGCCCAGAGGGCAACTGAGCATCAGGTAGCCGCTCACTCACCCCTTCTCCCTCAGGAACAGGAAGGAAAAAATACAACAAACGGCTCTGAAATTGAGATAAGGACAGAGAGGGCTGACTCACCCATTATGGTCATGGGCAAAAGACAAGACTCATTAGGGGAAGAAAAAAGAACATCAATTTAATTCAAACACCACCAACAACACTTAACAGAATAGGACAGTGAGAAGTATAACCACGACTTAAAAACACCTTCCCCCCACCCCTCCCTTCTTCCCAGGCTCAGCTTTGCTCCCAATATCTCTACTTCCTCTCCCTGAGCGGCACAGGGGGGCAGTGGATGGGGGGTTCATCACCCATTGTTTCTGCTGCTACTTTCTCCTCAGGGGGAGGACTCCTCACACTCTTCCCCTGCTCCAGCGTGGGGTCCCTCCCACGGGAGACAGTCCTCCACAAACTTTCTCCCACGTGAGTCTTCACTAACTGCTCTAGCGTGGGTCCCTCCCATGGGCTGCAGTCCTCCCAGCAACAAACTGCCCCAGCATGGGCTTCCCTCAGAGTCCCAGCCTTCTTTGGGCATAGCCCCCTGCTCCAGTGTGGGGTCCTCCATGGGCTGCAGGTGGGCATCTGCTCCACCAGTGACCTCCACAGGCACAGGGGGACAGCCTGCCCTCTCACCACAGGCTGCAGGGGAGTCTCTGCTCTGGCACACCTCCCCCACTTCCTCCTCCTCCTTTCTTCCACTGACCTCGCTGTTTGCATAGGTGTGTCCCTCACAACTCCAACTCCTCCTCCTAGGTTCCCCTTCTTAAATACGTTATCACAGAGGCACGGCCACCATCACTAATTGGCTCGGCCTTGGCTAGAGGCAGGTCTGACTTGGAGCTGTGGGAGCTTCGAGAAGCTTCTCACAGGGGGCCACCACTGTTGCCCCCTCCCCCACTACCAAAAACCCTCGCCACACACACAAACCTGACACCTAGTCTTAGCTAGGTCACAAATTAAATTCCTTATTTCTACAGCCTCCAAATGGTACAAGGTTCTTTTATAGACAAAGTAACTATGAACTCTAGACCAAAGACATTATAATATAGTTACGAGTCTAACGGTTTTGTGAACACTCAATTATAACAAACAAAACCAAGTGTTTGCAATTAGTGTTCAAAGTCCTAAAAATGCCTGCATGTGTCCTGCTCTTACTGACAGATCTGTTCCTCTCATTAAACAGAACATCCAAGGATAGCACAGATTTTGTGTATGTCAGCATGATGCACTCACATGACTCCTATTTATCCAAAGATAACTTCTAAGAATTCCTTATTTAACATGAATAAAGCAAGCACAATACATTCATTTTCAACTATATTAATCACTCAACCAAAAGTCACCTATTCCATGCTCTAAGCACTCTCCAGTTATTAAAATTTTAGGGGGGAATATCATTCGTATTGCAGTATCTGTCCCCTTACTCCCCACCTTCATGAACAAATACAGTCTATAATGGCAACCTGCAGCTGCAACATTTCTGTTCGTCACATCTGAACAACAAAAGGATGCATACGAGATTTTTGATAACATCCGATGTCTAGTTTCAAGGAATTAAGAAGCAGTTTTCTTAGTGCTTTACTCATTGTCCTTTAATAATTTCCCATAACACAGAGTTTACATTCTGCTCAGTTTGGCCTAGTGCAGCAGCACATTTTATTGATTTTTAACCCCTTTCCACATTTCTTTTCTCAGACCGGTTCCAATGCTGTACTTGAGAGATCTGTGTGCCAGAATTCCTGGCCTGCCTGTCTGTTCAGTTGCATGGTAAAGCAGCTGAACAGAGGAGAGCTCAGTGAGGTAACTGAGTACGTATGTGCCTGTTACGCTGTGAGTACTCACAGCATGTTCTCCTTTCACCTGCCCCAAAGGCAAGGACAACTAGAGCTAGGGTTGCAACACACTCAGCCTTTGAACAGGAAGGAGGCATGAATGTGGTGAAAGAGCCCATGTTGCTGCCAGCTCTAGTTATTGCTTACACACATGGGGAGAGGTACTAACTGGATGTTTACACAGCCTCAGGGCTGGTAAGGGAGATCTAGCTCCTAACTTGGGCACAGTCACACAGAAGTAAAGGAAAGAGGCTCTAAGCCCTGCTGGGTCACTGTCACGTCCCAATTTCTCGGGACGACGACTCAGATTCACTGATACCCAGGTCAGGATTAAGGTGAAACAACACCAAGGATTCTTCAATTCACACAACTCGATTTTTACTCGCTCACAACAGATAATGGTATGAAACTTTGTCAGTAATCTTTGCAATAGGCATTAAACTTACACCGACTAGTGGCAGATCTTATAACATACCCCAATAAGCCTTAAACATGTCCAAGCAAGCCTTGCCTTATATGCAGGCATATAGAATAAGAACAGGAGAGAAAATGGGAAAAAGAGGAAAAGAGAAAGGCAGAGAGAAAGACAAAAAGGAAGATTTCACCAGTCCTGGTTCCATCATTGGTCCATCCAACCCAGGGATGCAATTCCAGAGGAGTACAGCCTCCCAGGGTTTTGGCTTGCATCCTTTTATAATTCCTTACCCCTCCTCTGGGTGGGCACTTGGACTCATTAGGCTAATTAGGCATCATGAGCAGTTTATGCTTCTAGATTTCTCCTTGCTTTTGGTACATGCACAGTTTGTACCTTCAGATTCTTCTGGAAATGAGTCGGTGGGGTTGTTGGGGAGTTACTCCCCCTCCCTGCAGCTGTGACCGTTGTTTGACCTTTCCTTTTGGCATATGCGTCATAAAAACGGCTTCTTTATTGGTTTTTCACAGAGTCGCTCAAGATAGGGAGGTTCAGCCTCCAAAAAGTGTGGTCCCACCTCCATGGAACCCCCTTCTCTTGCCGCCCCTCCCTGCCATTATCTGCACAGCCCGGGCGTTTCCATAGGAACCATTTCCTTTGCCAAAGTTCTTTATCGGATGTTTGAGACATTAACTGTGGTTTCATCGGACTGTCACAGTCACTTAGCACAGCTGCCTGACAAGGGATTAGGAGGAGGTACAAAGCTTGGCAAAGACTGTTGAAACTAAAGAGGGATGTGTTTGGCAGTAAGTTGCTACTTAAATTTCCACTATGGTATTACAGAACAAATATGCAGTGCAAAACAAGAGATTTTTTAATAGTTTGGCGCCACCTGGTGTTCTGATAACCAACAGCCCAGGAAAATGAACTGACTTCGCAAGCATGTTGCTCATTCAGAACATACACATTCATTTTTTCTCCCCAGAGCTGCCAAATCAAAGTCATTAAAGACTAAGAGACACCAGACAGTTCAGAATTAACTCTATGTTTGTTGTATCATCCTCCAAGTACTTTGAAGTCAAAAAAATGAAAGACCTTATAAAAATACAATGTATTATTACTAGTAATCCTATGTAAGATTTGGTGGGATGTGCTTTATTTTAAGGGCACATTTTCCAAAGATGTCTGTCTTTGTGACTGTGCATGTGCAGTGCTTCCCATGTACTTATTTGTGAAAGTATTATATGCACTACTGAATATATTTATAGTACATATTTTGCACTAAAGAACTCAAACTATATATAGCAATATAAGGGGGTTTTTCAGTTTTTAAATAATTGGCTTGGATTTTTTTCTTTTTTTTTTTTTTGTTTTTCCACATCAAAAATTATGTATCAAAATCATGGAATAACAGAATGCTTCAGGTTAGAAGGGACCTCAGGGGATCATCTAGTCCAACCTCCTGCTCAAATCAGGGTGGACACTGAAATCAGACCAGATTGCTCAGGGCTTTATTCAGTTGAGTCTTGGAAACCTCCATGAACAGAGATTGCACAACCTCTCTGGACATCCTGTTCTTTTTTCTTTATATTCAGTGAGATCTTCCCCCATTTCAATTTATGACCACTCTTCCTCCTGCTGTGCACCTCAGTAAAGAGTCCAGCTCCATCTTAATAAGCTCCTCTAAGGTTTTGGAAGGCTGCTACAAGATCTCCCTGAAGCTGTCTCTCCAGGCTGAACATAGCAAGTGCTCCAGACCCCTGATCACCTTCGTGGCCCTGTGCTGAACTGGCTCCAGTTTATCAATGTCTTTCTTGTACTGGGGAGCCCCAAACTGAATGCAATATTTCATGTGCAGTCTAACAAGTGGTGAGTAAGGGGGAATAATCATCCACATTGGCAATTGACAATCACCTTCTTCATATGCCATGAATATATAAAATAATGTAGCATGAAATAATATTGTGTTTTTTTCCCCCAGGAAATGCAATGACAGACATCTCCCTTTGTGTTTGGCCTATAAAATAAAACATGTTTTCATACTGTTGTCCTGGTTTTGGTTGGAATAGAGTTAATTTTTCTTCTTAGTATCTAGAATAGTGCTGTGCTTTGGATTCAGTATGGGATTTGGTATGAGAAGAATGTTGATAATACACTGATGTTTTCAGTTGTTGCTAAGAAATCAAGGACTTTCTAACTTCTCATGTCCTGCTAGTGTGCAGGTATACAAGAAGCTGGGAGAGAGCATGGCCAGAGCACTGGACCCAAATTGGCCAATGAAATATTCCATATCATATAACATCATTCTCAGTATATAGATAAGGGTTGGCCAGGAAGCTGGGGCTCTCGCTTCTGGGATTGTGGTTTTCAGGATCTTCTCTTCTCTGGGATTGCTAGCCAGGAATGGACTGGGCATTGGTCAGCGGGTGGTGAGCAATCGCAGTGTGCATTACCTGTTTGTATTTTCCCTTATTATTACTATTATTATTAGTCTATTTTATTTCAATTATTAAACTGTTTTTATGTCAACCTATGAGTCTGCTTACCTTTACCCCTCCAATTATCTCCCCCATCCCCCAGGCCAGGGGGGAGGGTGAATGAGTGGCTGCATGGTGCTTGGCTGCTGGCTGGGTTTAAACCATGACAACTGTCCAAGCACAAGTAATTACATGCCTTTGCTTCTCTGTAACTGGACTTAAATTCATTGAAAACAATGATCTAGATAATTTACTTGTGTAAAACTAGTACGAAATGAAATCTGGCCAGTGTTATACCCTATTGTGCAACTACATTAAAGCAGTTCAACCAATCAGTTGACCAAATGGGAAAATTTCCTGAGCCAAAAGAATAGCTATCTCTCTGTATAATACAGAGCTGAGTGTTCCTGCACCAAGCCCCAGCTCAGGTAACAGCTGCTCATTCTGAAACTGCTCAATAAAAAACTGAAAACTGAAAAAAACAGTTCTTTACAGAATGGACAAATAGAACTTAGAACTCTCTGCCACAAGACTTAACAAGAGAGTAGTAAGAGTGTAGAAGGTACTATATATAGGAATAACACATATAGACTGATAAATGAGTAAGGGATAAATTCTCATGACCCAAGGCATAAACCACCCATGCATTTACAAGAGGTGGGAAGAAATTCCCCACTGAGATATTATGGGATTGCACCTTCCTCTGAAGTTCACTCAAGCTACTTTCATGGACAGAATAACAAACCATTGATCTCCTATGTGTCTAAAAATAACAGCCTTAAAACAGGATCTGGTTTCTTTAAAGTCCTGCAGTTAGATTTGTGTGAAGCATTTTATGAAACATTGGATTTCTTTTGATTTGGAAAGCTGTGTAACTTCCCTACAGGATGTTAAGATCTGTAACATGTTAGTCACACAATGTCTTTCCTCATAAATAAGCTATTTCTGCTTCCTATCAAAGCATGGATTCTCTGATACTATGATTTTGTTACTATTTATTTTCTGACTTCATTTATCAGGTGACTTTTACTAAAGACCTGAGCACACTGTAATAGGACAAAATAACAAGGAGGATTGTGAAGAAGTGGGGAAAGACAAAACAACTGACAAAACCATCTGCACAAACATTCCTCATCAAAAGTGATTCACCCAGAAGGGAAGGGAAAAAGCAAGAGGGTGATGAAATAAATGAAGGATTTGGAGGAAGAAGAAAAACAATTCAAGACATGACAAATGTATGAAAACTAGAGGTTTACAAGCAAAGGAGCCAGGTCAAGGGCAGGGATGGAAATCCAACTACTAGGGACCACTGCTTCAATCTACTTTCAAACCAATGGAGAACAATGTTACATAATGTAAAAGCCCTGAATTTGTATTACATCAACTGGCAAGACTCCCACAGAAATAAATGGAGATTCCCAAAGGTTTATCTGGCAGTCATATATAACCCTTTGAAAAGAGTACATGCAGAACCCTAGTAAGAACACAGGTGGGTACTTTTTGCATCTTCCTATTTCATATAAATTCTACCCTTTAATTATGTCTCTTTAGGTGTGCATCCTACTCCTCTTTTGTGGCTAACAGCTCTGGTTCCTCACTGACAGTAGAATATTAACTTGATCTTGCCTGGGTCCTTCTCTGTCCTTTTTCACCTCTCCTTCTCTGAGTCAGAATTGGACCTGTACTCCTCAGAACTCAAAGGCTGAAATTCTTGAAAGGAAGTAAGCTTCACTAATCAATTTCATAGAATCATAGAGTCATAGAATGGTTTGGGTTGGAAGGGACCTTAAAGATCATCTAGTTCCAACCCCCCTGCCATAGGCAGGGACATCTTCCACTGGATCAGGTTGCTCAAAGCCTCATCCAACCTGGCTATCCCTCCCAGGCTATCTGGCCTTGCTTCCATCATCTTCTGCCATACAACCTAGCTGAAGCAGAATTTCAGCAGAAGAAACAAAAGGATTGAAAACTCTATTGAATCTTTGGTTGAAAGTTTTGTTTGGCTTGGCTGTTTTCTGAATTAATTTATTTTAGTTTGAGTTTAGGAGCTTTGATAAGTAGAGAAAAAATATGGGGTTTTTTCTGTATTTTATAATCTCTGTTGGCCTTGTTGCTGAAAGGAAAGATTTATTTGAATTTTGTGTAGTATTGTGCATTTTGTTTTATTTATTTGTTGTGGTAAATGTTTTCAAGCTGTTTCCCCATAGATCTTTTAAGGGTAGCCAAGAGAGCTCCTTGTTATCTTCAAGTAATTTCTTAGCTCCCCAGTAAAATATTAAAAGAAATCAGATTCATAACTCTTGTGGTTTTAACAGGAAACTTACTGCTGGTGAACAATAAATATTTTGTGTTTGTAAATTGGCCTGTATCCAGACTCTTCTTATTTCTACTGTAACAAAGAGGCCTGCTGTTTCTACTTTTCAAGATGTCCTCATGTTCCTTTTAGGAATCCTTAAGGGATTTAAGGTGCTTTGAAATCCATTGGGAGATGAGCACTTACTTAACTCGGTTAGGCTTCTTTGAAATCCTAGCCTTACATTCTGAAACGCTGACTAGAACTGCTCTTTGCAGAAATAATTAACTACTATATCTAGTGCTGACTCCTGGTATTTACAGTAAACTGATACACAAAATCCTAAGGTAGACCTAAGATGAGAAGATATTTATTGGTAATTGAAACTGTGAGCTTTATAAGTTTTATTCTTCTCAGGAGTTCCTTAGTATTAAATTCAGACACATTTATTTGATTTTACAATAACTTGGTTTATATTTGGCTTGTGTTTCACTTTTAGGAATTGGAAATGAGATTATGCTTATCCCAATAATGTATATACATGTATGAGACATCTTTCTTCTAGAGTTTTTAAAGCAATAATAGTCTGTACTTCTTAAACTCTACAGAAAACTGATAATTTTCATGTAAACTTCATAAAATAAAATCTAAAAAATGCATTTCTTGAAGTCTTGGTCCTAAATCAAGATCTATTACCTAATCAAGTGACATGAACTTCTGCTGAATGTCCAGCTGTTTTGGATTGGGAGTTTACATCAGAAAAGACAAAAGATGAGTAAAAACTGGACAGGGGCTTCAGAAATTTGCAAAGGATTTGTTTCCTAGACAACAGACTGGCAGACTCAGTAAAAAAAAAAACATAAAACCAAGCCAACTAAGAGGCTATGTATGTAGAAATACGGTTTTTAAAAAATCTCAGTGATCCAGAGCTGAATGTGTTATATATCCTCTAAAAACTGAAAAAGCTGAAGATTCTTTTCTGATTATTTGCATAAATAAATGAAATATAAAAAGCTATACACACTCATAATAATGCAGTATCTATATCCATACTATTTATAATTATGCATGATATGAATTCTTAATATATGACAATTATTTGTATTTGACAGACTAACCATATTTATACCAAAGTTATAATGAATGAAGGAATAACATTAGGGAAAGCAGTTAAAAAGATAAATAGCAAGAGAAATAAAAGAAGACAATTTAAAAGTAATAAAAGTAATAAAGGGATGAGGTAATGAGAAGTTGGCAGTCAGCAGGAGTGTAAGTCCTCTTATACATTTATTCAAACACCTTTAGGCAAAAGTATCCCCTATTTTTTAGACTGTTTCTTGGACATTTCTCTGTGATACATGATTCTATCAGTGGTGGCCCACCTAACCAATTTGCAGTTGTTTGATACTTTTTGGCTTGTTTCCATTGGCAATGCAGGTCAGCTATAGGCTTTTCTCACAGATGAGTCCTAAACATCCCACTGTGGCACCATCATTGTGTCATGGCTGAACATGCTCCTCCATGATGTCATACCCCTGGTTACCAGTACATGGTGATCCCCATGTATGTCCTCTGGCACAGGTGTAGTTTCTGGCTCTAACCATTACTGACCATGCTGGCCAGCAGCAGGAATAAGGACCCTTCACAGACTCTCCCTACAAAAGGACCATACAAGCGGCCACCACCAGAGCCAGACTCTTCCCCAGTAGTGGCACACAGAGAGCTGCCTGGATACCATGTCCAGGGCTGCCCTGGGCTTTAGCAAAGTTAACACAGCTGTCAGAAATTAAGTCCAGGTTGCCAGGTGACCCAAATCTGCCTAGCAACTAGCTACCTCAAAACCTAGAACAGCCATGGTTAGCATGCCTTGACAGACATGACATCATCTTGTTCCTCAGCAGCTACCATTTATAGCCACAGCTGTGCTTTCTCAGGCTATTTTCCATCTACCTGCTCCTGACAGTTTGTCTCATCACACCATTTTTTTAATAAATAACATCATGGCTTACAGAAGGATGTGTTTTTTCTCTCCTTTTATACAGAAAGATAAAACCTGACAAGACATAGCCTTGACTGGCATATAAAACATGAGTACCTGGACTCCCCACCACCACCACCCCTCCCCAAACAACCCATCTTTCTCCCACCCCATCCCTCATCATTAATCTCCTCACCTCTTACCAGCTCCAGGCTGCCAGTATCAGCAACAACTGCTGACAGAAAGCTGCAACACCCTCGCTGTTTCCCAGCTGACCTGATCTCTGCAGCAGCACAGCTCAGAGGACTGCTGTGAAGACACCGGGCCCCAATACAGCCCTTCCTTCAGCCCTGCAGCACCCTGCAGCCTGGCTTCCACGTGCTGCCATCCATGGCAGGAGGACAGTGACAGCAGAATGATGCTAATATAACCCTGCATCCACTGCCTGGGGAGTGTTTTCTGACTGCAAAATGTTCTCGCAGTGGCGCCTTAGAGCCCTCACGTTCTGGGGCTTGGCAGACTGTTGCAGGTTGCCCTGGAAACAGTCACGTCCTGTTGTGACAGTGAAGCTAGAAAAGGAATAATAAACTTGGGTAGAAGATGCTCTGTGAATACCCTTTCATTCCTCTGCTCATATCGCATGCCAGGTCACTTCTCCTCTTTGGTACTCGCAGAAGTAACACTTCAGCCTTTCAGTCAATGGTTTCAGGATCTATAGATTCGCTACAGATGCCTCCATGGGTGCTTATAAGATTAACAAACCTCCACCTCTCTTCATGCTCAGACTCCTTTCTCTACCTATTGTCTGTTATTCATAAAGTGTCAGCCAGACCATCTCTGAGTTCTTCCTTCACCCCATACATGGACTCCATTACTTATGCTGTCTACTTGGAAAGACTCTTGCCTGGGCCTCAGTGGCCTGTATGTTCCTAAAGCATGGCACAAAAAAATTGAGAACGACACAGTGCTGAGAGATTTTGGTGGTCCTGGGAGGAATTGGAGCTGTATCTCTCCTAAACAGTCAATTGTAATGTGAAGGTTTGTGGATGAGTGAAATGAGTGATGGAAAACTCTGTAGACCCGATTTGAGAGTATCTAAAGTATTTTCATCTGTTGACCCATTATGGAGATGGAACATGAGTTCTGGGTAAGGGAGGAAGCCAAGCAAAAGTCACTGATCTAGTGGGTAAGTTTTTTCTTTGTAACTTATAGAGGCTGGTTGCATTCTGTTTTCCCCAAACTGGGCTGCTTACAGACAGACTTTTATCTTGCTCTGGAGGCCAGCTTCATGTGAGACAACTGGAAATGTTAATCTTTGGTACCTGTTTCGCATGGCTTTGAGCTCTGTTCTGCTCTCACAGTAGTCACTGATGGAAGGAAAACAAAGATCCTTTGTCCTTTATAGTGCTTTTTGGATTTCACCAACAGGTTTTCTCTCCTGATGATTTGTCCTACTCTATGTGGGCTGCCACAACAGACAAGATTGGGATGGAGGCAGAATGTGGAAGGCTGATTTCTTGGATGAGTCAACCCTTTTGCTTTTTGCTGCATCAGTCTGGTAGATGAATAGAGTGAGGCAGCATCCTTTATATATGATGACAAGGTAGATCACCTTTCAAATAATACACATGAAGTGGGATCAAGATGAGTACCACAAGGGCCTTGCTGAGATGGTGCAATAACTTTTGGATGAAATATGGCACCCAAGGGCATTCAGGGCAATGTGTTGTGTGGATGTGACTAGGGAAATTGGAAGAGCCTTAATCCTCTGGGACAGTCCTTGGAAGTGATCAAATACATTAGTTTACATGTAGCCAAAGATATCCCAATTATTTTTTAACAGATTAGAACAGCTTTGACCATTGTGGGTTGATTGCTTGCCAGTATTTGACTTTTAAATGACAATCAGAAACTGCAGAATTGTATTTTGAGTCATTCATACTATTTTGCTTGCCAAAAGTTAGTTAACATCTTTTGCTCCTTCACAGCTTTTCCAAGTGCAATTTCAAACCCACTGTATCCAGAATGGTGTATTGTTACTTTAAATTATGAGGAATGAAATCATGGCCTTCTTTCTACACAATGGTACTATCAGTTTTAGGCAATGTTTCTCTTTGCATAGATTTTCAATACTAAAAAAGGACATTCCTGGGTAAAAATAGCTTCTCAAGAAGCTATGTTTCTGAAGAATGAGCAATAAAGCTGAATGGAAGCAGTTCATACAGGACATCAATTGAGGTATGCTTCTTGTCAGCTACAGTACAATGTACAGCCATATCTTCCCCTCCTTACTGAACCTTTGTGTAGTCAGTATTCTCATTCAACCCATCAGTTGTTTTTCCTGGGTAGAAGTTGACAAAGTGAGCAGCTGTAGGAGTCTGGGCCGCGCTGGAGGGAAGTTAGTGCAGGCAGAAGAATGCAAGGACGAAGACAAGGCCAGCAAAATAAGGCTGGCAAAACCACACAAGATAGCAGATAAGTGAGAAACACCTGTGGTCAGCAAAAGCATACAAGTCTGAGCAAAACAGGGTATGAGATAAGGGAGTTTTTGGCAAGTTTTGGGCTTAACGTGCTAATTGCAATTAACCAATGCAAATGCTTGTAGAGGGGCATGAACAGCGCGTGCAGATAACCAGTAGCCTATTAGAAGATAGATGAGTGCGTGTACGGAACTTAGTAGGATATAAATGTAACCAGGATTGGGAAATAAAGGTGGACGATCTGATCATCATATCGGTGTTGTGTCGTTCCTGTTCCCGCACGGAGAAATAAGGACCCCGGCTACTGGTGACCCCGTGTCCTGGTTTAACCAGGATAGGGTTAAGTTTCCCCAGCAGTGGGGGGGGGAGCTCTAGCCGGGTTATTCAGATACCATGCGGACGTCACATCCTGGCAGGTCACATTTTTCCTGGCGCGGGAGCGTGGTGCACTCGTGGTTTTGTACATTGTGCTTCCCACTGCTGTATTTGGTAGCTATTTTGCTCTGTTCATTGCTATCACTATTACTGTTATTGTTATTGCTGTTGTTTGTTGTGTTGCTATTGCATTGTTGTATTAAACCTTTCCTTATTTCAGTCTTGGGGCTTTGTATTTCACGCCCTTTGTGGGGGAGGGGCAGCGGCCGCGTGGTCTCAGACCCCGGCAGGGGCTAAACCACCACAACTTTGGCGCTCCAACGTGAGGCTGGAGAAGACTGAAATAAGGACAAAAGGAGAAGTGTGTTAGAGCAATCTGTTAGGAGTAATTTTTTCTGGCTTTACTTGTATTGTTTGATAAGAAATGTTTGCAATGCTGGGCAATTTGCTTGCGTGGTGGGGCTGGATTAATCCTCATGTCCACTCTGTGCTCCTAGTAGTGGCATTTATTGTCGGTGGAAAATGTGTCAAGGGCTGTATTTTGCTCTACTGGTTACTGTCTGCTTATAATGGGCTCGTTTCGCTGCTTGTGGGGGTGCACCGCTACCTGTTTGCTGCCTGGTCTTATGTTTGGGGTCTCACCCCCTCTATGGGTGAGCCAGGGGAAGAGATTCTCTCGGTTTTTGAGAGTTTCAGCTATCCCTGGAGCCTCCTGGCCACTGTGTTCGCGGCACAATGCTTTCTAAATGCCTGCCTGATCTTGTTTTGGGCCATGCGGTACTTCTCCAACAATAGCACCACCCGGAAACCTGCCCCGGGGGCAGATAGTTATAAATGGCTAGGTATGTGGGAGAAGATGGGCAAGTATCTGAGTGAGTGGTCACCCCCAACGTTCTGGGATTTTACTGCCGAACAAGTGCAGAGTCCTGATAAACTGGTGGAGTGTTTGGAAAAGGTGTGCTGCCAATCAGACAAACCCCGGGAGATGCAGCTCGCTGCGATATGCTGGGGGCTTGCCCATGCTTACCGTGTCATCTTTAACACTGTTCACTGCCCTCAAGGGGGCGAAAGAGCTGCAGGGTCTGAAAGTGAACCTGCTGGTACAGCAGCTGGGCCAGGGGGACAGGCAGTGCCAGTACCGGTCGCCTCCACCAGCACAGCAGCTGAGCCGGAGGGACAAGCAGTGCCAGTATCAGTTGCCCCTATACGGAAAACCAAATATACCAAAAAATCCCCTCGCAATGTACAGGGTGATAATGAACCAGGCCCATCACAAGAGCAGGAGGAAGAGCCGGAGGTAACCATCCGGTCTCTATCCCTCAGTGAGTTGCGAGATATGCGGAAGGATTACAGCCGCATTGCAGGCGAGCAAATTTGCACCTGGTTGCTCCGGTGCTGGGATACTGGAGCTGCTGGTTTGGAATTGGAAGGGAGAGAGGCCAAGCAGGTGGGACCTTTAGCCAAGCAGGCTGGTATAGACAAGGCAATAGGGAAACAGGCTCAAACCCTCAGCCTTTGGAAGCGACTCCTGCTCGCTGTGAGGGAGAAGTACCCCTACAAGGATGATGCTCTATGTCGGTTAGGCAAGTGGACCGACATGGAGAAAGGCATCCAAAATCTCAGGGAAATGGCTGTGTTTGATATGATCTATGGTGATCTGAATGATGAGCGGTCACCATTGGATCCAGATCAGGTCCCTTGTACACAGCTGATGTGGCGGAAGTTCCTGCAAAGTGGACCAGAGGGACATTCCAAAGCATTAGCAGCAGCATCCTGGTGGCGAGACAATCAGACAGTGGATGAAGTGACTATGCAGCTCCGGCAATATGAGGGAAGTCTCCCTTCCTCCCAACATGCCTGGGTTTCAGCCGTAGAGGAACTGTCTCAGAGGCTCCAGAAAGTGGAACAGGACATGTCCTATGTTCCGCCTGCACGGGCCGATGTCTCAGCCATTAGAAGCAGGCGTTTCCCCACCCAAGAGAAGGGCGGTAGAAGGTACACACCACGGGGCACCCTGTGGTTCTTCCTCCGCGACAATGGGGAGAACATGAGAAGGTGGCATGGACAGCCCACTCCCGCCCTAGCTGCACGAGTACAGCAACTGAAAGGGAAGATCACCATGAAAGGGGAGTCTTCCAAGAGAGATGCAGCTCCAGTGTCTAGTCAGAAATGCCCCAGACAGAATAGAATGACCAACAGTATGCTTGACCCTCTTGAGGGGACCAGGAAGTCATTCCTGCAGGAGTCACTCTTAGATCAAGTGAGTGATGGTGAGCAGGATTAGAGGGGCCCTGCCTCCAGCCAGGTGGAGGAAAGGGATAATCGGATTTACTGGAAGGTGTGGATCCGATGGCCTGGCACATCAGAACCACAAGAATATAAGGCCTTGGTAGACACTGGCGCACAGTGCACCCTGATGCCGTCGAGCCACAGTGGGGTTGAACCCATCTGCATCTCCGGAGTGACAGGGGGGTCCCAACAGCTGACCCTATTAGAAGCTGAAGTAAGCTTAACTGGGAAGGACTGGCATAAGCACCCCATTGTGACTGGCCCAGATGCCCCGTGCATCCTAGGTATAGACTACCTCAGGAGAGGGTACTTTAAAGACCCAAAAGGGTACCGGTGGGCCTTTGGTATAGCTGCCCTGGAGGAGGTTGAGCAATTGTCCACCTTACCCGGCCTCTCAGAGGACCCCTCGGTGGTGGGGTCGCTTAAGGTTGAAGAGCAGCGAGTGCCAATTGCTACCAAGACGGTGCACCGGCAGCAGTACCGCACTAACCGAGATTCCCTGGTCCCCATCCATCAGCTGATCCGTCGACTAGAAAGCCAGAAGGTGATCAGTAAGACTCACTCACCTTTCAACAGCCCCATATGGCCAGTGAGAAAACCTAATGGCGAGTGGAGACTGACTGTGGACTACCGTGGCCTGAATGAAGTTACGCCAGCGATGAGTGCTGCAGTGCCAGACATGCTAGAGCTCCAGTATGAGCTGGAGTCAAAGGCAGCCAAGTGGTACGCCACGATTGACATCGCTAACGCGTTTTTCTCCATTCCAATAGCACCAGAGTGCAGGCCACAGTTTGCATTCACTTGGAGGGGCATCCAGTACACCTGGAATCGATTGCCCCAGGGGTGGAACCACAGCTCCACCATTTGCCATAGACTGGTCCATACTGCACTGGAGAAAGGTGGGGCTCCAGAACACCTGCAGTTCATTGATGATATCATTGTATGGGGGGACACAGCTGAGGAAGTCTTTGAGAAAGGAAAGAAGATAATTGAAATCCTTCTGAAGGCTGGTTTTGCCATCAAGTGACAGAAAGTTAAGGGGCCTGGAAGGGAGATTCAGTTCCTAGGAATAAAATGGCAAGATAGGCGTCGCCACATCCCAATGGAGGTGATAAACAAGATAACAGCCATGGCCCCACCAACCACCAAAAAGGAGAGTCAGTCTTTCCTGGGCGCTGTGGGGTTCTGGAGGATGCACATCCCAAACTACAGCCTGATTGTGAGCCCTCTCTACCATGTAACCCGCAAGAAGAACGATTTTAAATGGGGCCCAGAGCAACAACAAGCCTTTGAACAAATTAAGCAGGAGATTACCCAGGCAGTGGCTCTCGGGCCAGTCCGGACAGGGCAGGAGATTAAGAACGTGCTCTACACCGCAGCCGGGGAGAATGGCCCTTCCTGGAGCCTTTGGCAGAGAGCAGATGGGGAATCCCGAGGCCGACCTCTAGGCTTTTGGAGCCGGAGATACAAAGGCTCTGAAGCTAACTATACCCTGACTGAGAAGGAGATACTGGCAGCGTACGAAGGAATTCGAGCTGCCTCAGAAGTGGTCGGCACTGAGACACAGCTCCTCCTGGCACCTCGACTGCCGGTGCTGGGATGGATGTTCAAAGGAAAGGCTCCCTCCACACATCATGCAACAGATGCCACGTGGAGTAAATGGGTTGCGTTGATAACACAACGGGCTCGAATAGGGAACCGCGACCCCCCAGGATTAGTGGACATGATCATGAACTGGCCAGAGAGCAAAGATGCTGGGATGTCACCAGAACAAGAGGTGAAACGTGCTGAGGAGGCCCCACCATATAACGAGCTGCCAGAGGAAGAAAAACAATATGCCCTGTTCACTGATGGGTCTTGCCGCATTGTGGGAAAACATCGATGATGGAAGGCTGCAGTGTGGCATCCCACACGAGAAACCACTGAAGCTGTTGAGGGACAAGGTGAATCGAGCCAGTTTGCAGAGGTGAAAGCCATCCAATTGGCTTTGGAGATTGCTGAGCGAGAAAAGTGGCCGAGGCTCTATATCTACACTGACTCGTGGGTGATGGCAAGTGCCCTGTGGATGTGGTTGCAGCAATGGAAACAGAACAACTGGCAACGCAAGGGCAGACCCATCTGGGCCGCTGAAGTATGGCAGGACATTGCAGCCCGGGTGGAGAACCTCGTTGTGAAGGTGCGCCATGTGGACGCCCATATACCCAAGAGTCGAGCCACTGATGAACATCAACATAACCGGCAGATGGACCAGGCTGCTAAGATCGAGGTGGCTCAGGTGGACTTGGACTGGCAGCGTAAAGGTGAACTGTTCATAGCCCGGTGGGCCCATGAGACCTCGGGCCACCAAGGCAGAGATGCAACATATAGGTGGGCTCGAGATCGAGGGGTGGACCTCACCATTGACACCATCGCAGAGATCATCCATGGATGTGAGACGTGTGCTGCAATCAAACAAGCCAAACGGGTGAAGCCCCAGCGGAATGAAGATCGATGGATGAAATATAAATATGGAGAGGCCTGGCAGATCGACTACATCACACTGCCACAGACCCGCCAAGGCAAGCACCACGTGCTTACAATGGTGGAAGCAACCACTGGGTGGCTCGAAACTTATCCAGTGTCCCACGCCACCGCCCGAAATACCATCCTGGGCCTTGAAGAGCGAGTCCTGTGGCAACACGGCACCCCAGAGAGGATTGAGTCGGACAACGGGACTCACTTCCGAAATAACCTCATAGATGCCTGGGCAGAAGAACATGGCATCGAGTGGGTCTACCACATCCCCTACCACGCACCAGCCTCCGGGAAGATCGAGCGCTACAATGGACTGTTAAAAACTACATTGAGAGCAATGGGGGGTGGAACCTTCAAACACTGGGACACACATCTGACAAAGGCCACTTGGTTAGTCAACACAAGAGGATCTGCCAATCGAGCTGGCCCGGCTCAGTCAAAACTTCCACGTGTTGTGGACAGGGATAGAGTCCCTGTGGTGCGCATGAGGGACCTGCTGGGAAAAATGGTCTGGGTCAGTCCTGCGCCGGGCAAAGGCAAACCCATCCACGGGATTGTTTTTGCTCAAGGACCTGGGTGCACCTGGTGGGTGATGCAGAAGGATGGAGAGGTCCGATGCGTGCCACAAGGGGACTTGATTGTGGGTGAAAACACACCGTGAGTTATACTGTGCTTTTGTTAATTTTTCTTTGTCAATGCTAATTGCTAAGTGGCAGCTGGATGTGACGCACATGGTATAGAATAAAGGGGTGGATTATGTCCTGGTTTAACCAGGATAGGGTTAAGTTTCCCCAGCAGTGGGGGGGGAGCTCTAGCCGGGTTATTCAGATACCATGCGGACGTCACATCCTGGCAGGTCACATTTTCCTGGCGCGGGAGCGCGGTGCACTCGTGGTTTTGTACATCGTGCTTCCCACTGCTGTATTTGGTAGCTATTTTGCTCTGTTCATTGCTATCACTATTACTGTTATTGTTATTGCTGTTGTTTGTTGTGTTGCTATTGCATTGTTGTATTAAACCTTTCCTTATTTCAGTCTTGGGGCTTTGTATTTCACTCCCTTTGTGGGGGAGGGGCAGCGGCCGCATGGTCTCAGACCCCGGCAGGGGCTAAACCACCACACCCCGACAAGCAGCCTTACAGGAAAAATGAGTATGGAGGGGGAAGGAAAGGGAAAGAATGGAAGAGGTAAAAAGGAGACGTGTTTTTGTTTGCTCATTCCTGTGGAGAGGGATCTCTGCATAGAATTAAACAATTTTATGTTCTGATCCTCTCTGACATTTGTTTTTGACCTTCACTCATCAATCAATTTCCCATCTTAGTAGCTCATATATAAAACAGAAAGAATGTTTAGTTGTCTCCACAGCCATCTGAATAATTAATTAATTGGTACTTGTAAAGTATTTGATATTAATCAAACCATTAATCATTAGAAAAACTTTTATTATAGAACACCTACTCTAAGTATATGTTATGATGACTGCTAAACTATGTTCCATTCATTAAAAAGATTGTTACCAGACTGAATCCTTTATGCTCTGCCATTCACTAATATGCACCATCCATTTTATTTGGCAGTTTTAGGTGTCAGGGACCAATCCAGGTCTCCCCTGTTGTCAATGAAAAAATCCCCTTTGACTTCAACAGGCACTACAATTTATCACTTATTTGGAAAATACCACTATTTAGGTTCTCTGGTAAAACTCTGGAACCTGTCTTTATACATATGTTTAGAAAATCTCAGTCATTAAACTTAAAGAATTCCCTCAGTTTTTTCCTTTTATGATTTTTAATGTGAAAGATGAGAATAGATTTCATATACACCTGCCCTACTATTACTGTTTCACTAGTTTCACGTTTGTGATGCCTTTACTGTACTATTTTTTTCCAATCAATTTGATCATTCCTCTATCATATACATTTAATCAGATTAATCAGGTTCTAAATGTTATCTGTCCATTTAAGTTTTCAGTAGCAACTATCAGAGAGATACCAAATCACTTTAAGATATATACTTTTCTTTCTCTCTTTTGCTTTCTTTCTGAAGGGAGTCAATGTTACCTGTGAGTATTGTCCAAGTTTAACTAGAAGTCTGAATGTACATTCTCATTGTCAATCATAAATTTATTAGGAATATCTCACACTTTTTCAATGAAACAGGTTTCAGTTCTGGAGTGCTTAATAAATATGAATAATATATATTACTTAATCATGTCAGTAGTTCCAGTGTCTTTGTATATTCCAAAGAATTCCAGTCATAAAGACAGCCAAGGTGAGGTCTTCAATGTTTTCCTGTTTCCTTCTGGGCTACTGCTTATTTTTCAAATATAAATGCCTGAATGATAGAGAGAAACTGATACCAGATTTACTTTCTTCTGCTTCTTGTAAGTCTTGTTTGAATTCAGGATGATACACTGTTTCACAATAAGCAGATTATTGCATAACTTTGGGTATATAATCTCCCTACACATTTAACTCAAAAAGCATCTTTTTCAATAAGGTTATTTTACTACTTTTCTATTGCTAAAAACTGGGAATTTGCAGCCTCGGTTCTCATTCTAGCTGCTATTGGCTTAATGTATTGATTTGTGAGCCTCCACTGCCCAGGGCCCCAGGTATCTGTAACACTATGTTTTCCTTTAATAAGTTGTGTTCTCAAATGAAAGACAGAGGAGCAAAGAAATAATACATGACTGTTAATACAGCTATATTGTGGCAGAATATACATTACTAGCAACAATGAATTATTGGTGCTGCCTCAAATACTGAAAAATCTAGATTCATGTGATTAGCAAAGCACAATATAAGTTACACCCAGTGGACTCATTCAAAGTAAAAGTCCTATGACAGTTGTTCTTGTTCAAACACATACGCAAATCTAATCTGTTAACAAAGAGCTCACAAATGTTACTTTGTAATGGATCATGGGATTGTTTTTATAGAACTGAACGGATCCCCCATTTACCCTAACTGTTTTAGTGGTCAAATCTGTGAAGACAGGTAGATATTTTTCCCAGTTGGAAAAGTCAGTTACAAATCTTTTGGAGCATATTGACACTTCTAAATCAAGTGGTTGTAAAATGGTGTGAGGCATTGCTTTCCAGAAGCTGATGAGAAAGTATATTTTGCTTCCTGTGGGATAAATGTATATTAAGTTAGGAAGCTTGAAGGATCACCCTCATACAAAGGAAAAATGATATTTCATTGCAATGATGCTTTGCTGAAGGATCTGACATTCCAAAATGTAAGATCCCTTCATTATGCCCACTAAGTCTTCATCTGTCTCCAAAGCTAAAAGAACAAGAACCATGACTAAGTGGAAATAGAGGCTGATAATGCTATTTACAGTTGCAAACAATGTTTCCATGGAGGTTTCTGCAAAGGAGAAATAAACTGAGAGGATGTGTATGATGTAGACACAAAATAATTCACAACCCACATATTTAAATAGCAATATATAGCTTAAAATGCAATCTTTGCTGATATACCTTCTTTACATAATTTCATACTTAAACTGCCATATTAAGAAAGGGTGGAAAGTCTTTGTTACCTTCACAGAATCCTAATGCTTACAATATAAATATAATAATATAGCCAGCCATGCTGTATAATGGCCACAAAAAATTATTATGGCACCCGCTTATTTCTGCAACAAAGTTTTAACATTTGCTTAAACTATAAAAGAGTTCTGACTTAAAGTTAAAAGCAATAAAGTCTATTATTAATTCTGTAGCAATTTTATTATTTCTGTATTCAAGCTTCTCATGTGCAGTGGTTTGATTACTCTTCAACCTGCCTTAAACATGTTTTCCATACCAACATCAAAGTAGGTATTTATGAATAATATAGAAAGCACTTAAGGGTTCTAGTAGACATAGATAATTCAAATGTATGCCATTCTATTGTGTACTGATAAACTGACAAAGCATTTCTAAAGCCTGTCTTTTTCTATTTTACTTCTGTATGGCTTCTTTTTCTATATGACTTCTCTGTGGGTTGTGCCTGAGAAACTTGGGAAACTTTTGCTTAATACAAAATAACAGATTTTACTGATTGACTATAGGATCTACTGCATAACATACATCAGAAAAAGAGAAAGTGAAAGGTGCGAAGCCTCTCTTAGGCTCATTTATTTACACTCTGCCATTAACTAACTAAATAGTCATACCCATCAGTAAGGCTAAATTGACTGAGATGCTGGGAAGCTGTGAAAGAAATGTTATAAATCACTTACAAATGGCTAACAATGACTTCTGATAACATCAGACTTACTGATAATGTTCCCTTTTTTCCATGATGCACCTGTGTAACATAATGGGATAGGTTTATCTGGAAATCACCTACTCAGTACCAACTTAATGACTTGGATTTGCCAATGGCTTTATCCTAACTGTACCCATGTGCATTCAAAACTTGAAAAGCCACAAGTGTAAATCCTAGCAGTTCTTTACCTCTTATAATGTCTTCAGGAAGGATTGCAATCAATTAGCTGCCTGCAAATTCAAGCAGCTAATAGGGGTCATATTTTGAAAAAGTGAATCACTGTGTTTGTCTTATTAATAGCGATTAAAATAATGAGATTATGTTCTCATGTTAACTCATCTACCTTGGAGCCCAAATCAATGAACGAAGGCAGCTGACAAAGTTATCTCCATCTTCAGTTTGGCCCATTCCTGATGCAATGGTGGCTGAACTGTTCATAAACCAGTTGTTTCATAAACCAGTTGTTTCATAAAACAGCTGACTTAAATGTCAGTACAGTGCTCTACAACAAACTAAAATCAGTGATGGCTTCACCTTAAATGTGCTGCAGATAATTGCAAAGGGATTTACCTGTAATGGTTAACACGCCCTTCTAGCTGCCCAGGCCTTGTGCTGGAAGCCACCAATTGGTAACTGAACATAGCAACCACAATCTAGATTTCATGTATTAATGCAAAATTGAGTCAGTGATAGTATGAGTTAATATAGTGGCTTATGGACTGATGCAGCTATGAAACAAATATGACAGTTCAGCAACAAACAACAGTACTGCCACTGAGGCAGTGATTTCTGGTAGCCCAGCAGGGCAGAAGACCGGTGACTCCAATTACGACAGCTGCCAGATCTCAGTTTGGCTGTGACTGTCATTGGAAGCCTTGAGCTGTTCTGTCTGTGCTGGTATTACCTTCCCTTGTATAGAAATTACCCTTCCAGAAACACATCCCTGAGTTCTTGGTGCCACAGCTAACCAAACCACTCAACAAAATCCTTCCTAGTGAACCGTGTAAGATCTCATGTGCCCTTTACTGATGAAGGCCTAGCAGTGGTAAATGAAATGAGCCAGTAACTCTTCCACATAATGGTTGTGTTACCTGCTGGTGAGTTGTTCTGGTTTGAGCTCTCAGCCAGTTCACCTCACAGTAAACAGCCAACTTGAGTTGAAAGACGAGTTAGGATTTCTGGGCTGTCCTGGATTCAGTTGGGATTGAGTTAATTTTCACAAGAAGATGGGAGAGGGCATAGCCAGGACAGCTGACCCAAACTACCCAAGGGGATATTCAATACCATATGAGGTCATGCTTAGTATATAACTGGGGGAGCTGGAGGGGGGTGGGGGCAGGGGGTGTAGGGGAATGGATTTAAGGCAGGGACAGCACTCACATTATGTTTCCAATGAACTCTGCAGTGAAAATAAATCCAGCGAGGCAAAACATCATTCAAGAAAATACGTATTTGGATTTAATTCTGGAAATAATGGAGATCATAATGATATGAAAATTTTTCCCCTTTTGTTCAATATTCTCTTTATTTTAGTAGAGCATAGAGACTAATAGACCTGAGGTATCTCACCAGGTGGATACTACACATTTAGGAACATGGGGCAGGTACCTATATGACATATGGAGCAACATAACAGGGAAGGGACTGCAATGCTGAGGTAGGATGGTGAAATGGAACCCTGCTGGGGGTACACTCCTTCACTTCAGTGTAGCATTGCAATGCTTCCTGTTCTCTGGTCCTGTGAGCCCAGGAATCACAGATTAAGACAACCACCTGAGCCTAACAAGTGGTCTTAGAAAGGGAAAGGAGCACGTACCCTCATCTGAATGAGTCAATGCATTAACAGGATGGGTCTTTAAGTACTTAGACTACACAGTCACAGTAATGTATCACAGAGGTCAGCTATGCCCTGACCTTACCCTGTGATGTTTGTCCAAAAGTTTTTTCTCTGTCTCAACTGTCTTAGACTACATCTCAGAGGGGAATGAAAGATTAATGCACAATAACATCATCATTCCCCTCCTTGCACAAAAATTAACAAAACCTTGTTTGTTCAGGGCTACAATGTGTTTGTGCTGCAGCTATGAGCTTTTATGAAAGACAGTCTCATTTCTAATCTTCCATTTCATGTATTTCTGATCCTTTTCCACACCTGAATTCTGTAGCAGGGCCTAGAGTATGTGGAAAGCTGGTGCTGGTTACAGGCACACATGATGATGGTTAAATTACTTTTTCTCTATCCCCACCTCTGAGCTGGGGATTTTCCACTACAGTGTCTTTGATTAGAGAAAATTTTAAAAAGGCAGCAGAGTGTCAAGCTGTCTGATTTTAGTGCTGATGTTACCGAAAATCCGGAATAAAGAACTTATCAACACTAATTTGATGCAGATAAGCAGACACTTCTTTATTGACGGCCGGGCGCGCAGGGGAGTATTCTCACCAACAACGCGCACCCAGCACCAAAATTACCCATCTTATATAGAACTTTTTCATATACAATTTCCAAGGACACAGTTTCATACACAAACATAATTTCCAAGGACACAGTTTCCTTGGCAAGTACTTGTAAGCTGTTACGGTTGTTTCCCCCAGTTCCTATTAATCCTAGACTTTGACAACTACTTGTATTCTCCTGGTCCTATCTACATATTATAAATCAACTTGCAGATCAGTTTGTATTTGGTTACCTAGGTTCCAAACGTTTCTACTAAATGATTATGACCAATGTCTTCGGCCTTAGTATGGGACTGTATAGGTGACTCTAAAGCAGCAATCGGTTGCCAACACAAACCACAACAAACAAAAATTTTACTAAATATTTCTTATGATTTTATATTTCTATTAAATCAAACACAATTTCTTCTACTTATTGCTAAATCGATAACATTTCCCCCCTTTGAAAGTGTTGAAAATTATTTCAATACTTTCACATTTTATTCATTTTCATTTTCAATGTTAATATTAGTTTCACCATACTTTGGTGGTGGACTGTATTCAGGTGGCATATGTGGTACTTCTCTCATAATCCTTCAGTGTGCTGCAAGTCTATTAGTAAACTGTCTTTTAAGACAGGCATAAATTAACATGATCATCACAAAGACAATTAACAGCAAAAACAAGGTCTTGATTAGGGATTTCAGCCAAGAGCTCAGGTTCCATCCTAATCCACTAAAAATCTTTCCCAACCAATCTTCGGACATATCTTCTCGAATCATTTCTGTTTCTTTTTCGATTTTGCCTAAGAGATCTAGATCATGTTCTACATCCTGAGTGACATTAGGAATATGAATGCAGCAATGATCTGGGCTATCCTTGAGATATCCGCACACTCCATGCTCCTTTAGCAGAAGCATGTCCAATGCCATCCTATTCTGAAGTGTCATTCGGGAAGTTGCCTGTAATTGAATGTTTAATTCTTTAAATCCTTTCCTTGTGACGTTGGCCAATTTTTCTACTTGTCCTGTTAACTGATAGAGCCATTCTCTGTTTCTATATGAAGCTATTGGGTTCAAAAGGGACTCTAAGGCCCAGCCAATTTTCACTCCTGTTGATGGTTCATTCCATGTGTCATCATCTGTTTCAGACCTCTTGGTTCGTTTTAATCTTAAATCTTCTAAGGGTCCTTTGAATGGCGATTTCTTCCAAATTGGACACAATGTCGGCATGCCTAAAGTAACTTGTTTCACCTTACCATCTACTGGCAGGTGAGTTGTCCAGGTTCCATCACTTAATGCCCAAACCAAATGTCCTGGACTTTGAATGGTAGATTTCTTACAACTGAAAAAGTATCCTCTCCTGGGCGTGAATATACTTGTCAAAGTGAGGTTATTATGAAAACCTCAACAGTAACAACCAAACTTCAGAGCAGCTGCTAAGGGAGGAATTCTCTGAATTACTGAGTCTGCATTGCTGCAATCATATACCTTTTCACACTTCCACCATGGTACTACATGTTCCTTTTCTATTCGTGTAGTACCTTTATCTACTACTGAAGGAAGAATTGCGAGTACACCTTTAATCCAAGTACCGTCCCAAGTAAAACACCAGGGAGTTCTAGCCATGTACTGAAACTGAGAAAATATGGACATCGACCATACAGAATTCCACTGTGCCTGTGTTTGTGTACTTTGACCAGTTTTGTTACACTGCCATTCCATGATATTTCTACTCACATTGTTTTTAATCTGTTCATCGTATGAACACCACCCTAACAATCCCTGTTCTGGACCTGCTTCTAGCCCTAAACCTAGATGAGTCATTGGTGTAAATTGATGATTCAATAGTTTTAGACAATCTGCCTCTCTGCTCACCGATTTCCATTGTTTTCTGATAACTTTCACCTGTTCATTCCATTGAGTCACTGGCCTTTGCTCACAATAAGTGGATTCGTTTTTATGTTCCAGGTTGGTCAAATTCATAGATAAATTCCCCAAGGAATAGATTCACCTACTGCTCTTGGTATTGGCAAACAAGCAGTAATCTGTGTAACATTCTGCAAGTTGGCGAATCCCTTAATTAATCCTAACATCAAATTTTCCTCAGACATTTCTTTGGGAATGTTGATCAATTGTTCTGTGTCTTGTTGTCTTTTGTTTCTCACCACCGAATCAGTCCACACCAATATCACCTGCTTAGCTAACACAAGGAGAATAATCACAAACTGATATGAGAAATTAGACATGTTTCAGAGTCAGTTTTAAAGTCTTTGGGTCACGGCTAGTAATCTTCCATGGAGTGGGCGCCTTCTTCACCCGGGTATAGTGTATCCAAGCATCTGATTCTGCAATCTTGATAGCCGTAAAGGTGGTTAACGGTATCTGGAAAGGTCCCTTCCAGCGTTCTTGCAGAGGTTCGGAAGTCCACGTCTTCACATAGACATAGTCTCCTGGTTGAAAGTCATGCACAGGATTTTCAAGGGATAATGGTCTGTTCCACAGTATTGCACTCCGAATTGCAGTCAAAGTTTTTCCTAAAGAAAATAAATAGTTATACACATCTTGTTTCCCTTTCACATGCATGTTTGGATTTGGTTCTGGGGATTCATAAGGTTTCCCATACAATAATTCATAAGGACTGACTGAGGTTCCACTTTTTGGTTGTACTCTAATTCGTAACAATGCCAATGGAAGCGCTTGAGGCCATTTTAAATTAGTTTCTTGACAGATTTTGCTTATTTGTCTCTTTAAAGTTTGATTCATTCTTTCTACTTTCCCACTGGATTGTGGCCTCCATGAAGTATGTAAGTCCCAAGTGATACCCAAAATTTTGCTAATATTTTGGACTACTTCTGCAACAAAGTGTGGACCTCTGTCAGAGGTAATTCCAATAGGAACTCCAAATCTTGGAATTATTTCTCGTAGTAACCACTTTACTACTTCTTTTGCTTGTGTGGTGCGACAGGGAAAAGCTTCTGGCCATCCTGTAAAAGTATCAACCCCGACCAGGATGTATCGATACCCATTTTGTCTAGGTAATTCTGAAAAATCTACTTGCCAATAATCTCCAGGTTCCGTACCAGATTTTAACCTACCCATTTGAACTCTTTTCTTGATCACTGGATTATTTTTCAAACATACTTCGCATTTTGCAGTTATTAATTTAGCCATGCTCATCATCTTTACTGATATAACTTGTTTTTGTAAAGATGTTACTAGAGCTTCTGCTCCCCAATGACATTCTTGATGTTTGGTTTGCATTATTTCTCTCATTAATGAAGGTGGAACTACTACTCGTCCATGAGGAGTTATCCACCATCCAGCTAAATTTTTCTTGGCATTCAGAAATTGACCTAGTTTCTCATCTTCCACCGAATATTTTGGCTTTTCTCTAGGAAGGGTTACTGTCTTGGAGGGAATTAATGCCATTTGGAATGCTCGTTCCTTTGCTATTTTCTTTGCCATTCGGTCAGCCAAATTATTTCCAACAATTTCTTTTGTGTTCCCAATTTGATGTGCTTTACAGTGCATGATTGCTACTTGATCTGGTTTTTGAACTGCTTGTAATAATTGTAAAATTTCATTTTGATGCTTAATATTTGATCCCTGGGAGGACAATAATCCTCTTTCTTTCCACAAAGCTCCATGGACATGTACTACCCCAAAAGCATACTTTGAGTCTGTCCAAATATTTACTTTCTTCTTTTCACTTAGTTCTAAGGCTCGAATTAAAGCAATAAGTTCTGCTTTCTGAGCTGATGTGGTACCCGTCAATGCCTTTGCTTCTATAACTGTGGTGTCTGTTGTTACCGCATATCCAGCGTATCGGACCCCTTGCTCCATAAAGCTGCTACCATCTGTATACAGTTCCCAGTCTGGTTGCTCCAATGGTTCGTCCTTCAAATCTTCTCGACTGGGATAAACATACTCAATGGTAGCCAAGCAGTCATGTTCCAGTTGTCCTTCTTCCTGTATGGAACTTAAAAACACTGCCGGATTTACCAGACTAGTTGTTTTTAGAATCACATCATCTTGTTCAGTCAGTATTACCTGGTACTTCATCATCCGGCTCGGAGACAGCCAATGTCCCCCCTTTTGCTCTAAAACAGTTATCACCATGTGTGGGACATAGACTGTTATTGTTCTTCCCAAAGTCAATTTCCGAGCTTCTTGTATGAGCATCACTGTTGCAGCCACTGCTCAAAGGCAGTTCGGCCACCCTTTACTCACTGTGTCCAGTTGTTTGGAGAAGTATCCCACCGGTCGTTTCCAGCTTCCTATCCGCTGAGTCAGCACACCCAATGCCAGACGTTGTCTCTCATGGACAAACAACTGAAAATCTTTGGTTAAATCCGGAAGTCCTAAAGCAGGTGCAGACATTAAGGCGCGTTTTAATTCCATAAAAGCCTTTTGCTGTTGTGGGCCCCACACAAAAGGAAAGTTTTTCTGGGCCTCATACAATGGTTTAGCTATCAGACCGTAGTTCATGATCCAAAGGCGACACCACCCTGCCATTCCCAAGAACGCTCTGAGTTCATGAATATTTTTCGGCTCAGGTATACTACAAATAGTTTCTTTGCGATCTTTTCCTAATTGTCGCTGCCCTTTTGAAATTTCAAAGCCCAGATAAATCACAGTCTGGCAGGCTATTTGGGCTTTCTTCCGAGATACCTTGTACCTATTCAGTCCCAGAAAATTTAAAAGGTCTGTTGTTACCTGTATGCAGGTAAATCTTTCTTCTGTGGCAATCAGTATGTCATCCACATATTGTAAAAGTAAATGTCCAGGCCTTGGTTTATCCTGTTTCCAAATTTCAAGCTCTTTTGCAGCTGATTTCCAAAAATTGTTGGGCTATTTTTAAATCCTTGGGGTAGTCTTGTCCATGTCAACTGCATTTTTCGTCCCGTTTGTGGATTTTCCCACTCAAAAGCAAACAATTTTCTGCTTTCCTTCTCCAAAGGTATACAAAAGAAAGCATCTTTTAAATCAAGCACTGTAAACCACTGATGAGTCTCCTTTAACGCTGTTAACAATGTATAAGGATTTGCCACCACAGGATATATGTCCTTGACTATTTGATTTACTGCTCTCAAGTCTTGCACCAATCTATATTCACCTGAGGGTTTTCTAACTGGTAGAATAGGAGTATTATACTCAGATTCACACTCTTCTAGAATTTTGTACTCCAAAAATTTATCAATTAATTTCTTCAGCTCCTGTCTGACTTCTGGTTTGATTGGATATTGCTTAATTTTTACTGTCCCTGCACCTTCTTTTAAATCTATTTTCACAGGCTCTGCCCATTTTGATTTGCCAGGAATATCCGTTTCCCATACTGTAAGAATCACTGCCGAATCCACCTCTGGTGGAATTTCCTGCTCTTTCACTTTTTCCTGTATCATCAGGATTTCTCCTGTTTTTGATTCAGGTATTTTCAAGAAAAGTTCTCCTTCTTCAAAAACGATCTGTGCATTTAATTTGGATAACAAATCCCTTCCTAACAAGGGTATCGCACACTCTGGTACATACAAAAATTCATGTGTAATTATTTTATTTCCAAATTTTAAATCCAGGGGTTGCAGGAATGGCCTATTTTCCTCCTTCCCTGTTGCTCCTATTATGTTTGCTGTTTTTGTTCCAATTTTTCCTTTACAAGTATTCAATACCGAGAATGTTGCTCCCGTATCCACCAAAAATTTAACTTCTTTATCTCCCAGCTTAATTACAACCAGAGGCTCAGCTGGGTTCCCCTCCGGTCCCCTTCAGTCATCTAAAACCATCAATTTGGCTATTTCTTGCTGAGCATTCCCATTTCTTGGGCAGTCTCTCTTCCAATGCCCTTCTTGTTTACAAAAGGCACACTGTTTCACTCCTAAGGGGGTATTAAAGTTTTGATTACCATAGTTCATAAATCCTCCCCTTCCACCAATTCCTCGTCCTCTTCCTCTGCCCCTTCCTCTGCCTGCTGTCCCTGTCATTACAGCCAACAATCTACTTTCTCTGGTCTTCCTTTCCTCTTTTTCCCTGTTGTTATATACTTTCCATGCTGCTTCTAGCATTTTATTCAAACTCCTTGAATCCTCTCCTTCAAGTTTCTGGAGTTTCTTTCTTATATCTGGTGCTGATTGTCCTATAAAAATCAAAGCCAATTGTATCTGAGCCGCCTCTGTTTCTACTCTTAAGTCAGTATATTTTCGGGCTGCTTCCTTCAATCTCTCCAGAAACGCTGAGGGAGATTCATTCTTATCTTGTCTCACCTCATATAATTTAGACCAATTCAGAGACTTAGGCATGGCATGTTTAACTCCATGTAAAATCCATTTCCGGTATCGATGCAGTCTTTCTCTGTGCTCTACATTATTTGGATCCCACTGCGGATCCCCAGATGGAAAATTCTGCTCTACTGTTCCACCTGTTGTCCCACTCAATACAGCCACTTCTACCTGTGCTTTGCCAGTCTTTAATACCATCTGCTTTTCTGTATCATCCAGTAAATTATCCAAGATCACCTGTAAATCACTCCAGTCCGGATTCTGTGTTCTGATTATAGTATCTACCACTCTGCCTACTCTTTCAGGATCTTCTCTATATATACCTGCTGCCTGCTTCCAAGCCATCAAATCCGTAACTGAAAAAGGCACTTTTACATACACTGGCCCATCATTACCAACCCCCTGCCGTAGAGGAGCTATTGTTTGCACCTGCTGCCGAGTTCTTTGGGAGACAGGAGTATGAATTACAATCTCAGGCGGCCCTTCCTCCACATCCTCTATTCCACTACTCTCTGGTTCCTCTACCTGTTCCCTATATTCTCGCCCCCGATGCCTTTCTCTCCGCGGAGGGGATATATCTAATTCTGGCCCTTCATCCTTTTCAACAGAAGCAATTCTTTTCTTTAAACAATCTTTTCCCAACTCACATGTTGAACAACACTTTTTCACCTTTTTATCGTCAGAAGTCATAGCCATTACTAAATTATCCCTACTAATCAACTTACATTCTTTCTGCCAATCTTTCCTCTGTCTTAAATAGAAAAATAAATCAACATATGGCACTTCACTCCATTTCCCTTCCCTCCTACAGAACAGCATTAACTGCAGAATGGTGTTATAATTCAGTGTCCCATTCACAGGCCATTTTTCCTGATCTTCTAAAATATACAGAGGCCACCACTGATTGCAATATTCAATCATCTGACTCTTTTGCAAATCATCATGCAAATCTCCCCAATGTGCTAACAAATATCCTAATGGAGAAGTTTTCGGAACTTTGTCATTTGCAGCCAGATTGCCCATACTTTTACTTTTAAACAAATGAGTCAGCTTAGATGCCATAATAAATCACTTTACAGTACAATACACAATCAATCACTCAAATCTGTCGCTTCGTTCTTCTCCGGCTGCACCCCTCGCGGAGTAACAGAAACGCGGCTCGGAACTCCGCACTCGCTTCGTGCTCAATTGCACGTCTCACACTTACAAACACACTCACACTCACACCTTTCCACAACTGTTACTATATACAAAGGTATATAACACAATATTATACAATTCTTAAATTCTTATACAATACTCTACAAAAAAAATAAACAATTTTACAATATAACACATGTAAAACTTCTAAGTTCTTGTTAGAGACACTTCCTTTGAGAACGCTATAGCATATAGGTTCTTTTGCTTCCCAATCCACAATTGTCCAACCCTGCAATAGCTTTCGCTTATGTCTTATGGGCAGACGCCTAGGCTTCCAATACACGAGGATCCTCTAGCCCAAGCCTGCGCAGCTTTCGCCGTGTCTGACTGGCAGGCTTATACAGTGGGACTCTAACCCACTGTGTGGACTCTAACCCACTTTCCAAGGGTGTGACTCTAACCCACTCCTAAGTGGGACTCTAACCCACTACTAGTACAAAAAAAAGAAGTGTCTTACCAAAATCCAGGGAACGTCGCGAAGAGCCTTACGGATCGGGGATTGATGGGTATCCCCGAGAAATCCTCAGTGCCGGCTGGAACCGATCAGGTCCCCGATTCCTCCGGTCTCTCTCAGCAAGGTCCCATCTGGGTCGCCAGAAACTGTTACCGAAAATCCGGAATAAAGAACTTATCAACACTAATTTGATGCAGATAAGCAGACACTTCTTTATTGACGGCCGGGCACGCAGGGGAGTATTCTCACCAACAACGCGCACCCAGCACCAAAATTACCCATCTTATATAGAACTTTTTCATATACAATTTCCAAGGACACAGTTTCATACACAAACATAATTTCCAAGGACACAGTTTCCTTGGCAGGTACTTGTAAGCTGTTACGGTTGTTTCCCCCAGTTCCTATTAATCCTAGACTTTGACAACTACTTGTATTCTCCTGGTCCTATATATATATATTATAAATCAACTTGCAGATCAGTTTGTATTTGGTTACCTAGGTTCCAAACGTTTCTACTAAATGATTATGACCAATCTCCTCGGCCTTGGTATGGGACTGTACAGGTGATTTTAAAGCAGCAATCAGTTGCTAATACAAACCGCAACAAATAAAAATTTTACTAAATATTTCTTATGATTTTATATTTCTATTAAATCAAACACAATTTCTTCTACTTATTGGTAAATCGATAACACTGATAGAATGGTACTTGATTTGCTTAACTAAGGAAGCTGCTGGCAAAAAAATGTTACAACTGGCAGTTTACTTGTCTCCATGCATATTTTGGCTCCATATCAACTTTCTGAACTTTTTTTCCAGATAAGTGCAGTATAATCTGCACATCTGCCATGCAGCCAAATGTAAAGTTGATGAAAATATTTTATTTATACAGTCTAATGCAAAAGTGTAGTTCGATATGTTATAAATGTCAATGCTAATGTTACTAATTAAAGCTGTAATATCATTGTGGAATGAAAAGATTTTTCCCAATTACTGGGACTGTATTCTTGTTTCTCAATCCAGGTTTAGGGTTTACAGTATCAGAAACCTTTCTTACACAAATAATACTAACACAGGACATCTTATAGGAGCAAATATTTGAGGCTTGCTCCCTTTCTCACCCTCATATATATAACTTCACATGTTCTATTAACATTTGTCACGACCCGGACTGGAAGCCCAGAGAATCTCAATGGTTCTGTGATCCCCTCGGGTTAAATTAAGGTGCAACAACACCAAACGACCTGTGATACAAGGAAATGATCACCTGCTTTGCAACTTATTTACTTATAGCAACTTAGAGAAACTTATAATGATTTCTGAATATTGGTTAATAATCCTGCTTGCCTTGACTGTTCTGTGGAAACTTACCAAGAACTACTACGTTCGGCAAAAATAAGAGAAATGTCCTTGGAAAGCAGATGGGTTCTAACAAGTTGAGTCTTTGTAGACTATATATGGACAGTAGAAACTAATAAGCTAGTGCTTTTAGATAAGATAGAGGGAGTAAACCGGCTGGAACCACTCTTGTTGTTCAAGAAATTGGCCAAGAGAATCTGCGCATGCTCGGAGGAAAAGTACAAGGTGAGAAAGACTACGAGCCTTCCTCCCAAAGCCCCCCGGAGACGCCCCCCAGGAGGCAATGCGCAGGGAAGGGAAGGGAAGGGAAGGGAAGGGAAGGGAAGGGAAGGGAAGGGAAGGGAAGGGAAGGGAAGGGAAGGGAAGGGAAGGGAAGGGAAGGGAAGGGAAGGGAAGGGAAGGGAAGGGAAGGGGAGGGGAGGGGAGGGGAGGGGAGGGGAGGGGAGGGGAGGGGAGGGGAGGGGAGGGGAGGGGAGGGGAGGGGAGGGAAAGGGAGGGAAGGGAAGGGAAGGGAAGGCAAGGCAAGGCAAGGCAAGGCAAGGCAAGGCAAGGCAAGGCCAGGGAAAGGGAAAGGGAAAGGGAAAGGGAAAGGGAAAGGGAAAGGGAAAGGGAACGGAAAGGGAAAGGGAAAGGGAAAGGGAAAGGGAAAGGGAAAGGGAAAGGGAAAGGGAAAGGGAAAGGGAAAGGGAAGGGAAGGCAAGGCAAGGCAAGGCAAGGGAAAGGGAAGGGAAGGCAAGGCAAGGCAAGGCAAGGCAAGGCAAGGCAAGGCAAGGCAAGGCAAGGCAAGGCAAGGCAAGGCAAGGCAAGGCAAGGCAAGGCAAGGCAAGGCAAGGCAAGGCAAGGCAAGGCAAGGCAAGGCAAGGGAAGGGAAGGGAAGGGAACTGTTGAACTGTTTACCTCCGTTCCTTGCGCAGTCTCTGTAGCCTCCTGGACTCAGGCCAGACCATAGGGTTGGTTTTGACCAGTTTTTAGGGCTGTCTTCCTATTCCATCAGGAAGCGTTCCCTCACAGCTTCCATTAATCAAGGTTTCCATATTGTTCTGCTCTCTGGCCCATCGACTATGATCTATTATCCTATTCAATCTTAGTTATCTTTTAACTAATGGGCCTCTAGCCCCTACCCTGATCTCTAAGTCTTCCATCTTTATCTCTAAACTAAGTTATACCTTCATTTCTTGAGTGCCTAATTTCTATATCCTATTTTAATTTCCTAGCTCCTCATCTCAATTCCCCCCTTTTCCAAGACATTAGTAAATTCTTTTACTACCTTTAATAAATTGACTCCTGATCTAACACTTTAGAAAAGTACTTGTTTGATTCCAGCCTATGCCTAAGCTGATTCTTTTTCCATGTGACATAAGCATCTCCAGTGTTCTGGCAGCACCAAAAAAACCATTTGATTAAAATACAAGTTAATAGTCCTAAAATCAACAGCGTCACTACCAGAACAAAAAGCTGTTTTAACCATGCAAAATTAGGTAGCCATGAAGTGAATTTTTCCCAAAGATTTGTGAAACCCCAGGACGTATCATCTTGTGCTATTAAATGAAATAGTTTTGAAGCTTCCCAAATCCTATTCACACCTGTCTCAATTTGGGCCTCATGATTTACAAAGGCACAGCAGCTTTGATTAATTACTGTACAGACCCCTCCTTCTTTAGCCATTAATAGATCCAAAGCCATGCGATTTTGTATAGTTACTTCTGCCAATGAATTAATCTCCTTTTGTAAATTGACAATGGCATCAGCAGTAGCGTTAGCCAAGATTTCAACAGTGGCAGAGATATTTACTATGGCTTTTTCTAATTCGCTTACTCCTAGCATAGGGATGAGCCATCTTACAAAGCTATGAAATCCGGTTCCTCTAATTACTACGGGGTTCTCAACCTCTCTTTTCTGTTAACCTGGTACCACAGGGTCCCTGAGACACCTTGCAGATTCCTAGTGGGGTATGAAATAGGCAATAATATACCTGTTGTACATTCCCCCCACCAATTTTGAGGTAAACACTTCCTGGCCTTTCCATTTGCACATAAGTACCACCAGCCTGGCGGTAAACTGCACCTTTTCTCACTGGGACCGTGCTTCCACTCAGCGGTATCATGGCATTTGCCTGGGAATTTCCCCCATCCCGTGTAGCTGGTCTTCCTTATTGACCCTCTGGGGTACGTATTATTGCAAGTTTGATAAGCCCCCTTTTTTGTGCCTAAGAACTGGACCGAATTGCTTCCCCTGTTTTGCATCATTATCGGTTGTCGGAGTGGCCATGTGCTTTTTGCCCACATTTGTTCAATGGCTTTGGATTCATTATACAAGGCATCATTTCGGTCAACTTGATCTAATATCCATTGATATTCTAGCTCAATTTTTAAATCTAGTCCATAAAGACAATACCTGTCATAATTGCCATTGGGTGGTCTCCATACTCCTGTCAGATCATGAGGGGTGGGTCCCCCTACCCAACCTGTCATATTTGTAAACCGTGGGATGTTAAATTTGGGAATACCTAGAAAAGGAAATTGACCTGATTTTGGTAATTTTGTGCATACCCAACAATCTGACAAATTATTTCCTTGAGCCATCCCATGAAGAAGGCCTACAAAGAAATTCTGATTCCATGCTACCACAACGGCATAGACGTTGACCAAAATTATCGTGAAAAATACAATTTTCCTGGTCGAATTTGTGTAACCTTCCATGGAGATCTATGGGCCTTCTTCACTCTGGTATGATGGATCCAGGCGCTCTGCTCCTTGATCTTAATTGACATAAAGGAGATGAGGAGTACTTGGAACGGTCCTTCCCATTGCGGTTCCAGAGTCTTTTCTGCAAGAGACTTAACATACACATAATCCCCAGGCTGTATATTATGTACAGGTCCATCTAACCCTCTACTTCGGGTTCCAAACACATGTTTTCCAATTTTATTGAGCTGTTTACCCAATGCCACCAGATATGAAGTTATAGTCTCATCCCCTGCCTGCGTGGATATGCCCTTTTGTATGCTATAGGGTCGTCCGTACAGAATTTCAAAAGGACTTAACCCCTCTCTTGCCCTTGGCTTAGTTTGTATGCACAGAAGGGCCACAGGAAGAGACTGAGGCCAAGCCAAATTAGTTTCCTGTCCAAGTTTCACAATCTGCTGTTTGATTAAATGATTCATCTTTTCTACTTGGCCACTTGACTGGGGATGATACGGGGTATGAAGCTGCCAATCTATACCTAAATGGCGGCCGATTTGTTGCACCACCTTTGAAATGAAATGTGGCCCTCTGTCAGAGGATATTGTTGCTGGAACCCCAAAGCGTGGTATTATTTCTTGTATTAATATTCTGGTCACCTCCCGAGCTTTGGCGGTTCTGGTAGGGAACGCTTCCGGCCAGCCTGAAAAGGTATCTGTTAATGCCAATAGGTATTGATACCCCCCTTTTCTTGGAAGTTCTGAAAAATCAATCTGCCATTGTTGCCCGGGCCCATTGCCTTTCCCAATTCGGCCCATTTCCAATCTGGGGGTATTTTTAGGATTAGTCTGGAGGCAAAGATCACACTGTTGAGTCACTTGTCTTACTGTAGTATATAAATATCTAGCTCTAATATCTTTAATTAAGTGTTTATATAGGGCCTCTGCTCCCCAATGTCCTTTCTTATGTTCCTCCCTTACCAGGGACCATGTTAAAGAAGAGGGAATGACTATCTTTCCTTGCGGGGTGAGGGCACAACCTTCCTCATTATATGATCCTTCCAGATCTATGATAAGTTTTTGATCTTCTTTAGTATAATTAGGCTTACCCTCTAGGGAAATTTGCCCATCAGGGATTAAAGCTCCTTCTACTTTTACCTCTCCTTTGGCTGCTCGTTTTGCCTCTCTGTCCGCCAGCTCATTTCCCTTCTCCAAATCTGAGTTCACCTTTTGGTGTGCCTTGATGTGCATGATTGCTACTTTTTTAGGAAGCTGGACTGCTTCCAACAGTCTCAGAATTTCCTCTGCATGTCTGATGTTTTTACCCTGTGAGTTCAATAGTCCTCTCTCTTTCCAAATTGCTCCATGCGCCTGTACGACTCCAAAGGCGTATTTTGAGTCCGTATAGCTATTCACAGCCTTGCCTTGGGCCAACTCCAAAGCGTGGGTCAGGGCAATTATTTCTGCCTTTTGCGCGGAGGTGTTCATGGGCAAATGCCCTGATTCTATTATTTCCTGGCTGGTAGTAACGGCATACCCAGCATGTCTTTTACCACTTAAGACATAGCTGCTTCCATCCGTGAACCAGTTCTCTGTGTTCTCCATAGGGCTGTCTCTCAAGTCCGTGCGGCTTGAATACAGAATCACAGAATCACAGAATCATCTAGGTTGGAAAGGACCTTGAAGACTGTGGTGGTATGACCTTGGCTAAATGCCAGGTACCCACCAAGTCGCTCTATCACTTCCCCCCCCTTCCCCTTTTTTTCTCAACAGGGCAAAGAGGAGAAAGAAAATAAGATAGGAAAAAAAAAACCAACCCTTGTGGGTAAAACAACAGCAGTTTTAATATAAGCAAAGCGAAGCAAAGGTCCGCGCACGGAAGCAAAAAAAAAGAAAACAGATTTATTCTCTACTTCCCGTTAACAGGTGATGTCGGGCCTTCTCAGGAAGCAGGGCTCCAATACGCGTAGTGGTTGCCTCGGAGGACCAAGGGTGACCCCACCCCCTTCCTCCTTTCTCCCAGCTTTATACTGAGCAGACGTCATATGGTCTGGAATATCCCTTTGGTCAGTTCGGGTCAGCTGTCCTGGTTGTGTCCCCTCCCAAGATCTTGCCCACCCCGTCCCGCTGTGGGGGGGGAAATGTCAGAAAGAGCCTTGGTGCTGTGTAAGCACTACTCAGCAGTAGCCACACCACCAGTGTGCTATCAACACCCTGCCAGCTCCCAACATAAAACACAGCACCATGAGGGCTGCTATAGGGGAAAACCAATTCTGGCTCAGCCAGACCTGGTACAAAGATCATCTAGTCCAACCTTTAACCTAGCATTGGCAGTTTCCAACTACGTTGCTTCAATGGTCTCTAGGCAGTCATGTTGTACTGGTTCTCCTGTGTTCCCACTGAGGAAAGAGGCTGGATTGACAATGTTAGTAACCACAATCTCTACATCATCTTGTTCTACCATTGCAGCCTGATATTTCAAGAATCTTTGCGGGGAAAGCCAATGTCCACCTTTCACCTCCAGCACTGCAGACACTGTATGGGATACTAACACAGTCATTTTCTGGCCCAAGGTGAACTTTTGGGCTTCCTGGATGTTTAATACCACAGCCGCGACTGCTTGCAAGCATCCAGGCCAACCCTTGGCAGTTGTATCCAACTGTTTGGAAAAGTAGGCAACTGCTCAACAATACGGGCCCAGGTCTTGTGCTAATATCCCCAGGGCAATCCCCTGCTTCTCGTGAGAGAAAAGGAAAAATGGCTTACTTACATCTGGGAGTCCCAAGGCCGGAGCCGACATCAGAGCCTTTTTCAGTAGCTCAAAGGCCTGTATAGTTTCTTTATTCCATTGAAGGTGTTTTTGTTCGGTGGTCGTCAATGCATATAAGGGTTTGACAAGCAGTCCATAATTATAAATCCATAGTCGGCACCACCCAGTCATTCCCAGGAAAGTCCGTAACTCTTTCATTGTTTGTGGCCTTGGGGTCTGACATATTGCTTCTTTTCGAGCTTGTCCTAAAGTTCTTTTTCCAGCACTAATTTCATAACCCAGATAAATCACTTCACACTGCATTACTTGGGCCTTTTTCTTAGACACTCGGTATCCCTGAAGCCCCCAAAAATTTAGCAGGCTTACCATCCAAGTCATGCAAGCGTCTTTGGTCCTGGTGGCAATCAAGATATCATCCACATATTGTAACAGTTTCCCTTCCTCAGGCGGGGTTGGGGCTTCCCACGACTCGAAGTCTTTTGCAAGTTGATTGCCAAATATAGTAGGGCTGTTTTTAAACCCCTGTGGTAACACCGTCCAAGTCAGCTGGGTTTTACGTCCGCTTTTAGGATTTTCCCATTCAAATGCAAATATTTTCTGGCTGGCTTCGTGGAGAGGGAGGCAAAAGAAAGCATCCTTGAGGTCTAAAACAGTAAACCAGGTTAGTTCAGGTGTCAATACAGTTAGTAAAGTGTATGGATTTGCCACCACCGGGTAGAGACCTTCAGTTATGTTATTCACTGCCCGCAGGTCCTGAAGCACCCGATATGACCCGTCAGGTTTACAGACAGGTAATATGGGAGTATTAAAATTAGACTCACATTCTTTCAGTAATCCTAGTTGTAGGAACTTCTCTATAACTGGCTGAATCCCTTCCTGATCCTCTCTCTTCAGAGGATATTGTTTGATTCTTACTGGCTGTTGTCCTTCTTTAAGTCTGACCTCAACAGGTGGGGCATTCTTTGCTTTCCCGGGCACATCAGTGGCCCATACTCTGGGATATACCTGGTCAATAATTTCTTTGCTGATTCTTCCTTCTGTGGGAACACTAGTTAGGGATAAGCTCATTATTTGCATAAACTCTTGGTCATTTACCTCCAGAGTAATCTCTCCTTCTTTAAATTTAATTATTGCACCCAATTGTTCTAATAAATCTCTCCCCAGAAGTGCCTTTGGGGAGTTAGGCATATATAAAAATTTGTGTATGCCCCATTGTTTTCCTAATTTATACCTTAGGGGTTTGCAAAAATATGCCTTTTCACTTTGGCCAGTCACCCCCTTTACCATAATATAGTCGTCTTCTAAGGGCATTAGGTCTTGGTTTAAAACTGAGTATGTCGCTCCAGTGTCCACTAAAAATTCTACCTTCTTTTGTTCTTTCCCTAGCTTTATTGTAACCAGCGGATCCACTAGGGTAGATTCCTCAGGTCCCCGTCAGTCCTCCTCCATATGGGCCACTGTCCTTCCTTTCTGATTACTTCATCCCCTTTCCTTAACTTTCCATTTTTCCGGACACTCATTTTTCCAGTGCCCAAACCGTTTGCATATTGCACATTGATTTTTTCTTAATTGAGGCAGTCCTCGCCTAGATTTCCTTTCTTCTTCTTCCCTAACAACTGCCAGTACCCTTCTCTGTCCTCGCTTATAATCCTCTTCTCTATTTCTGAACACTCTCCGTGCTTCATCCAGTAATACTTCCAGGTTTCTACTTTCTGTGGAACACAGCTTCTGAAGCTTGCGTCTAATGTCCCCTGTAGATTGTCCTAAAAACAGAGAAACTAATTGTTGTATTCCTACCTCTGACCCTGGATCCAATGGTGTGTTGCAACACATTACGTCCCTCAGTCGATCGAGGAATTCTGATGGTGACTCAGAAGGACCTTGTTTAATTTCATATAATATTGACCAATTTATTGTTTTGGGAATAGCCCTCTCCATTCCTTTTACAATCCACTCCTGGTATGCCTGCAATCTTTCCATATGTGCAGACCTGTTTGCCTCCCATTTTGGATCTTGGAGGGGGAGATATTCTTTAACATCTCCTCCCATAGTCTTATAATAATCCTCAGCCAAATTCCCTGCAGTTTTTAAAACTAGTTGCTTTTCCGTCTCGGTCAAATGATCTAACAATAGCTGTATATCATTCCAATTGGGATTATGTTGTTTTACAATAAACTGAAAGTATCTGGTCACGCTTGTCGGATCATTACGGTAATCCCTGGCAACCTTTTTCCATGCCTCTAAATCGGTAGTAGAGAAAGGTACCTTAATTAACATTGTCCCTCCGTTAGGTCCTGCTGCCTCTCGGAGAGGTGCCTGCAAGACCATTGGAGCAGACTTTTTCCCGGTGTGGGAGGATACTGGACTACCCGGGGGAGTGGAGGGTCCATCCGAGTCCTCATCCTGTTCCTGTGGTCGAGGGGGAGGCTTAAACAAATCGGTTAGATCCTGCTCTGGTGCCTGATGAATCTTATCTGCTCTAGTGCATCTTTGCCCAATACTGCACACTGAACAACACCGTTTCAGTTTGCCTTTAAATTCCTTTTTATTATCTTGTTCAAGGGCGAGTACCAAAGGGTCCTGTGGAGGTACAATCCCGCAGTCCCTTTGCCACTCTGGATGATTTCGGAGAGTGAAAAACATGTCTGCATATGATACCTCATCCCACTTCCCTTCTCTCCTCAAAAACAACATTAGTTGTAAAAGGGTGTTATAATCGAGAGTCCCATTAAACGGCCACTTGGCTTCATTCTCTAATTTATATAGTGGCCACCATTGATTACAATATTTAACAAGATTTCTTTTGCTTTCTGTGTTTCCTGTCCCAGCAATATCTTTCCAGTGGGCCGATATGCATCCCAGAGGGCTGCTCTTTATAACTACCCCTTGTGTGTTTCCCATTTTTTTAAAAATTATTTTCTTTTTAATTTCCACTTAAAGCCTTTCTTACACTGTATCTTAACTCTGTCCCAGTTCTTTTCCCATACGTCCCAAAGCTCTGGAATTAAACTACTCTTACCACATACAAATTTTATTATTGTTGACTCCTGTCTAGCCCTTTCCCAATTATAAAGATTCGGAAGTGCCGTTTCAGGTAAGCATTTAGGGCATTCAGGCCTTCGCCTATCAGATGCACAATACCACCTTTGTTTACAGAGCTTACACTCCAGCAATACCCAGGCTTGATGGTAACCCCCTCTATTATAAAAGTTATAAGGTATTAATCCACAAACAAAACAAGGAATTCTGTCTTCAATCGGGGGAAGAGCGATTTCAGAGGGTTGTTCCCAATCTAATGCTACAGGTCTCGCTAGAGGGGTTACATATAATCCCTCCAATCGATATAGACCGTTTTCCCTTCTTATCCACTCACTCTCATCATTCAAATAATCACTGGGTTCTAGCCCAAACCACCGGAGAAGAGACTCACTATTCCTTCTCCTCCTACTCATTCACTCATTCCTGCATGCTTCAGAGGCATTCAACACAAAAATCAGATTACAAGAAAAACCTCAGACTTGTATATAGGGACACCAAAAATTAATCACAGGCTCAAATAACACTTTTTACAATCTGACATACACTTCATTCGCTTCGTTCATCTCCGGCCGCTCTCCTCGCGGAGAACACGGAACCGCGGATCAGAACTCCACACTCGCTTCGCAGCTGTGCTGCGTCTCACACACACACACACAGATACTCATTCACTTGTCTAAAAGCTAGCTTCATATAATGTTGTTTATAACTGATCTGAGTTGTTTACTCTTGGATCCACAATGTGCTGATGTTATATCTCGGTACCGGGCACACCATACAAACGTTTTTAGGTGGTAATACGGTTTCCTAAACATACATAAAATTCCTAGGCATTTCACAAATTAAATACACAATTACTACATTCCAGTTGATATCCTTCCAACAGCTGTTAATGTTTTACCAAAACCACTCAAGAGGTTCCGCTTACCCTTCTCCTGCTTCTTACACAGTCATTAGCAGGTCCATCCTGGCTCCCAAAACTGGGATGCAGCGGTGACCTCGGATTCACTCGATCTACTCCCAAGATCGCTAGCGGCCGCTCTATCGGTCAGCGAATCCCCTTTACCAACATACAGGGTACCCTCCTCCCATACGGGGACTATGCTGTACGCCAGACGTCTCTGCGCGATTTATCAGCAGCCCCAGCCAAGCGTACGACTTATTGGCTTCCCTCGTTAAACATACCGTTTGTCCACAGCTGTAGATGGTCGTTGTTTGCCCCCGCAGTGAGTGGCTGGGAGCGGAGTTCCTCCGAGAAAGGACTCAGGATGTCCACTCCTCAGTCTATCCTGCAGCCGAGCAAAGCACTTCCCATCTGGGTCGCCAAAAGGACTTGCGGAAACACAACTCCACAACCTATGAGGTTATAAAGTAGGTATGTTTATTCAGCGCTGAGACGCACGGGGGATCGCTCCACCACAAACGTGCGCACCTCTCGTAGCACCTTGTCTTGGCTTTATGCTACAAAGCATCACATATTCATAATACGCCTATACATATGCATGACCTATCCCCGCTTCGTATTATAATGAGCATGAAAGTCTTTTTCATATGTTCCGCCCCGGTCTCCTCCTAGTCGCGTCTGCGCAGTGTGTCCCGGTGGTCATGGGCTGGGGTCACAGAGATGAAGTAGCCCCTCACTGTTGAACTGTTTACCTCCGTTCCTTGCGCAGTCTCTGTAGCCTCCTGGACTCAGGCCGGACCATAGGGTTGGTTTTGACCAGTTTTTAGGGCTGTCTTCCTATTCCATCAGGAAGCGTTCCCTCACAGCTTCCATTAATCAAGGTTTCCATATTGTTCTGCTCTCTGGCCCATTGACTATGATCTATTATCCTATTCAATCTTAGTTATCTTTTAACTAATGGGCCTCTAGCCCCTACCCTGATCTCTAAGTCTTCCATCTTTATCTCTAAACTAAGTTATACCTTCATTTCTTGAGTGCCTAATTTCTATATCCTATTTTAATTTCCTGCTCCTCATCTCACTGAGTTGTAACAGAGTTTATTGCTAACAGCAATATAAAGAATAATGACATAAGGGAAAAAAAAGTTAGCATCTCTAATTGATTAAAAAGCTTCATAAAATGACAAACTATGAGATCCCATGTGACTGGATAGAAATCTAATTCCTTTCTGTCAAATCCCCAATATTAGTTGAGAATCAAAGTTTCTTTGGAGTACTGCTTGTTTTCTGCTGCAATACGCGAGAAAGACAGTAAAAGTTTGCAGGGTTTTTTGATCCAGCTGAGTTTTTAAATTTTCATACAACACATATGCTGTATCTTGCTAGGACCATTCCCCTGGAAGTCAGTGAAGTCACTTCCATTTATTCAGTTAAAAATTGAGCTTCTTGTTTATTATAATACCCAGCTAAATTTACATATGTAGAAAGTAATAATACACATGCATACTTATTTTCAAAATATCTTCTTCATGTGTACCTCTGTTAAGTGCATTTTTTTCTATTTTGATTTTCAGGATTGTGTACCTCTTTTTAAAGACTTTTTATTTCATTGCTTTAATTCACCTAAGTTCTTTCATGAGGAGATCTGGAAGTAAAGAATACAAAGAAGCAAGAACCATTACATGCCCTTAAACAGGGAAGAACCGGAAATAGAGGAAAAATTACATCACCACATTCACAAAGAAAATTTAAGGAAAGAATTTCCAAAAATCTACTTGCTAAAAATCTAATGCCACAATGTGGTTGTTTATTTTGATCTTCTACAGCCTGTTGTATTGTTATTTAAAATTCAAAATTGAAGTTGTATTTGGTAGCATGGTTATTTCCTGTCTGCTCTTTAATTAGATCAATTTTAAACGGAATTTTTTAAAATTGCATGAATATTCAGACTGCCACTGTGAAGTATTCACTCTTGAAGTCAGTGTTTATACCAGGATTGTGCTGCATGTGTTTCAGTCCAGTTTAGCAGTACCATCTCAGGATTCTGCCCTTGTTCAAGCGTAAAATTCCAAAACACTAGAGGTGCCCACTGTCCTAGGCATTTGCCCATGCTATCCCACACAGATTTAAGTATTTTACAATGTCTGAAGCTTTGTTTGCTCTCATTTGAAAGAACTGTTAGGATACTGCTCACAGTTTGCCCTGACCTCAGCCTATAATTTGGAAGGTTTACTCCCAGGTATACTTGTAACTTTCCACTTCACACTCAGTCCTAACTATTTAGGAAGAATTGAGTAGTCAAAAAATGGAAGGAGAGTCTCAGTCTATGTCAAAAATGGCATTAACTGTTTCCAAGCCACTGAGAAGTTAGTGAAAAAGTTCTTAAATGCTTATAAATCAATGATGTCCTAAAGGATAAACAAAGCAATATACTGTGTAGGGCTTGATACCTGTCACACTAGGGAACACAATGATCATCACTGTAAGAACCAGTCCATAATGTATAGACTAGAAAGCTGTATTATCACAGGGGGCTTCAATCTGAAAAATGTATAAATAATGTCATGAAGTCTAAATGCAGGTAATGGAGTATACTCTCTCCTAGCGTGAACAGAATGTATCTATGTTTATTTTCCCAACTTTTTAATATCCAAGTATCACGAATGAAATAGTGAAAACAATAATTATTAATAACAATAATTATCAGTAACAATTTTGTAACTCTAAAGACACTGCAGAGATAAAGAAGACCTGAACATTAACAGAATTAACAGTAGTTAAGAGGCAATGAACACTAATTTGAGCAGATTTTTATATGTGAGCAGAAGAAAACTCAAGCTACTAATATACATGCATGTATTTATACATCTATCAGCATTTTGTAAGGCTAAATTTATATTGCTAAAAATCAGTGAATCAGCTGCCTGGGAGAAAAATGTGAGTGGTAGTAGAAAACATTTTAAGGATATCTTACTAGAATTCAAATTCAAGAACAATTTGAAAAACAAAGAATTTTTTAGGAAAATGTGACAGCAGCAAGGATCTGTATGTATGTCTGTATCTGTGGTGAAAGGGCTGGAAGGCATGTCCTCTGAGGAGTGGCTGAGGGGTGCTGGAGTTGTCTAGTTTGGAGAAAAGGAGACTGAGGGGTGACCTCATTGCTGTCTGCAGCTTCCTGAGGAGGGGATGTGGAGAGGGAGGTGCTGATCTCTTCTCCCTCAGATCCAGCAACAGGACACATGGGAATGGTTCAAAGCTGCATCAGGGGAGGTTCAGACTGGACATTAGGAAGCATTTCTTTACCAAAAGGGTGGTCAAACACTGGAACAGGCTTCCTAGAGAGGTGGTCGATGCCCCAAGCCTGTCAGTGTTTAAGAGGCATTTGGTCACTGCCCTTAATAACATGCTTTAACTTTTGGTCAGTCCTGAAGTGGTCAGGTAGTTGGACTAGGTGATCGTTGTAGGTCCCTTCCGACTGAACTATTCTATCCTATTTGTCACATACTGAGAATTCCCAAAGAAATGCTAATAGCGTAAAACATGCAAGAGGAGAGAGATTTTCAAAATATTTAATATTTATCTAGCTCTATTCATCTTGCAGAAAAAGGATTTTACCAATGGTGTCAGTAAAAGCACAGTTAAATGAATGCTGAGTGACTGATTTTAAAACTCCCATCTGAGCTGTCTCTATCACTTTGTGGTTAGTAATGGTTAATAATTATCTCTTTGGGGGTTTCTATGTCTAACAAGATCTACAGTGGAGTATGAAGAAACACCTTTGTGTATTCTGAAAGGAAACATGAATGAAAGTATCATTACAGATCAAGGTGTGTAAATGATAAAGTACTTAGGCTTAGACTATGTATGTTAAATGTAATACGTTTGTATTTTTAAGGGGTTTCTTTGTAATATTACACATAATTTTTAGGGACTTTGATTTAATAAAATCAGTCTAGAGGATTGAGAATCCAAGAAATTACTCTGGTAGGGTCACAGCCAGAGCATGGGGCTTAAAATCCAACAGTTCAATTAGTGCTGTAGATTGTTTCTAGTTGCTGCTGGTAAGCTTTCAAGAGCTCTTTGTAAACGAACCTTTTGCACCTATTATTCTCAAAAATATAGAGAAGCAAGTTCTACAGCTAGATGGTATCCTCATTATAAAAATCCCTTTTGGTCATAGAAGCAGCATGGACTGTGATAGCTAAAGGAATAACTCAGGATGTGAAGTAACATCAGGTGGATAAAGCTCTAAGTATGTGTTTGGGAGGGAGACACCATTCCTCTGTGGAATTATGTTTATAGGGTTCAGTGATTCCCTATGTTACATAATAATGCCTAATATGTTAAAAGGATCTATAAATCTCATTTATTTTGAGATTTTTTAAAATCTAGTGGAATGGTGAGAAATGTTTTCTACTATCTTTGTATCAGTAGCAACAAATTATGAAGTCTTGCTGGACATGTCAAAAGTTATAAGCCAAGACAAGCACAAATGTCCAAAGCAGTCTTAAAGGAAGAACAGGCTCCTTGGAGCAAGGCAGGCATAGACTTAATTGAAAGGCTTTTCAAGGGATCATGCACAGATTTTAAACAATCATTCTTAAGAAGAAATTACAGTAGCAAAACAGCACAGCCATTTTTGCTAGATACCCTATATCCTGTATCTAACAAAAAGCTCCTGGACATGCATTTGAACAACCTGTACTAATTTCAATCCAAATTACTTTAAGTGCAATTTAAGAAGATGTATTAAAGCTACTGATGGCTACTGAAAACAACATTAAAATGATAAATAAGCTATTCATTAATGATGAAGATTTAGACCCTTATCCATCCTTAGCACTGTTAAATCAAGGACAACACTAATGAAATCTGATTTGTCATCTTTCAGTTTAAATGAAGGCTAAGAAATAGAAAGCTTACTATGATCAAAGCAGGGTTCAAAAGGAAAAGTATACAAAATCCCAACACAATATGAGATCATGAAGCTGCCATCACTGAATGAACAAAAGATCATTCTTCTGGAGCAGAAATTAAAATGGTCACAAAGAGTGGTGTTCCTTGTGTGGTCTCATGTGTCCCTGATGTGACTTGTCATCCCAGATGACATACATCTATATGAGAAGAAGAGGAAAGTAAGACACAGGGTACCTATAATTTTGCCTGGAAGAAATGAAAATTATGCAAGAAACACACCCACGGCAAGCAGTTAGGACATAACCAGACCAAATGAGCTCTCCACTGCAATGAAATTTCAAAGGAAATTGGCCAAATAACTATCTAACTTGAAAAAGATGTAAATCTTCTGCTTGGATTTAGTTCTGTTAATAGAAGGAGATAGGGGAGCATATTTCCATTCTCTAATAGTAGTAAACTTGGTTAGCCACATGGTAAGGAATATATTGCCATAATGAAGAAGTAAAGCAGCAGGTAAAAGGGAGGTTCTAAATGCTGGTACTGCATGGCTCATGAAAAGTCCTTCCCCTTGGATGTGCTGCATCATATGGTGCTGCACTACATGCTTTTGCAAACAGAACTATCCAGGCACAGCAAGGTTTCTGCTGAGAGACAGCAATGCCACTACTGGATTTCTTAAGAAAACTGTGTACCTGTAGCTCATCAAGAGTTTAGTAAACATTTTCTAAAATAACACATTAAGCCTTCTGCTTCCACTAATGAGATTTCATCCCTTCTTCAGGTCACTTACAATTCAGTTATGTCAAGAAAAATAAGGCAGAAATGTAGCAAGAATAAGAAATCTGTTTTAATGAAGAATGCTACTACTAAATCCTAAAAACTTTTCTAAACTGATGAAAACAGAGGTCAGGAGATGACATTGGACTTTACATCATATTTCTGATGTCAGAAGAAGAGATTGGAATTTATTCTGACAAGTAACATTGTTGATATAATCAGTTACATTTACCTAAAATTGACATTTCAGTGTTTCAGAAATTGAGACAGGTGTACCGGGTCTGGCTGAGCCAGAATTGGTTTTCCCCTGTAGCAGCCCTCATGGTGCTGTGTTTTATGTCGGGAGCTGGCAGGGTGTTGATAGCACCCTGGTGTTGTGGCTACTGCTGAGTAGTGCTTACACAGCACCAAGGCTCTTTCTGACATTTCCCCCCCCACAGCGGGGCGGGGTGGGCAAGATCTTGGGAGGGGACACAACCAGGACAGCTGACCCGAACTGACCAAAGGGATATTCCAGACCATATGATGTCTGCTCAGTATAAAGCTGGGAGAAAGGAGGAAGGGGTGGGGTCACCCTTGGTCCTCCGAGGCAACCACTACGCGTATTGGAGCCCTGCTTCCTGAGAAGGCCCGACATCGCCTGTTCATGGGAAGTAGAGAATAAATCTGTTTTCTTTTTTTTGCTTCCGCGCGCGGACCTTTGCTTCGCTTTGCTTATATTAAAACTGCTGTTGTTTTACCCACAAGGGTTGTTTTGTTTTCCTATCTTATTTTCTTTCCCTTCTTTGCCCTATTGAGAAAAAAGGGGAAAGGGGGGGAAGTGATAGAGCGACTTGGTGGGTACCTGGCATTTAGCCAAGGTCAAACCACCACAGTCTTTTTTGGCGACCAACGTGGGGCGGGACAACGGCAGTTTTATATTAATTGTGCTATAGCTATAGCAGTTAGTAAGAGACAAGCTCTTGTGCTCGTCACGGGTTTGTTTATTGCTCTGCTTATCTTTATTTTGCTAAGCTCGGGAACATGCTGGAAGAAATTGGGAACATCACGAGTGGTTTTATTCTGCAAGCTCCCGAGGTACTTATTCATCCTTATGTTAGCTCTTTGATACTGTTCATTAATGCTATTCGCCTATTGTGGGCTGTGTGGAGCTCGTTAGGTTTTTGGTGTAAGAGAAAGCAAATTTTGGGTGAGAGAATACCAAAATGTGCCCTGAGGCGGCCTGTCCCTGGGTGGCAGGGGGAGTGGAAGGATTTGGGCAGATTCCTAGGACGGTTATCACCTCCTGTAGCCTGGGATCTTACCCCTGAACAGGCAAGTAACCCCGCAAAATTGACACAACACCTGATAGAAGGGTGCCTTGTCTATCCCGATGAAAATCAGCAACTCCTAGCGCTGTACTGGGGCCTGGCCTGTGCTTATCGAGCTGCAGTTCAGTGCTCTCAAAGGACTGTGGTGGAAATGGGAACTCAAACAAAAACAATAGCAGCAGAGATTGCCCCAGTAGTAAAAAAGAAACAGTGGACAAGGAGAACAACAGGCCCATACCCTTGATTAATAAGGGAGGAGAAAGAGGAGGAAGAAGCAGGTCCTTCAGCAAAGGGGTCAGAAGAGGGAATAACAGAACTCAAACAGGAGGCAGAAACTACCCGGTCCCTGACATCATCAGAACTGCGAGATCTGCGGAAAGACTATAGCCGCCAGCCAGGTGAGCGGATTGCTGCCTGGCTGCTTCGATGCTGGGATAATGGGGCTGATGCTCAGCAGCTGGAAGGTAAGGAAGTCCAACAGCTGGGTTCCTTTGCTAGAGATCGAGGAATTGAAAGGGGAATTGGAAAAGAAACAGGAATTTGCAGTCTGTGGAGACGGCTCCTTTCAAGTGTTAAAGCAAGATATCCTTTCAAGGAAGATCTTATGGACAACTCCCCAGGGAAGTGGACTACTGCAGATGAAGGTGTCCAGTACCTGAGAGAACTAGCAGTGCTGGAAGTCATCTATAGTGATCCAGATAATGATGAAGCCCCTAAAAATCCAGAGGATGTCCTGTGCACACGGGCCATGTGGAGGAAGGTGATTAAAGGTGCACCATCCTCGTATTCTGCGGGCTTGGCTGCGATGTACTATCCAGAAATGGATGTGGGAGAAGGACTAAGATGTACACCAACTGTGGAGGCAGTCTCTTCCTGGCTTCAGAACTTTGAAGAGAGTCTTGGTACCTCCTCATCTCTATGGGCGAGTGCCTTAGATGTCAGGAGCACCCCAAGAAATCGGTTGTCTTCCACCCCAGTCAGAGGGAAAGGGAAACCTAGGCGCATGACACGTGGCGAACTTTGGTTCTTCCTGCGTGACCAGGGGGAGGACATGAGGAAGTGGGATGGTCAACCCACCTTCAAGTTGGAAGCTCGTGTACATGAATTGCGAGGAAAGACCCCTGCCAAGAAGAAGACATCCAAGAAGGTTGTTAATGTAGCTGGTGTGAAACCGCAAGAAAGTAATCAGCGATCTCCCAGATACAGGAAGACTGAGATCACCTCCCTTGGCCCTGATGAAGGAGTTTCCGGCCTGGCACAGCAAGGGTCAGACAGTGAATACTCTGACCAAGAACAGGAATAGAGGGCCCCTGCCTCCAGCCAGGAGGAGGAAAGGGATGATCGGGTGTATTGGACAGTGTGGATTCGATGGCCTGGCACATCAAATCCACAGAAGTACCAGGCTTTAATCGACACCGGGGCACAGTGTACATTAATGCCATCAAGTTATAGAGGGCCAGAACCTATCTGGATCTCAGGAGTGACAGGGGGATGTCAAGAACTGTCAGTACTGGAGGCCGAGGTTAGCTTGACCGGGGACAAGTGGGAAAAACATCCCATTGTAACTGGCCCAGAAGCCCCTTGTATCTTGGGCATTGACTACCTCAAGAGGGGGTATTTCAAAGACCCAAAAGGATACCGATGGGCTTTTGGTGTGGCCAGTGTGAACACAGAGAAGGTCAAACAGTTGTCTAATCTGCCTGGCCTCTCAGAAGATCCTTTTATTGTAGGACTGTTGCGAGTTAAAGAACAACAGGTGCCAATTGCTATGAGGACCGTGCACCGACGGCAGTATCGCACGAACCGAGACTCTCTGGCTCCCATCCAAGAACTGATCCGTCAACTGGAGACCCAAGGTGTCATCAGTAAGACACATTCGCCTTTTAATAGCCCAATATGGCCAGTGCGAAAGTCTGACGGAGGGTGGAGGTTAACAGTAGACTATCGTGGCCTGAACGAAGTGACGCCACCACTGAGTGCTGCTGTACCAGATATGTTAGAGCTCCAGTATGAACTGGAGTCAAAGGCAGCCAAGTGGTACGCCACAATCGACATCGCCAATGCATTCTTTTCAATTCCTTTGGCAGAAGAGTGCAGGCCACAGTTTGCTTTCACGTGGAGGGGTGTCCAATATACCTGGAATCGACTACCCCAGGGGTGGAAGCACAGCCCCACTATTTGTCATGGACTAATTCAGACTGCACTGGAAAAGGGTGATGCCCCTGAACATCTACAGTACATCGATGACATCATTGTGTGGGGCAACAAGGCAGAAGAAGTGTTCAAGAAAGGACAAAAAGTAATTGAGATTCTTCTGAGAGCTGGGTTTGCCATAAAGAAAAGCAAGGTCAAGGGACCAGCACAGGAGATTCAGTTCTTGGGAATAAAATGGCAAGATGGACGCCGCCATGTGCCTATGGAGGTTGTCAACAAGATAGCAGCTATGTCTCCACCGACCAACAAGAAGGAAACACAAGCTTTCTTAGGACTTGTGGGATTTTGGAGGATGCACATTCCAGGTTACAGTCAGCTGGTGAGCCCTCTCTATCAAGTAACCCGAAAGAAGAACCATTTTGAGTGGGGTCTTGAGCAACAACAAGCCTTTGAGCACATCAAACAGGAGATAGCTCGGGCGGTAGCTCTTGGGCCTGTTCGGACAGGACCAGCTGTGCAAAATGTACTTTACACATCAACTGGGGAGCATGGCCTCACATGGAGCCTCTGGCAGAAGATACGAGGTGAAACTCGGGGTCGACCATTAGGATTTTGGAGCCGGGGATATCGAGGATCAGAAGCCCACTACACTCCAACTGAAAAGGAGATACTGGCAGCATATGAGGGGATTCGAGCCACTTCCGAAGTTGTTGGTACAGAAGCACAGCTCCTCTTGGCACCGCGATTGCCTGTATTACATTGGATGTTCAAAGGAAACATCCCTTCTACACACCATGCAACCAGTGCTACCTGGAGTAAATGGGTAGCGTTAATCACGCAACGAGCTCGACTGGGAAAACCCAACCGTCCAGGAATCCTGGAAGAGATCATGGACTGGCCAGAAGGTAGAGATTTTGGAGCACTGCCTGAGGAGGTGGCTCGTGCCCAAGAAGCACCACCATATAACAAGTTACCAGAAGATGAAAGGCGCTATGCTCTGTTTACTGATGGATCCTGTCGTGTGGTAGGAAACCATCGAAAGTGGAAAGCTGCTGTGTGGAGCCCCACAAGACAAGTCGTTGAGGCCACTGAAGGAGAGGGCGAGTCAAGTCAGTTTGCAGAAGTAAAAGCGATCCAACTAGCCCTAAAGATTGCTGAATGAGAAAAGTGGCCAGTACTGTATCTCTACATTGACTCCTAGATGGTGGCTAATGCCCTGTGGGGGTGGCTACAGGAGTGGAAGAAGACCAATTGGCAGCGCAGAGGTAAACCCATCTGGGCTGCTGCACTGTGGCAGGACATCGCTGCCCGAGTGGAAAACGTGGCTCTAAAGGTACGTCATGTAGATGCCCACATGCCCAAAAGCCGTGCCACCGAAAAACATCAAAACAGTGAGCAAGTAGACAAGGCTGCTAAAATTGAAGTAGCTCAGCTGGACCTGGACTGGGAGCGCAAGGGTGAGCTATTTGTAGCTCGATGGGCCCATGAAACATCCGGGCATCTCGGGAGAGATGCAACATACAGATGGGCTCGTGATCGAGGGGTGGACCTGACCATGGAGGCCATCTCACAGGTCACTCATGAATGCGAAACATGTGCTGCAATCAAGCGAGCCACACGAGTAAAGTCTCGGTGGAACAGAGGGCGATGGCTGAGTTTTCGATATGGTGAGGCCTGGCAAATGGACTATATTGGACCATTGCCACGAACACGCCAAGGCAAGCGCTACATACTCACCATGGTGGAAGCAACTACTGGTTGGCTTGAAACGTACCCTGTAAATCATGCCACTGCCCGAAATACCATCTTAGGTCTTGAAAGGCAAATTTTATGGCGACATGGTACTCCTGAAAGAATCGAATCAGACAATGGGACCCATTTTCGAAATAATCTTATAAACTCCTGGGCAAAGAAACATGGCATTGAGTGGGTGTATCACATCCCTTATTACCCACAAGCGTCTGGAAAGATTGAAAGATACAATGGACTGTTGAAGACTATGTTGAGAGCATTGGACAACGGGGGATGGAAACACTGGGATATAAATTTAGCAGAAGCCACTTGGCTAATGAACACCAGAGGATCTGTTAACCATCCTGGTCCTGCCCAAACAAAACCCCTTCATACTGTGGGAGGAGATAAGGTCCCTGTAGTACACACAGGGAAATGGCTGGGGAAGGCAGTGTGGATTGCTCCTCCCTTGGGAAAAGGCAAGCCCACTCGTGGGATTGTTTTTGCTCAGGGACCTGGATGTACTTGGTGGGTAATGCGGGAGAATGGGGCTACTCAGTGTGTGCCTCAAGGAGATTTAACCTTGGAGGGGAAATAATCTGTGGGTTGAGTTGTATGTTGCAGGAAGTGATGGAGGAAGTAGGAACGCCGAAGAGTGAACCAGATACGTGCGATGATGACCCAAACCTAGCCGGTGCTGGAGTCCAACAGTCAAACATACTGCTCCTGTCCTGAACATCCATCTTGACAGATGGGAGCCAAGTCACTGAACATCTGGAGGAGTGAAGAAAGCTTACGGAATGAATAAATGAGTGTTATGTGGGACCTGGGCATGACGTAAATGGTATGGAATAAGGGGTGGAGACTGTACCGGGTCTGGCTGAGCCAGAATTGGTTTTCCCCTGTAGCAGCCCTCATGGTGCTGTGTTTTATGTCGGGAGCTGGCAGGGTGTTGATAGCACCCTGGTGTTGTGGCTACTGCTGAGTAGTGCTTACACAGCACCAAGGCTCTTTCTGACATTTCCCCCCCCACAGTGGGACGGGGTGGGCAAGATCTTGGGAGGGGACACAACCAGGACAGCTGACCCGAACTGACCAAAGGGATATTCCAGACCATATGATGTCTGCTCAGTATAAAGCTGGGAGAAAGGAGGAAGGGGCGGGGTCACCCTTGGTCCTCCGAGGCAACCACTACGTGTATCGGAGCCCTGCTTCCTGAGAAGGCCCGACATCGCCTGTTAATGGGAAGTAGAGAATAAATCTGTTTTCTTTTTTTTGCTTCCGCGCGCGGACCTTTGCTTCGCTTTGCTTATATTAAAACTGCTGTTGTTTTACCCACAAGGGTTGTTTTGTTTTCCTATCTTATTTTCTTTCCCTTCTTTGCCCTATTGAGAAAAAAGGGGAAAGGGGGGGTAGTAATAGAGTGACTTGGTGGGTACCTGGCATTTAGCCAAGGTCAAACCACCACAACAGGAAACAAAGAATTTTTTAGGAGTTACTAGTATTTGGGAGCTTTAGTCACATTGCACCTTTCACCTTGAATGTGAGGCCTTCGATCCTTTACAATATCTTCTTCTGAACTGATATGATTTTGTAAAAACAGCTCTTTTATAATAAATGTAACTAAGATCATGGCAGATATTTTTAAGGAAAGATGCAATTAGCAATCAGAAAAATAAGTCTCTCTCAGAAACAAAGTTTTAAATTAATTCTAAAAATTCAGGTCTTAACAGATGTGCAGTGGCATATTCTAGTTCAAGCTGACCTTCTTATCAAAAGGCCAGAGGCAGACAGGATATCTGGAGTTAAGTAAGTATCCACTGGGTACACTTGGAGATGACAAATATGGCTACTTTGGATTAGGATTTTTTTTTAGACTCATTGTTTTTAAAGGATACAAGCATCTGATTTACCTGAAACGATTACAAAAGGTGCCTAAATACCTTAGAATCTCACCCTGTCCTCACTGTAGTGATTGTTCAAGGTTTGTATCAGTAGCATTTATAGTCTTTATTTCTGATCCACATTTATAGTCTTCATTTCTGATCTGATCACACATCCTCAAATCTAACATGTTCTAACCCTTTGTATAAAAGAAAAGCAGTCAGTATCATCTTTTTGGTAATCCAATACATCCTGTGACTATAATAACCTCTCACATATTACTCACTTTCCATGCTTTATTGTTTACTACACAATTGGTGGGCTTGGTGGATGAGGGGAGAGCAGTGGGTGTTTATTTAAATTTCAGTAAGGCTTTTGACACTGTCTCCCAAAACATCCTTATAGACAAACTGATGAAGTACAGATGAGATAAGTGGACAGAGAGATGGACTGAAAACTGTCTGAACTGTCAGGCTCAAAGGGATGTCATCAGTGGCACAAAGTCCATCTGGAAGCAAGTCACTTGACCCTAGGGATCAGTACTGGGATCACTGAAGGGATACAAAGACAATTAAGGGATTGGAGTGTCTGAATACAGGGAGAGGCTGAGAAAGCTGGGACTGTTCAGCCTGGAGAAGAGAAAGCTCAGGGGGATCTTATCAGTGTGTAATAAATACCAGGGCGGGGGGGACAGACTAAAGAAGATGGAGTTAGACAAGAGGCAATGGGAAGAAACTGAAATACAGGAAATACCATTTAAACAGAGGAAAAAACTTTTTTACTGTGATGGTGATTGAACACCAAAACAGGTTTCCCAGAGAGGTTGTGGAGTTTCCATCCTTGGTGATATTCAAAACCTGAACACAGTCCTGGGCAGCCTGACCTAGCTGACCCTTCTCTGAGCAGGGAGGTTGGATTGGAAAATCTCTAGAGGTCCCTTCCCACCTCACCTATTCAATGATTCTATGATTTAATTCAGGTCATAAATTCCTCTAAACAGGCATCTTACTGTCTTATAGTATTAATAAAGTATAATGTGACAAGCTACAGAAAATTCCAGTGACTGATTAAATTACACTCTGAACTGATCTGGAAGCCTTCTGTCATGTTTCCCTAGTGGGACACTTGGAAAAGGAGGGTCTTCTACTTTCTCTGATGTGTTTTTTTCAAAAGCTGAAGAATTATTACCACCTGCAAAACATTAACTGAATAAACAACACCCAATAATTTAAAACATCTGCTTTTTGAGAGCAAATCTGAAAAAGCAAACTAAAAGCTTTCTAATAAAAATGCTGTATATCAGCATAATCTTGAAACAGTCTAACAAGTTGCTCAATTCTTTCATGGCTGGTGCCTTTTAAAACTACTCCCTGTTGTGCAGCTGTTTGCTGAAGTTCTTAAAGTCTGTTTTGTCTTGCCAGCATTACTCTCCTTGCTCATAGTTCAAAGACATGCCATGCAAAGCACAGTATTTTTATGACATTAATAATTATATTTTTTTATTATTTTATCTTGCTCTGAGAGTGCCAGACATTTCTCAGAAAATGTATCACAGAAACACATGGGCCTGCTTTTATCTCATTGATAGTCTGCATGCCTAACATGGCACATTTCCTTTTTGACGTGTTGGGTATTTGGTGGTACAGAAACAGCAGCTTCTAGCATTCATGAAATCACTTCCCTTATCATCTAGAAAACTCAGGACCAGTGCAGCCTCCTCCCCTAAGCAATTATCATCTTCAAGCAGAGATACAGACTGGAGCAATACAATGAACAGTCATTTTGCCCCTTCACTGGGATGCAACAAGAGGTTGAAAAGCCTGTTCATTCCTCACTCTATAGCCCCTGGCAGGTGGCATGTTCAGCAGACCTGAATTACTACATAACCTCAGTCTTACACTGAGGCTATGCTTGATTGCCACCATATTTTTTTTCTGAAAAGCAGAGATCCCTATTCACTTGCATAGCAAAAATCTTCAAGGTTTATTATCATATTTCTATTAGGGCTTTTCTGCCATTGACAGATGATATGTTGTCTTGATCATATGTATGAAGAAGAAAACTTTTTTCAACTTGTTATTTTGGCCCTGATACAATCCTCTGGGCAGTTTTTCACTGACATTTTTTTTCTTCTTCTCTAGAAAATATGAGCTATTGTCTTCTTTCCCCATCTCTAAGACTCTTTAGGGCCCACAGCCGTATCTACTATTTCCCATTTGTACTGTGATATTGACTTCAGTACTCCATCAACTACTTTTTCTGAAATATCCTCAACTCTTTTAAGCAACACTCTAAACCAGTCTTCACTAGACTGCCTACAAGAACATGATAATTCAGTTTTTGGTTTGTTTATCATGTTGATCAACAGTATTTCAATGTTCCCTTGTACTTGTCTGATGGTAACTATCTAATGTCACTTGTTCTATATTGTTAGATTTTTGGCAACCATCTTTTGGGGACTGAATTTGTGTAATACCTAGCACAGTGGACTCCTGGTCCATAAGTGAGGCTTATTGGCATTAAAGCAATGCTATTATTAATTTATAAGATAATGTGAGTAATTAGGTAATAATAGTTATTACTATTAATGTCAATAAATTTCTTTAGGTTGTCTTGCTACAGTGTAAAAACTGACAATATCATAGAGTAATAAAGCCAAATACAGATTTCAGTAATAAACAAATGGCATCTCCTCTATTCCTATAATCCCTGAGAAAAACTAGTTTTTACCAGAAGATAGTGATTATGTGTCACTAAATAAAAACAATGACACAGTCCTCCAATTTCAGAAAAGTTCCTACAGAGTTCCATCATTTACAATCCCTGCGCTTCATTTTGAAAAGATGGACTGAACTGTGAAGATAAGGAACCAATATCTTTCTTCCACAGCAGATGATTTTTCCAAGTTTTTAAAACTGGACTTTCATCTCATTTTACATGCAGACTGACAGTGAAAAAGGTTTTTAGTGCTGTCAAGTATTAGTCCTTCCACAAAACAATGAGAAATAATTTATATTTTTTTAATTTATTTTAATTTTTTACAGAAAGAGAACATGTAAGATATTGTAAGTATGGATTATTTAAGTTTATTGCTAAATACCTAACTAGAAGCTGCAGTTTTGATAACTGATTTTTACTATTTTGGTTTAATAAAATGGTTTTTAAGGCCAAAAAGTGAAGATAAAAATATATTCTCAAAAATTAGCTCAAAGGGGCTCTTCAAAATTAAACTGTGAGGAGTTTGGATGTAATAAGCTTTTGTAAAGAAACCAATTTCTTTTAAACAACAACATTTTCATTTATACAGTATCTTTCATCCCACAGGAAATCAGAAATTATTTTAGAGGCTTTGGTATCTAATATTTAGAATTTCAAAAGTTCTGTTTAGAAAGCTGATTTGGAGGGGTGGGGATTGTATCCTCTCCTTCTGTTATTAGTTGCTTGTAAATTCTTGAAAACTACCTGTCTTGGTCTGAAACTTTGCTTAGTCTGCCTTAAACAAGTGGTCTCATTCACTGATTTCAAACACAAGACTGAAGGCACAAGAGACCTCTTCTGTCATGTCTGTGCCTACACAGGCTTGAATCATAGAATCACAAAACAACAAGTTGGAAGGGACCTCGAAAGTATCGTCTGGTCCAACCTTTCTTGGCAAAAGCTCAGTCTAAACAACGTGGCCCAGCACCCTGTCCAGCCAAATCTTAAAAGTGTCCAATGTTGGGGAATCCACCACTTCCCTGGGGAGATTAATCCAGTGGCTGATTGTTCTCATTGTGAACTGTGGGAGAGAGGCAAGTCGACATTAGTCTGTCAGCCCTGCATAGCTGTGGGAGACAGGCAGACCAACATCGGCCTGTCAGCCCTGCACAGCCTCTGAGAAGCAGCAAGGCTTTGATGAAAAACAGGCCTTGGGAGAAAGATAAGAAACTGCCGAGTTGTGCCAAGGTGGCAGGGAAAAACAACGGACAGCTGCAACACTGAACTGTGGAAAAGTACTGAACTGTGAGAAGTTACCGCTGTGTGAACAGCGCGTGAACGAGAGGGTGATTGGTCTGCACAGCGCGTGTTAGAGTGGTCTTATGCTGATAGGAGAAAAGGTTGATAGCTGTCTAATTGCTGATTTGCTAATTATGAAGTAAGAGCTTTGGTGAGAGCATAAGTATGTACTATTGGAAAAATAAACGGCTTTGCTTGTTATAACTCTCATAGAGTTGTGCAGGTCCGATATCCTCCCGCAACAAATGGTGACCCCGATGTCCCAGGAAGAAGCGCAGAAGACGCCGCGGGAGGATCCCCGGTTGGAGGTACTGTCTGCAGCGGGGCTGTGGCAGGGAGGATGGAAAACAGTAGATCGAAGGAAAATCACCCGGGAGAGGTGATCAATCGGGGGCAGCATGGGGCAGAACATGTCCGCAGAGGAGACGGCCACTGTCAGACTCCTGCTGCATATACTCTCTAAGAGAGGGATAACTTATACTCTAAGAGAGGGATAACTTATAACGAAACTTCTGTATGAAGGTTACTTAAGTGGTGCAGAAACCACGGCTATCCTGCCGATACCCTCACAGCCTTTGAACCAGCAAAACGGGCTGAAATCGGTGAACAGTTGTGGGAAGGTATTTCCAAGGGGGATCAGCATGCCAGTGAGCTAGCGACCACTTGGAAGTTGGTTTCGGACACTCTTAAAGCGCGGAGTTGGCGGCGGCGGCCCCGGGCCTCCCCGAGCCCCCCCGCCACGGACCGACTGCCTGCAGCCATCTGGCACCGCGCGATCGTCCGTCCCGCCTCCCCCAAACACCAAAAGCGGCAGTTTTTACAGAAGGTGCTGACACTGTGATGCGGAGTCCCTTGTCCATTCTAAAAGGACTAACTTTAAACCTTTCTGATGGTCAGTACACTAAAGGCCTTGATTTTAAAACAAAGAAGGGGGAAAGTTCTGGGCGCACCACATAATCAACAAGCAATGGCTTTATATATTCTTAACGGTGTTTTGATGTTTGTAGTATTTGTCATTTGATGTTGTGGGAGTAATAAGTGTAAGGGGCCCCTTTGTGTGTGTGTGTGACTGTTCTGCGGGTGTGAGGCGCAGCCCAGCTGCAGCTGCGGAGTGCGGAGTTCTCTGACCCGCAGTTCCGTTATCCCGCGAGGGAAGCGGCCGGAGAGGAACGAAGCGCGGGGCAGACTCTGTACCAGTGGGGGGGTAGTGCAGGACCAGTGAACATTCCTTAGTACAGAGCGCCCTAGTGCCCGCCCGCTGGGTCACTGGTGCTGCCTGTTTGTTCAGGCTCAGTGTTTGAAGTGTCATAGGTGAGATATCTCCTCTAGCGGGAGGCAGTAATTCTGTGTTAATTGTTGTCTTGAATTTAGGTGCGTACTCTGTGGGGAGAGTGCACCTTTGTACCATCTGCCTGAGGGGGATATTCTCAGCTTACTTGGGTAGCGTTTTAAGGTAAAGTAGACGAGATGGGAAGCGACCAGAGTGGGGGAATAGTCAAAAAGAGTCCCCTAGGCTGTATTTTAAAATGCCGGAAGAGGATAGGGGGACCTCCAGGCGCAAGTGTGAATAAAAAGACAATAATCAAATATTGCAAACAGTGATGGTTTATAATAATTTAGTCGATACCGATCAGGCGTGGACCTGGCAGACTCCGAGTCAGTAACATCATTAGATACCACGATATCCTTGATACCAACAGGAGTATATAGACTGTTGGGAAATGAAAAAAAAAAAAAAAAAGGCTGTTAGCTCGGGAAGCTCAAGTGCTTTTCGGGGTTCGCGGTCATGCTGTAACATTTCAAAGCAAAGATCTCATTCATGTAAGGGGCCCAGAAAACCGGGTAGCAAATATTCATCCATTTATATTGGAAACCCTTATTACATCATGGGGTCGTGACTGTATGGCTCGATGGGGAACTCAAATTGGATCAAATTTGTCTTAATTGCCACTGCAGCACAACCCACCCCTAAACCCACCCTGAAACTAACCTGGAAAACAGAATCACCTGTGTGGGTGGGTCAGTGGCCCTTGCCAATGGAAAAGTTGTGCCACCTTAATGATTTAGTTCAGGAACAACTAAGTGCAGGACATCTCGTACCTACCACCAGTCCTTGGAACTCCCCGATGTTTGCTATTTTAAAGAAAAGTGGTAAATGGTGACTTTTACATGATCTCCAACACATTAATGATGCCATGGAGGATATGGGTACGTTACAGCCAGGAATGCCCTCCCCAACAATGATTCCCCGAAACTGGCATCTTGTAATAATTGATCTAAAGGATTGATTTATTTTTTTTTTACCATTCCCTTGTATCCGGATGATGCACCCAAATTTGCCTTCTCTGTTCCCAGTATTAATGTTAGGGAACCTGCAAAACGGTACCACTGGGTTGTTTTGCCACAAGGCATGAAAAATAGTCCCACGATGTGTCAGTGGTTTGTTGCAAAGGCTTTGAGCCCTGTTAGAATGCAGGTCCCCCAGGCTGTTATATATCATTATATGGATGACATCCTTATAGCAGCAGAGACACAGGAGATCATGGAAAAGGCTCTTGCTTTAACCAAAGACTCAGTATCTCAAATGGGGTTGCGAATAGCACCTGGAAAGGTACAGCGATCATCACCGTGACAGTACCTGGGGTGGAGAATTTGTGAACAGACCATTGTCCCGCAACAGGTTGAACTTAAAACTGATGTTAAGACTTTAAATGATTTACAGAAACTGTTGGGAGCCATAATTTGGATACAGCCGTTGCTGGGCCTAACTAATGATGATCTGCATAGCTTGTTTGATATTTTGCAAGGAGATCCTTCACTGACATCACCCAGAGTACTTACAGAGAAAGCGAAACAAGATCTCCACCGTGTAGCTAACGCCATCTCAGAAACACAAGCATCGTGATGTGTGCCCGGCCATCCGTATCAACTGATATTATTTAACCCTCCAGGGCAGCCCTATGCTCTGCTGTTTCAGTAGGATGAAACACTTAGTGACCCTCTTGTTATTGTTGAATGGATTTTTTTGTTTTGTTTTGTTTTTTGTTTTGTGACACCAAATGCACAAGACAGTCACTACTCGTCCAGAAATGTTTGCCAAACTGATCATGAAAGGTAGGCAGCGCCTACTATTACTTGCTGGTCAGGACCCTGTGTGTATCATTGTTCCGGTTACTATGCACATGTTTGAAGTGCTAAGGCTTGGACAACAGGCCCAAGCCAGAGTTGACCTATAGATGAATCCTGTATATTTTATAACTGATAACCATTGTGCTAGTAGGTATTGTTCTAAGTTATAACAACCCACTTATGCTGGTGTAAAAAGTGCTAAAGCATTGAAATACTGCAGCCTGAACAACAGGCCCCAAGCTGAAGCTGCTAACTTAGCATGTAGTCATTAATAAAATATGTAAACTCACTAGTGAAAGACAAAATATAATCAGTAGTGAGGAGAGAATGTATCCAACTTTCCTTTCGCAGCCTTGTTCAAGGCTGAGAACCCAAGTATTTGGCCTTGTTAGAAACTCCCTTGGTTCCCCCCCCCCGAGCCCTGGCCAAGCTTTGGGTGTGTGGCAGGTGCATCCACCCAGTGAAAACAGAGCTTCCTGGCTGCTGAAACGTTGCAGCTTCTGGCTGTCTGTTTTCAAGGTCTCGCGGTAGTTGAGACCTTTGACCAATGGGAGCCGCTATTGACTACAGGTCAGATTCGGTCTGGGTATAAACGGAGTCCCCTGGGGGAGCCATTTTGAGCTCATCCCCCTGCAGCTGCACGCTGCGGTTAGAGGACTCTCCCCTTGGGTTCGGGACGCCGCCCAGGGAAACTCCTCGAGGTGCCTTGGGTTGGGACGCTGCCCTGAGCAGGTCCTCGAGGTTGAGAGCCCTCACTTTCCAGGTGAGCGATAGTGCGTTTTGGGTTGCCGTTAAACCCTAGGTAGTGAAGCTTTGTTTACGTTTGGGGTTGCCGTTAAACCCCTGGGGTGTGAGGTTTTGTTTTACGTTTCAGGTTCCCGTTAAACCCCAGAAAGTTATTCTGTTCTCCTCTTGCAGACATTCGGATCTGTAATCTACGGAGGGCTGACTGGTGGTTTTATTAAAAAATAAATTTATTTATCTTTTTAAATTGGTGGTGGGTTGCTTATTTGGAAGCCTCCGTAACAGGGTGGAATCCAACAGGAGAATGAAACCAGAAATTTTCCGCTCAAAACAAAGGTGCCAGCTATTCTGGCTTGTCGATCTCTGGTATATAAGGCTGGGCGCGTTTGCAGCGACTTTGGATGCCTCACCTATGGGTGGACGCACCGCGTAGGATTTCCCACTTGCCAGGACAGGCTCTCCAAATCCTCGCTGTAACTGGGGCTCCCCAGTGTCTGCGGGTCTGGATGATGGTAACGTACGCAAGTGGTGATGGATCTGTTTCTTAATCACTATTCTCTCTCTCGTGTAGTAATGATTTGATGCATTACCCTGTATTTTCCTGTTTGTTGCTTTAAGTGCACTATTTTGCTTTTTTCTTACTGCGTGTTTTCTGTATTACACTGTTACATTATTTGGTTATCACCAGTAAAATACGCCTACTCTTTTAACTCTGGTGTCCGAGTTTAATTGGTATCCTTAATCAGCAAAACAATGTTACAGTGGCTAATACAAATGCCTTTGATCAAGCTCGGCTTTCACATGCATTTTTTCCACCAAAACGCCAGAGCAATACAAAAACAGTTTTTCTTATCAATACGTCACGCTAAAAACATCATCGCGACTTGCCCTGAATACCAGAAGGACTCCCTCTCTTCAACAGCTAGTGGTGTCAACCCTCGGGGACTCACCTCCTCAGAATTATGGCAATCTGATGTCACTCACTTTGCTGCATTTGGAACGTTAAAATATGTACCTGTGTCTGTTGATACCTTTTCTGGAGCAGTGTTTGCGTCCTGCCATACAGTGGGGAGTCAAGCATCTGACCGGCATTCCCCACTCACCGACCGGACAGGCCATTGTGGAGCGTACGCATGGCACGCTAAAGCGTCTATTGCAACAACAAAAAGGGGGAGATGGAGGATATCTATCTACACCTCACGAAAGGCTAAATAAGGCATTATATGCCATGAACTTTTTAAACATTTCCCCTGCCTCACAGGTGCCACCAATATTGAGTCACTTCTCGTCACTGATACCAGATCAACCAACAAGAAGTCCAGGGCAAGGCTCAAGTGTTAGCAAAAAACCTGGAAAGTGGTAACTGGGAAGGACCATGTCCTTTAATAACCTGGGGAAGAGGTTATGCTTGTGTCTCCACAGGTCACGGTCCCCAGTGGTTACCGGCAAGGTGTGTGCGACCACACCTGAGGCGTGAGAGGCAGCTTTTGGTGGACACTCAGGAGCCGGCTGTGGGTGCTGTGGATGCCCCTGTGCCGACAGTTTGCGGTCTCTTCGACTGATCATTTAAGCAGAATGGATGGGTAATGCTTGCTGCTGCAATAGGACAAAATACACTATCTCGGTCCTTAATCACACTACAGTTGCCAACTCTTTTAAGAGAAAATGCTAACAGTAATTGCAACTCCTTAATGAAATATATAGGCTTACTAGTCACTAGTGAAAGATGTAGCTTAGACAAAATGTAGTTATTAATAAGGATGAAATGCTATAAGAATGTGTGTATTCAACTTCCTTTGTTTAGCAATATTAGGAATTAAGAACTCAAGTGTTTAACCTTATTAGAAACTCCCTTGGTTTTCCCCCTTGAGTGGTGGCCTGGCTCTGGGTGGAACCCAACAGGAGGATGAGATCAGATGTTTCCGCTCAAAGAAAATTGCCAGTTATTTTGGCCTGTTGATTTAGAGGCTGGACCTGCTTGCAGCGATGTTGGATGCCTCACCTACGGATGGACGCATCGCGTAGGATTTCCGGTTTGCGAGGAAGGGCACTCTAAATCCTCACTGCATCCAGGGTTCCCCAGCAATTGAGGATCTGAATATTAGTACCCCATTAAGTAAGTGTGCTATTCTGTATCTTCCTTATTTTGTAGCACTGAGTCATATGCTTTATGGCAGTTATGAGAGTGCTTGTGTGAAGAAGACGTGTGCTGAATCTGATTTTGTGTGCATCAGTGGTCAGTGTGTGCCTAACAGATGGCAGCGTGATGGGGATCCGGACTGCAAGGATGGGTCTGACGAGAGTGCTGAACTGTGCCATATGAGAACATGCTGGGTAAATGAAATCAGCTGTGGTCCTCAGTCAACCCAGTGTATCCCAGTGTCCTGGAAATGTGATGGTGAAAAAGACTGTCCTACTCTTTTCAACTAGTAACTGTAACTGCTGTTCTATTTTTTAGCCTTTTGTAGAATTGTTTTAGGTATACTGTGCTTTTTGAAGTTTTTCTAAACCTTAATTGATAAAGCTCTGAAACAAGTCTTGGAGGTTCAGCTATAAAACAAAGAAGGGGGAGATGTGGGAGACATCGGCCTGTCAACCCTGCACAGCCTCTGAATCAACAGCTAGGCTTTGATGAGAAACAGGCCTTGGGAGAAAGATAAGAAACTGCCGAGTTGTGCCAAGGTGGCAGGGAAAAACAACGGACAGCTGCAACACTGAGCTGTGGAAAAGTACTGAACTGTGAGAAGTTACCGCCGCGTGAACAGCGCGTGAACAAGAAGTTGATTGGTCTGCACAGCGTGTGTTTGAGTGGTCTTATGCTGATAGGAGAAAAGGTTGATAACTGTCTAATTGCTGATTTGCTAATTATGAAGTAAGAGCTTTGGTGAGAGCATAAGTATGTACCACTGGAAAAATAAACGGCTTTGCTTGTTATAACTCTCATAGAGTTGTGCAGGTCCGATATCCTCCCGCAACATGCATATCCCAAATTAATGTTTGACTGTAAGCCCTCTCTATCAAGTGACACAGAATAAAAATTATTTTAAATGGGGCCCTGAGTAACGACAAGCCTTTGAACAAATTAAATGGGAAATTGTTTAGGCAGTAACTCTCGGGCCAGCCTGGGCAGGACAAGATGTTAAAAATGTGCTCTACACTGCAGCTGGGGAGAATTGCCCTACCTGGAATCTTTGACAGAGAGCACCAGGGGAGACCTGAGGCCGAACCCTAGGGTTTTGCAGTCAGGGATACAGACAATCCAAGACCTGCTATACTCCAACTGAAAAAGAGTTATTGGCAGCATGCGAAGGAGTTTGAGCTGATTCGGAAGTGATTGGTACTGAAGCACAGCTCCTCCTGGCACCCCGACTGCTGGTGCTTGGCTGAACGTTCAAAGGGAGTGTCCCCTCTACACACAATGCAACTGATGCCATGTGGAGTAAGTGGGTCACACTGATCACACTGGGCTCACATAGGGAGCCCCAGCTGTCCAGGAATACTGGAAGTGGTCACAAATTGGCCAGAAGGCAAAGATTTTGGAATGGCACCAGAGGAAGAGGTAACGTGTGCTCAGGAGGCCCCACCATATAATAAACTACTGGATAACGAGAAGTGATATGCCCTGTTTACCGACGGGTCCTGTCGCATTGTAGGAAAACATTGTAGGTGGAAGGCAGCTCTATGGAGTCCCACATGACGAGTTGTAGAAGCTGCTGAAGGAGAAGGTGAATTGAGTCAGTTTGCAGAGGTGAAAGCCATCCAGCTGGCCTTAGATATCACCGAGTGAGAAAATTGGCCAGTGCCCTACCTCTATACTGATTCATGGATGGTGGCAAATGCCCTGTGGGGGTGGTTACAGCAGTGGAAACAGAGCAACTGGCAGCGCAGAGACAAACCCATCTGAGCTACTGAATTATGGCAAGATATTGCTGCTCAGGTAGAGAATCTGGTTGTGAAAGTACGCCATGTAGACGCTCATGTACCCGAGAGCCGGGCCACTGAAGAACATCAGAACAACCAACAGGCAGATCAGGCTGCTAAGATTAAGGTGGATCAAGTAGATCTGGACTGGCAACATAAGGGTGAACAATTTATGGCTTGCTGGGCCCATGACTCCTCAGGCCATCAGGGAAGAGATGCAACATATAGATGGGCTCGTGACCGAGGGAATCACAGAATCACAGAACCATCAAGGTTGGAAAAGACCTTGTAGATCACCTAGTCCAACCATTAACCTAACTGTGACAGTTCCAAACTACACCATATCCCTAAGCGCTATGTCAACCCGACTCTTAAACACCTCCAGGGATGGGGACTCCACCGCTGCCCTGGGCAGCCCATTCCAGTGCCCAACAACCTGTTCTGTAAAGAAATGCTTCCAGTCTAAACCTTCCCTGGCGCAACTTGAGGGCATTCCCTCTTGTCCTATCGCTTGTTACTTGGTTAAAGAGGCTCATCCCCAGCTCTCTGCACCCTCCTTTCAGGTAGTTGTTGAGGGCGATGAGGTCTCCCCTCAGCCTCCTCTTCTCCAGACTAAATAACCCCAGTTCCCTCAGCCTCTCCCCATCAGACCTGTGCTCCAGACCCTTCACCAGCTTCATTGCCCTTCTCTGGACACGCTCGAGTAAGTCAATGTCCTTTTTGTAGTGAGGGGCACAAAACTGAACACACTAATTGAGGTGCAGCCTCACCAGTGCCGAGTACAGGGGTAAGATCCCTTCCCTGTCCCTGCTGGCCACGCTATTTCTGATACAAGCCAGGATACCATTGGCCTTATTGGCCACCTGGGCACACTGCTGGCTCATGTTCAGCCGGCTGTCAATCAACACCCCCAGGTCCCTCTCTGACTGGAAGCTTTCCAGCCACTCCTCCCCAAGCCTGTAGCGCTGCTGGGGGCTGTTGTGGCCGAAGTGCAGAACCCGGCATTTGACCTTATTGAAACTCATCCAGTTGGCCTTAGCCCATCACTCCAGCCTGTCCAGATCTCTCTGCAGACCCTCCCTACCCTCGAGCAGATCAACACTCCCACCCAACTTGGTGTCATCTGCAAACTTACTGAGGGTGCACTCGATCCCCTCGTCTAGATGTTAAACAGGATTGGCCCCAAAACCGAGCCCTGGGGGACACCACTCATGACCGGCTGCCAACTGGAGTTAACTCCATTCACTACAACTCTTTGGGCCCGGCCATGCAGCCAGTTTTTTACCAGCAAAGCATGTGCCCATCCAAGCCACGAGCAGCCAGTTTCTCCAGGAGAATGCTGAGGGATGGACTTAACCATGGAAACTATTGCACGGTTTATCCATGGATGTGAAACATGTGCTATGATCAAACAAGCCAAACTGTTAAAACCCATTTGGTATGGAGGACGATGGTTAAAATATAAATATGGGGAGGCCTGGCAGATTGATTATATCATGCTCCCACAAACGCGGCACAGCAAACGGTATGTGCTCACTATGGTGGAAGCAGCCATGGGATGGTCGGAAACATATGCTGTGCCCCGTGCCACTGCCTGGAACACTATCCTGGGCCTTGATAAGCAATTCTTGTGGCAGCATGGCAACCCAGAAAGAATTGAGTCAGATAATGGGACTCATTTCTGAAACAACCTCATAGACGCTTGGGCCAAAGAACATGGCACTGAGTGGGTATATCACATCCCCTGTCATGCACCAGCCTCTGGGAAAATTGAGTGGTACAACGGGTTGCTAAGAACTACAGTGAGAGCAATGGGAGGTGGAACTTTCAAACATTGGGATACACATTTAGCAAAAGCCACCTGGTTAGTCAACACCAGAGCATCTGTCAGTCAGGCTTGCCCTGCCCAATCAAACCTTCTCCATACTGTAGATGAGGATAAAGTCCCTGTAGTGCACATTCAAAATATTCTGGGGATGACAGTTTGGGTTATTCCTGCCTCGGTTAAAGATAAACACATTTATGGGATTACTTTTGCCCAAGGACCTGGGTGCACTTGGTGGGTAATGCAGAAGGACGTGGAAGTCCAATGTGTGCCTCGAGGGGATTTGATTTTTGGTGAAAATAGCCAATTGTATGATGTCAATTGCTAAATAACCCCATCATTGCATATCATCATTGCTACGGTTGTTATATATTATACTAACGGCATCATACCAAGAATCACCCAGGTTAATGAAAAAGGAACTTTGATAAAGTCAGGACTAGTTTCAACAACTGGCGCCCTGCAAGTTCCTTGAGGTCGACATCAACCCACAGACCGTGAGCATGGACCACGCCAGATACATCAGCTACAAGCTCCTGATGTAGCATACAACAGAGACTACACGCCATCCTCCTGCTGCATCCAAGGTCACCCACTCCACTGACTGAGCGAACACTGTCTCATCCCTCCTGCCTTGAAAGACTGTCATGATAGATGGAACCCAAAGTTATGGACTAAATGAACTCACTGCACATTTTGGAGGGATGGCCCATAGACTTAGAGATACTGTGTGTATATATCAAAAAAAACCAGGAAAAAGATGGTGATTAATTAGAATGTATTGGGAAACATGGAACCTGAGCATAATGGTATGGAATAAGGGGTGGATACTATCTTGGTTTCATCTGGGATAGAGCTAATTTTTTTTTCCATCCTTCTTAGTATCTAGAATAGTGCTGTGTTTTGGATTCAGTATGGGATTTGATATGAGAAGAATGTGATAATGTACTGATGTTTTTATTTGTTGCTAAGAAATCAAGGATTTTTCAACTTCTCATGTCCTGCTAGTGCGCAGGTACGCAAGAAGCTGGGAGGGAGCATAGCCAAAGCAACAGACCCAAACTGGCCAACAGAATATTCCATATCATCTAAAACCATGCTCAGTATATTGATAAGGGTTGATCGGGAAGCTCACTTGGGCTTCCGGGATTGTGGTTTCAGGATTCTCTCTTCTCTGGGATCACTATCCAGGAATGGGCTGGACATCGGTCAGCAGATGGTGAGCAATCACATTGTTCATTACTCATTTGTATTTTCCATTATTGCTATTATTATTTTTATTTTATTTTACTTTATTTCAATTATTAAATTGTTTTGATCTCAACCTATGAGTCTCCTTACCCTTACCCTTCCAACTCTTTCCCCCATTCCCTGGGAGTGGGGGAGAGTGAGCGAGTGGCTGTGTGGTGTTTGGCTGACTGTTGGTTTTAAACCACAAGGACCAAATGTAGTCCAGGTGCCAGCACCCTCAGTAAAAGTACTACATCCACACTCATTGGATGTGTATGGTGAGGCAGGTAAAGGAAATGGAGGTGATATCCTGCTTTTCCCAGGCCTAGGGCAGGATTTACTGTCTCTGGCTGTCAGTCACCTTCAGCAGCAAGTCAAAGTATCTCCTAATGTCAAATCTTTTAGGACAGACATAGCATGTACTTAAGTTGGAGGCTAAACAATTGCCAGTGTGAACCTGAGAAGAGAGATGGAAGTTCCTGAACACAAAACTTGCCAGAGTAATGGACTGGCCAATTTCTATCTAAAGACTCTACCTATTACTGTTTTTAGTATCTTCAGGAAAACAAAACCTCAACTGCATTTTTCTGTAAATAGATCAGGAGACTACCTGACTCAGATTCCCCATTCCTGAACCTAATGGAAACAACCCAGCAGGGTCCTGAATTTTGACTAACTTTTCAGCCCAGTAGTGTGGCAATACATAGTGGTGTGAAGATGGTAGGCTCTGCCACAAAAGCAGATAGTTAGTGTAATGAACATCCAAATTTCAATACTGAAATTTTTCAGCCATACTGGATTGTCTGTTTCCCTTTAATTGTAATTCTGTTTTTTTTAAAGCTTTAGATTAATTCAGGTTCACAGAGTAATGGTCTCATCTTGGAGGAAAAGATAGAGACAGACTCTACCATACCAAGACTGGAGAGGTGTCTGCCTGATTCATCAGAGAGTTGCAATCCAATCTCTAAACTCAACTAAATGCACTTACCCAGTAGAAAACTTTAACAAGACACAGAGGTCTGCAATGAAGGCTACATGCTTACAGTGCAAGAATTAGGGCATATGGCCAGGAAGCAAAAACTGGGATGACTGCAGCACTGCTATGCATCATGCTGTTTTAGATACCAGAACAGCTTCTGAGTTTGTGTATCTCTGGAGATGCTGTGCTCTGAGCAGATCCAGGCTGATGCAAACACAGACCTACTGTCAGCGAAGGAAGAGTTGATATGCGAACTATTACAGGAGCTTGACCCCTACAAATCAATGGGCCCTGATGTTATCCACCTGAGGGTGTTAAGAGAACTGGTTGACGTCACTGTGAGGCCACTCTCCATAATCTTTGAGAAGTCATGGATATTGGGGGGACATCCCAGAACACTGGAAGAAGGCTAATGTCACCCCCACCAACAAGAAGGGATTAAAGGAGGATCCAGGAAATTATAGGCCCATCAGTTTTACTTCAATCCCTGGGAAAGTTATGGAACGAATGGCTATCACAAGTCAAATGAAGCACGTGATTGGGAAAAACCAGGACAGATTCAAAAAGGGCAAATCGTGCTTGACAAACCTGATCACCTTATACATGAAAGTAACCTGCTCGGTTGATGTGGGGAGAGTGGTGGACATTGTCTGTCTGGATTTCTCCAAGACTTTTGATATGGTTCCCCACAGCCACCTACTAGAGAAACTGAGGCGTTATGGTCTAAACAAGTGGTCTGTGTTGCGGGAGGATATTGGACCTGCACAACTCTATGAGAGTTATAACAAGCAAAGCCGTTTATTTTTCCAATAGTACATACTTATGCTCTCACCAAAGCTCTTACTTCATAATTAGCAAATCAGCAATTAGACAGTTATCAACCTTTTCTCCTATCAGCATAAGACCACTCAAACACACGCTGTGCAGACCAATCAACTTCTTGTTCACGCGCTGTTCACGCGGCGGTAACTTCTCACAGTTCAGTACTTTTCCACAGCTCAGTGTTGCAGCTGTCCGTTGTTTTTCCCTGCCACCTTGGCACAACTCGGCAGTTTCTTATCTTTCTCCCAAGGCCTGTTTCTCATCAAAGCCTAGCTGTTGATTCAGAGGCTGTGCAGGGTTGACAGGCCGATGTCTCCCACATCTCCCCCTTCTTTGTTTTATAGCTGAACCTCCAAGACTTGTTTCAGAGCTTTATCAATTAAGGTTTAGAAAAACTTCAAAAAGCACAGTATACCTAAAACAATTCTACAAAAGGCTAAAAAATAGAACAGCAGTTACAGTTACTAGTTGAAAAGAGTAGGACAGTCTTTTTCACCATCACATTTCCAGGACACTGGGATACACTGGGTTGACTGAGGACCACAGCTGATTTCATTTACCCAGCATGTTCTCATATGGCACAGTTCAGCACTCTCGTCAGACCCATCCTTGCAGTCCGGATCCCCATCATGCTGCCATCTGTTAGGCACACACTGACCACTGATGCACACAAAATCAGATTCAGCACACGTCTTCTTCACACAAGCACTCTCATAACTGCCATAAAGCATATGACTCAGTGCTACAAAATAAGGAAGATACAGAATAGCACACTTACTTAATGGGGTACTAATATTCAGATCCTCAATTGCTGGGGAACCCTGGATGCAGTGAGGATTTAGAGTGCCCTTCCTCGCAAACCGGAAATCCTACGCGATGCGTCCATCCGTAGGTGAGGCATCCAACATCGCTGCAAGCAGGTCCAGCCTCTAAATCAACAGGCCAAAATAACTGGCAATTTTCTTTGAGCGGAAACATCTGATCTCATCCTCCTGTTGGGTTCCACCCAGAGCCAGGCCACCACTCAAGGGGGAAAACCAAGGGAGTTTCTAATAAGGTTAAACACTTGAGTTCTTAATTCCTAATATTGCTAAACAAAGGAAGTTGAATACACACATTCTTATAGCATTTCATCCTTATTAATAACTACATTTTGTCTAAGCTACATCTTTCACTAGTGACTAGTAAGCCTATATATTTCATTAAGGAGTTGCAATTACTGTTAGCATTTTCTCTTAAAAGAGTTGGCAACTGTAGTGTGATTAAGGACCGAGATAGTGTATTTTGTCCTATTGCAGCAGCAAGCATTACCCATCCATTCTGCTTAAATGATCAGTCGAAGAGACCGCAAACTGTCGGCACAGGGGCATCCACAGCACCCACAGCCGGCTCCTGAGTGTCCACCAAAAGCTGCCTCTCACGCCTCAGGTGTGGTCGCACACACCTTGCCGGTAACCACTGGGGACCGTGACCTGTGGAGACACAAGCATAACCTCTTCCCCAGGTTATTAAAGGACATGGTCCTTCCCAGTTACCACTTTCCAGGTTTTTTGCTAACACTTGAGCCTTGCCCTGGACTTCTTGTTGGTTGATCTGGTATCAGTGACGAGAAGTGACTCAATATTGGTGGCACCTGTGAGGCAGGGGAAATGTTTAAAAAGTTCATGGCATATAATGCCTTATTTAGCCTTTCGTGAGGTGTAGATAGATATCCTCCATCTCCCCCTTTTTGTTGTTGCAATAGACGCTTTAGCGTGCCATGCGTACGCTCCACAATGGCCTGTCCGGTCGGTGAGTGGGGAATGCCGGTCAGATGCTTGACTCCCCACTGTATGGCAGGACGCAAACACTGCTCCAGAAAAGGTATCAACAGACACAGGTACATATTTTAACGTTCCAAATGCAGCAAAGTGAGTGACATCAGATTGCCATAATTCTGAGGAGGTGAGTCCCCGAGGGTTGACACCACTAGCTGTTGAAGAGAGGGAGTCCTTCTGGTATTCAGGGCAAGTCGCGATGATGTTTTTAGCGTGACGTATTGATAAGAAAAACTGTTTTTGTATTGCTCTGGCGTTTTGGTGGAAAAAATGCATGTGAAAGCCGAGCTTGATCAAAGGCATTTGTATTAGCCACTGTAACATTGTTTTGCTGATTAAGGATACCAATTAAACTCGGACACCAGAGTTAAAAGAGTAGGCGTATTTTACTGGTGATAACCAAATAATGTAACAGTGTAATACAGAAAACACGCAGTAAGAAAAAAGCAAAATAGTGCACTTAAAGCAACAAACAGGAAAATACAGGGTAATGCATCAAATCATTACTACACGAGAGAGAGAATAGTGATTAAGAAACAGATCCATCACCACTTGCGTACGTTACCATCATCCAGACCCGCAGACACTGGGGAGCCCCAGTTACAGCGAGGATTTGGAGAGCCTGTCCTGGCAAGTGGGAAATCCTACGCGGTGCGTCCACCCATAGGTGAGGCATCCAAAGTCGCTGCAAACGCGCCCAGCCTTATATACCAGAGATCGACAAGCCAGAATAGCTGGCACCTTTGTTTTGAGCGGAAAATTTCTGGTTTCATTCTCCTGTTGGATTCCACCCTGTTACGGAGGCTTCCAAATAAGCAACCCACCACCAATTTAAAAAGATAAATAAATTTATTTTTTAATAAAACCACCAGTCAGCCCTCCGTAGATTACAGATCCGAATGTCTGCAAGAGGAGAACAGAATAACTTTCTGGGGTTTAACGGGAACCTGAAACGTAAAACAAAACCTCACACCCCAGGGGTTTAACGGCAACCCCAAACGTAAACAAAGCTTCACTACCTAGGGTTTAACGGCAACCCAAAACGCACTATCGCTCACCTGGAAAGTGAGGGCTCTCAACCTCGAGGACCTGCTCAGGGCAGCGTCCCAACCCAAGGCACCTCGAGGAGTTTCCCTGGGCGGCGTCCCGAACCCAAGGGGAGAGTCCTCTAACCGCAGCGTGCAGCTGCAGGGGGATGAGCTCAAAATGGCTCCCCCAGGGGACTCCGTTTATACCCAGACCGAATCTGACCTGTAGTCAATAGCGGCTCCCATTGGTCAAAGGTCTCAACTACCGCGAGACCTTGAAAACAGACAGCCAGAAGCTGCAACGTTTCAGCAGCCAGGAAGCTCTGTTTTCACTGGGTGGATGCACCTGCCACACACCCAAAGCTTGGCCAGGGCTCGGGGGGGGGGGAACCAAGGGAGTTTCTAACAAGGCCAAATACTTGGGTTCTCAGCCTTGAACAAGGCTGCGAAAGGAAAGTTGGATACATTCTCTCCTCACTACTGATTATATTTTGTCTTTCACTAGTGAGTTTACATATTTTATTAATGACTACATGCTAAGTTAGCAGCTTCAGCTTGGGGCCTGTTGTTCAGGCTGCAGTATTTCAATGCTTTAGCACTTTTTACACCAGCATAAGTGGGTTGTTATAACTTAGAACAATACCTACTAGCACAATGGTTATCAGTTATAAAATATACAGGATTCATCTATAGGTCAACTCTGGCTTGGGCCTGTTGTCCAAGCCTTAGCACTTCAAACATGTGCATAGTAACCGGAACAATGATACACACAGGGTCCTGACCAGCAAGTAATAGTAGGCGCTGCCTACCTTTCATGATCAGTTTGGCAAACATTTCTGGACGAGTAGTGACTGTCTTGTGCATTTGGTGTCACAAAACAAAAAACAAAACAAAACAAAAAAATCCATTCAACAATAACAAGAGGGTCACTAAGTGTTTCATCCTACTGAAACAGCAGAGCATAGGGCTGCCCTGGAGGGTTAAATAATATCAGTTGATACGGATGGCCGGGCACACATCACGATGCTTGTGTTTCTGAGATGGCGTTAGCTACACGGTGGAGATCTTGTTTCGCTTTCTCTGTAAGTACTCTGGGTGATGTCAGTGAAGGATCTCCTTGCAAAATATCAAACAAGCTATGCAGATCATCATTAGTTAGGCCCAGCAACGGCTGTATCCAAATTATGGCTCCCAACAGTTTCTGTAAATCATTTAAAGTCTTAACATCAGTTTTAAGTTCAACCTGTTGCGGGACAATGGTCTGTTCACAAATTCTCCACCCCAGGTACTGTCACGGTGATGATCGCTGTACCTTTCCAGGTGCTATTCGCAACCCCATTTGAGATACTGAGTCTTTGGTTAAAGCAAGAGCCTTTTCCATGATCTCCTGTGTCTCTGCTGCTATAAGGATGTCATCCATATAATGATATATAACAGCCTGGGGGACCTGCATTCTAACAGGGCTCAAAGCCTTTGCAACAAACCACTGACACATCGTGGGACTATTTTTCATGCCTTGTGGCAAAACAACCCAGTGGTACCGTTTTGCAGGTTCCCTAACATTAATACTGGGAACAGAGAAGGCAAATTTGGGTGCATCATCCGGATACAAGGGAATGGTAAAAAAAAAATAAATCAATCCTTTAGATCAATTATTACAAGATGCCAGTTTCGGGGAATCATTGTTGGGGAGGGCATTCCTGGCTGTAACGTACCCATATCCTCCATGGCATCATTAATGTGTTGGAGATCATGTAAAAGTCACCATTTACCACTTTTCTTTAAAATAGCAAACATCGGGGAGTTCCAAGGACTGGTGGTAGGTACGAGATGTCCTGCACTTAGTTGTTCCTGAACTAAATCATTAAGGTGGCACAACTTTTCCATTGGCAAGGGCCACTGACCCACCCACACAGGTGATTCTGTTTTCCAGGTTAGTTTCAGGGTGGGTTTAGGGGTGGGTTGTGCTGCAGTGGCAATTAAGACAAATTTGATCCAATTTGAGTTCCCCATCGAGCCATACAGTCACGACCCCATGATGTAATAAGGGTTTCCAATATAAATGGATGAATATTTGCTACCCGGTTTTCTGGGCCCCTTACATGAATGAGATCTTTGCTTTGAAATGTTACAGCATGACCGCGAACCCCGAAAAGCACTTGAGCTTCCCGAGCTAACAGCCTTTTTTTTTTTTTTTTTCATTTCCCAACAGTCTATATACTCCTGTTGGTATCAAGGATATCGTGGTATCTAATGATGTTACTGACTCGGAGTCTGCCAGGTCCACGCCTGATCGGTATCGACTAAATTATTATAAACCATCACTGTTTGCAATATTTGATTATTGTCTTTTTATTCACACTTGCGCCTGGAGGTCCCCCTATCCTCTTCCGGCATTTTAAAATACAGCCTAGGGGACTCTTTTTGACTATTCCCCCACTCTGGTCGCTTCCCATCTCGTCTACTTTACCTTAAAACGCTACCCAAGTAAGCTGAGAATATCCCCCTCAGGCAGATGGTACAAAGGTGCACTCTCCCCACAGAGTACGCACCTAAATTCAAGACAACAATTAACACAGAATTACTGCCTCCCGCTAGAGGAGATATCTCACCTATGACACTTCAAACACTGAGCCTGAACAAACAGGCAGCACCAGTGACCCAGCGGGCGGGCACTAGGGCGCTCTGTACTAAGGAATGTTCACTGGTCCTGCACTACCCCCCCACTGGTACAGAGTCTGCCCCGCGCTTCGTTCCTCTCCGGCCGCTTCCCTCGCGGGATAACGGAACTGCGGGTCAGAGAACTCCGCACTCCGCAGCTGCAGCTGGGCTGCGCCTCACACCCGCAGAACAGTCACACACACACACAAAGGGGCCCCTTACACTTATTACTCCCACAACATCAAATGACAAATACTACAAACATCAAAACACCGTTAAGAATATATAAAGCCATTGCTTGTTGATTATGTGGTGCGCCCAGAACTTTCCCCCTTCTTTGTTTTAAAATCAAGGCCTTTAGTGTACTGACCATCAGAAAGGTTTAAAGTTAGTCCTTTTAGAATGGACAAGGGACTCCGCATCACAGTGTCAGCACCTTCTGTAAAAACTGCCGCTTTTGGTGTTTGGGGGAGGCGGGACGGACGATCGCGCGGTGCCAGATGGCTGCAGGCAGTCGGTCCGTGGCGGGGGGGCTCGGGGAGGCCCGGGGCCGCCGCCGCCAACTCCGCGCTTTAAGAGTGTCCGAAACCAACTTCCAAGTGGTCGCTAGCTCACTGGCATGCTGATCCCCCTTGGAAATACCTTCCCACAACTGTTCACCGATTTCAGCCCGTTTTGCTGGTTCAAAGGCTGTGAGGGTATCGGCAGGATAGCCGTGGTTTCTGCACCACTTAAGTAACCTTCATACAGAAGTTTCGTTATAAGTTATCCCTCTCTTAGAGTATAAGTTATCCCTCTCTTAGAGAGTATATGCAGCAGGAGTCTGACAGTGGCCGTCTCCTCTGCGGACATGTTCTGCCCCATGCTGCCCCCGATTGATCACCTCTCCCGGGTGATTTTCCTTCGATCGACTGTTTTCCATCCTCCCTGCCACAGCCCCGCTGCAGACAGTACCTCCAACCGGGGATCCTCCCGCGGCGTCTTCTGCGCTTCTTCCTGGGACATCGGGGTCACCATTTGTTGCGGGAGGATATCGGACCTGCACAACTCTATGAGAGTTATAACAAGCAAAGCCGTTTATTTTTCCAATAGTACATACTTATGCTCTCACCAAAGCTCTTACTTCATAATTAGCAAATCAGCAATTAGACAGCTATCAACCTTTTCTCCTATCAGCATAAGACCACTCTAACACGCGCTGTGCAGACCAATCACCCTCTCGTTCACGCGCTGTTCACACAGCGGTAACTTCTCACAGTTCAGTACTTTTCCACAGTTCAGTGTTGCAGCTGTCCGTTGTTTTTCCCTGCCACCTTGGCACAACTCGGCAGTTTCTTATCTTTCTCCCAAGGCCTGTTTCTCATCAAAGCCTAGCTGTTGATTCAGAGGCTGTGCAAGGCTGACAGGCTGATGTCTCCCACATATGCATTCTCCAGAAGCCCACAATGCCTTATAAAGCTTGTGTTCCCTTTTTATCAGTTCATGGAGACATATCTGCTATTTTATTAATCACATCCATTGGGATCTGACGACATCCATCTTGCCATTTGATTCCTAAAAGCTGAATTTCCTGTGCAGGTCCCTTGACCTTACCCCGCTTTATGGCAAAACCAGCTTTCAGAAGGATTTGGATTATTCTCTTCCCTTTCTCAAAAACTTCTTTTGCTGTGTTGCCCCATACGATGATGTCATCAATGTATTGCAGGTGTTCCAGGACTTCACCCTGTTCCAGAGCAGTCTGGATCTGTCCATGGCAAATGGTGGGGCTGTGTTTCCACCCCTGGAGCAGTCAATTCCAGGTGTAGTGGATGCCCCTCCAAGTGAAAACAAACTGTGGCCTATACTCTGCTGCCAAAGGGATGGAGAAAAATGCATTAGTGAAATCAGTTGTGGCATAGCACTTGGCTGCCTTTGAGTCCAGTTTGTATTGAAGCTCTAGCATGTCTGGGATGTCTGTGTGACTTCATTCAGACCTCGATAGTCTACTGTTAGTCTCCACTCTCCATTAGACTTTCGCACTGGCCATATGGGACTGTTAAATGGTGAGCAAGTCCAGTTGATCACTCTTGACTCTCCACTTGATGAATCAGCTTATGGATGGGAATCAGGGAGTCTTGGTTGGTGTGATATTGCTGCCAGTGCACCTATTCTGGTTTGACCCTCAGCAACCCCACAACCGAAGGGTCCTGAGAGAGACCAGGCAAGGTCGACAGCTGTTTGATTTCCTCTGTCTCCAAGGCAGCTATACTAAAAGCCCACTGATACCCCTTCAGGTCCTTAAAATACCCTCTCCTGAGGTAGTCTCTGCCAAGGATGCATGGGGCCTCTGGGCTGGTCACAATGGGGTGCTTTTGCCACTCATTCCCTGTTAAACTCACTTCAGCTTCTATCACAGGTAGCTGTTGGGATCCCCCTGTCATTCCAGAAATATGGGTGGGTTCTGCCCCTTTATAGCTTGATGGCATTAGGGTACACTGTGCACTGGTGTCTACTAGAGCCTTGTACTCTTGTGGGTCTAATGTGCCAGTCTGTCAAATCCACACAGTCCAATAAAACCTGTTGTCCTTTTCCTTCACCTGGCTGGAGGCAGAGCCCCTCTAATCCTGGTCAGAGTCTTTGTTACTCACTTCTTGTAAAAATGACTTAGAAGTCCCTTCAAGAGGATTAGAAGTAAGATCACCCCTTTTACTCCATTTGGGGAATTGCCCGCTGGAAACCAGAACGGCATTTTTCCTGGAAGAATGCCTTTTTGTGATTGTTTTTCCTTGCAATTCACATACCTGCTCTTCTAGGATTGAGATAGGTTTTCCATCCCATTTTCTCATGTATTCTCCATAGTCACGCAGGCAAAACCACAGTTTCCCCTGTGGTGTGTACCTTCTATCTTCTCTCTCTTGAGAAAAGGCACGCTTACTCCTAATAGCTGAGATTCTAGTCCATGCACATGAGGAGTAGGACATATCCTCTTTGAATTACTGGAACTCTTGGGATAGTTTCCCAGCTAGTATGTCTGGCAACCTCTCCACAGCTGCAATGAGGCAGGAAGAGACACTTTCTTCATATTGCCGGAGTCAGCGAGCCAATTCATCCACTGTTGGTCCCTCTTCATCTTTCCAGTCCATTACTGCTAATGCGTAGGCATGTGACGATGGCGCACTCCATACAAACTTCCATCACATAGGTCATGAGCATTGGACTTCATCTGGATCTGTGGGTAGCCACACATCGTCTGGGTCATAATAAACCATTTACGCACGGCTAATTCCCTCAAGTAATGGATACCTCTCTCCATGGTAGTCCACTTACTTGGATGACATATAACATCTTCCTTGAAGGGATACCTTTCCCTCATGCCTGACAAGTCTCCTCCAAAGGCTGAGGGTTTGTGCCTTTTTTCCAATTGCTTTGTCAATGCCCCCTTCCGTAGAAAGGGATCTCAGCTCCTTGATTCTTCACCCTCTAATTCCAAGCTAGCGGCCCCGTTATCCCAGCATGTGAGCAGCCAAGAGACAATGTGCTCGTCTTGATGACAGCTGAAATCTTTTCACATATCCCGCAGCTCACTCAGGGATAGAGATCGGGTGGAGGTGGTTACTGTCTCGTCTTCTCATCCCTCCTCCTCCCCCTTAGGAGAAACATCTTAATCCCTTTCTAAACATGATGACCTCTGTGTCCATTTCTTCTTCCATATGGGGGCGAATGATACCAGCACGGGTTGGTCCTTTGGTTCAGCTGCGGTGCCTGTCGTCGGAGTCAGAATAGCTGCAGTGCCTGTCACCGGGGTTGGAGTGGCTGCAGTGCCTATCACTTTATTGTCAGATCTGGAGCCCTTCTCTTCCCCTTGAGGGTACTGAATAGTGTTGAACAGGGTTCAGTAGGCATGGACCAGGCCCCAGCATGTTGCAGCGATTTGTGTCTCCCTGGAATTGTCAGGGTGGCAGCATACTTTTTCCAAATGTTCTACTAGTTTTTCAGGATTCTGCACTTGTTCAGAGGTAAAATTCAAAACACTGGAGGTGCCCACTATCCTAGGCATTTTCCCATGCTCTCTCACACCCCCTGCCACTCATAACTCTCCAGCCTTGGGGTAGATCTCCAGGTGATACTCTTAAATAGTTGCTTAACCTTGAACAAAGCCTGAACCACATGCAGGGACATATTGGCTCCTAGCAATAAGACAATGTTAGTTTCACTGTTCCAAGGATATCCAGAATTTTCAAAATTCTCAAACGCTATTGTAAGGAGCCTGGAGGAGAAGGAGAAAGCGAGGGGAGGTTTCTCCCCCATGGATTGCCTCTCCCAGGAGAAAAGTAAAGGGTGTAATTGTTAACACTTTCTGCTAGATGACCCCCGAAGTACAGAGGTGATGACCATGCTGAGTAGATATACTGGACTAGTCTCAGGACCGAGAACTTTATCGTGCCATAGTGTTACATAATACAACAAAGCAAAAATCTTAATCCACCTGCTATGGGTGATAAGCAGCAGCATAGGGAGTAGATACAGCAAGTGAGGTGATGCATAGCACAACTGTAAGAATGAGTGCGACTACTCTAGGAGCCATGCTAGAGCTTCAATACAAACTGGAATCAAAGGCAGCCAAGTGCTATGCCACAATTGATATCTCTAACACTTTTTTCTCAATCCTTTGGTGGCAAAGTGTAGGCCACAGTTTGCTTTCACCTGGAGAGGTGTCCAATACACCTGGAATTGACTGCCCCAGGGGTGGAAACACAGCCCCACCATTTGCCATGAACTGATCCAGACTGCACTGGAAAAAGGTGAAGCTCCAGAACGCCTGCAATACATTAACAACATCATCATATGGGGTAATACAGTAGAAGTTGTTTTTGAGAAAGGGGAGAAAATAATCCAAATCCTTCTGCGAGCCGGTTTTGCCATAAAGTGTGATAAGGTCAAGGGACCTGCACAGGACATTCAGTTTTTAGGAATAAAATGGCAAGATGGACGTTGTCAGATTCCAATGGAAGTGATTAACACAATAACGGCTATGTCTCCACCAACAAGTACAAAGGAAACACAAGCTTTCTTAGGCATTGTGAGGTTCTGGAGAATGCATATTCCAAATTAGACAGATTGTAAATCCTCTCTATCAAGTGACCCAGAAAAAGAATGATTTTATATGGGGCCCTGAGCAACAACAAGCTTTTGAACAAATTAAACAGGAAATAGTTCATGCAGTAGCCCTTTGGACGGTCTGGGCAGGACAAGATGTTAAAAATGTGCTCTACACCACAGCTGGGGAGAATTGCCCTACCTGGTTACAGCAGTGGAAACGGAGCAACTGGCAGCGCAGAGGAAAACCCATCTGGGCTGCTGAATTATGGCAAGATATTGCTGCCTAGGTAGAAAACCTGGTTGTGAAAGTATGTCATGTAGACGCTCATGTACCCAAGAGTCGGGCCACTGAAGAATGTCAAAACAACCAACAGGTGGATCAAGCTGCTAAGATTAAGGTGGATCAAGTAGATCTGGACTGGCAACATAAGGGTGAACAATTTATGGCTCGCTGGGCCCATGACTCCTCAGGCCATCAAGGAAGGGATGCCACATATAGATGTGGTCATGACTGAGTGGTGGACTTAACCATGGATACTATTGCACAGGTTATCCATGAATGTGAAATATGTGCTGCGATCAAGCAAGCCAAACTGTTAAAATCCCTTTGTTATGGAGGATGATGGTTAAAATATAGATATGGGGAGGCCTGGCAGATTGATTATATCACGCTTCCATAAACTCATTACGGCAAATGCTATGTGCTCACAATGGTAGAAGCAACCACTGGATGGTCAGAAACACATGCCGTGCCCTGTGCCACCGCCTGGAGCACTCTTCTGGGCCTTGAAAAGCAAATCTTGTGGCAGCATGGCAACCCAGAAAGAATTGAGTCAGATAATGGGACTCATTTTGAAACAACCTCATAGACTCATAGACACCTGGGCCAAAGAACATGGCATTGAGTGGATATATCACATCCCCTGTCATGCACCAGACTCTGGCAAAATCGAGTGGTACAATGGGTTGCTAAAAACTACACTGAGAGCAATGGGAGGTGGAACTTTCAAACACTGGGACATGCATTTAGCAAAAGCCACCTGTTTAGTCAACACTAGGGGATCTGCCAATCAAGCTGTCCCTGCTCAATTGTTATGGTTTAAACCCAGCTGGGTTTAACAATAAGAGAAAGTACAAACTGATAATGCAGAATGTGATTTCTTACCACCTGCCAACTGATAACCAGCGCGTTCCTGGCTAGCGATCCCAGAGAAGCCAAGATCCTGAAACCGCAGTCCTGGAAGCGAGAGAGAACCCCCCAGTTCCCAGCTGTCCTTCCTTTATATGCTGAACACGATGTTACATGATTTGGAATATTTCATTGGCCAATTTGGGTTCAGTGCTCTGGCTATGCTCCCCCCCAGCTTCTTCACCTGCACACAGACTGGACATAGGAATTTGAAAAGTCCTTGTTTTCTTAGCAACAACTAAAAACATCGGTGTGTTATTATCAACATTCTTCTCATACCAAATCCCATACTGAATCCAAAGCACAGCACTATTCTAGCTACTAAGAAGAAAAATTAGCTCTCTCCCAGCCGAAACCAGGACACCAATCAAACCTTCTATGTACTGTAGAAGGGGATAAAGTCCCTGTAGTGCACATTAAAAATATGCTGGGGAAGACAGTCTGGATTATTCCTGCCTTGGGTAAAGGTAAACCCATGCGTGGGATTACTTTTGCCCAAGGACCTGGGTGCACTTGGTGGGTAATGCAGAAGGACGGAGAAGTCAGATGTGTGCTTCAAGGGGCTTTAGGTGAAAATAGCCGATTAATTGAACTGTATGATGTCAATTGCTAAATAACCCTGTCATTGCATATCATCATTGCTATGGTTGGTATATATTATACTAATGCCATCATATTAAGTATCACCCAGTTTAATGAAAAATTAAGTTTGATGAAGTCAGGACTGATTTCAGTAACTGGCACCCAGCATCTTCCTCCAAATTAACATCTTCAGCCCACAGACCACGAGCACAGACTGCGCTAAATACATCAGCTATGAGCTCCAAATGTAGCAGAGACTACACGCCATCCTCCTGCTGCATCCAAGGTCACCCACTCCACTGACTGAGCCAACTCTGCATCACCCCTCCTGCCTTGAAAGACTGTCATGACAGATGGAACTCAAAGTTATGGAATAAATGAACTCACTGCACATTTTGGAGGGATGGCCCGTAGACGAAGAGAATGATATCTGTGTGTATACATCAAGAAACAGGAAAAGGGATGGTGATTAATTAGAATGTATTGGGAAACATGGAACCCGAGCATAACGGAAATGGTATGGAATAAAGGGAGTTTACTGTCCTGGTTTCGGCTGGGATAGAGCTAGTTTTTCTTCTTAGTAGATAGAATAGTGTTGTGTTTTGGATTCAGTATGGGATTTGGTATGAGAAGAATGCTGATAATGTACTGATGTTTTCAGTTGTTGCTAAGAGATCAAGGACTTTCAACTTCCCATGTCCTGCTAGTGTGCAGATGCACAAGAAGCTGGGGAGGAGCAGAACCAGAGCAACGGACCCAAATTGGCCAACGAAATATTCCATATCATATAACGTCATGCTCAGTGTATAGATGAGGGTTGACTGGGAAGCTTACTCTCTCTCTAGCTGGGAACGGGCATTGTGCATTACTCATTTGTATTTTCTATTATTGCTATTAATAGTAATAATACTAATTTTTTATTTTCTTTTATTTCAATTATTAAATTGCTTTGACTTTAACCTACGAGTTTCCTTACCTTTACCTCTCCAATTCTCTCCCCCATACCCTGGGTGGGGGAGGGTGAGAAAGCGGCTGTGTGGTGTTTGGCTGCTGGCTGGGTGTCCTGGTTTAACCAGGATAGGGTTAAGTTTCCCCAGCAGTGGGGGGGAGCTCTAGCTGGGTTATTCAGATACCATGTGGATGTCACATCCTGGCAGGTCACATTTTTCCTGGCGCGGGAGCGCGGTGCACTCGTGGTTTTGTACATCGTGCTTCAAACTGCTGTATTTGGTAGCTATTTTGCTCTGTTCATTGCTATCACTATTACTGTTATTGTTATTGCTGTTGTTTGTTGTGTTGCTATTGCACTGTTGTATTAAACCTTTCCTTATTTCAGTCTTGGGGCTTTGTATTTCACTCCCTTTGTGGGGGAGAGGCAGCGGCCGTGTGGTCTCAGACCCCGGTAGGGACTAAACCACCACACTGGGTTTAAACCACAACAGGCAGCTTAGTTATAGGGGAGCGGTTTGAGTGATCTTGAGGGTTCTGGGTCTTGTACCTTTTTGCTCACAGGCTTCATTTAAGGAGTGCGGACCCTATGTGACACAGAGGATACATCCATGGGTTTAGGTTACCTTAGCAAGTTACTGCCCATTGTCTGACCCATGGTGACTGACTGGTAAGTTTCAAGCTGGTTTATAACTAGTTTAGTAATATTTATCACAATTTAAAAAACAGAATAACTGCATTAAGGTATGCAGTGTATTATGGATGAGGTGGCCTGAGATTCACCTGAACACATATCCACCTGAACATTGTTTTCCATATTTGAGTCACATTCAACAATGCTGTTACAGTTTTGAGGTATTTGATATTTAATATATTATAAATTATGAACAGTCTTATTTTCAGCTGTAGAAAATATAACTTACAAACAGAGTCTGAACCATATTCATGCTTTTCGATTGCTATATTACTGTATAATGTATTAAAATCTTTCAAAGAAAGCTACAAAATAGTGGGTAATAAATTGTGATTCCTGCCTTAGGAAGGTTAACAGAAAACTCTAAGACTAAGATTCAAAGCCAGACACTGTACTTCCTGTCTTTTAGATCTTCTAACATGTAAATTGACCATTGCGAAGAGGATTATCTATTAGAATTGTACAATTTAAGTCCAACATTCAACCCTGCTCTTTATTCACTGCCAGAGCAGACCAGGTGTCCAGAATCCTAATGCTTGGCTTTGCAGTTGAGATTTATAAGGTCTGCATACTAAGCACAAGTCACCATTGTTTTCTAGCTTTAATTTATTGGTGGCCTTAACAACTGGCTATTTTACTGCTAATTGTACTTTAAGTTGCTAATATAAAATCAAACAACAATCGGGACTCTAAACATGCACTTTCTTGAAGTACAGCTATTTTTAAAAATTAATTATTTTACTTCACAACTGTTTATTTTAGCAGAGAATTCGATTATGCTCAGAACCTTCAGGCTTTCTCAGAGAAAATTACCTTGTGGTATTTTAATTATGTTAATGGATTAAGCTTATCATTATTTTCCTAAGAAAGCTTTAGAAGATTACTAGAATTGGGATGATGTTGTAAGAAAACATTTTCAAAAGTTGCAATAATTGAATCACAGACATATCTGTGTCATTGCAAAATGAAGCCTTGGGCATTTGAGAATCTCCCCTCTTAGCACTTCTTGCAAAAACAGGACCAAGTATTCTGACAAATTCCATTTTGGAAAATATGTCTTATCTACCAAAAGTCACCACATGGCTTCAGTTTGTAGTTTAAAGTATATCTTATCCTGATGGCTGTGGGATAGAGCTGAGGGCTGGCAGGGAACAAGGAGTCCAGCATACCTGAACACAGATCTGGATGTTATTCTGGTATAGTCTAGTCCATATCTTCTGAGAAGTAATTTCCACTTGGAGGAAGTGAATTTAAACTACATGGCTTGCCAGATACTTTGGGATCTGTCTTGCTGAAAGACACCATGAAATAATAGCAAGCTTGTATCCCTGGAGCTCAGAGCATTTTACAGATCTAGAAAGAGATGTCTCTTACCAGTCCATTTCTGTAGATAAAAAAATCCTCAGGTTTAAAGAGTGTAAGTAAGTGACTTATCCTGGGTCACACTTGGAACCCCTTGCAAAGCTGGAGACACTCAACTTCTCATTTCTATCCTGTGCTTCAATAACAAGACCGTTGTTTTTCAGTAAAAAACAAGAGTCATCTTGATCTATACAAAATACAGGGGTTGGCACATAACTCAGAAACAAGATCCGCTCCACAGAGTAAAGGACTGCATGTCTACTCTTCCAGGGCCTGGCATTATTTTTCCACTTTGAAATACTGTCCAGGGAAAGTTGATGGTGTTTTTGTATTTCTTTGTGTCTACCAAATGTGTTGTTGCCCATGATGAAAGTATAATTTCTAATGTTATGGGACTGGAAGGTCAAAAAAATGTAGCAAGAACTATGGCAGCCATATAGTCAACTTTTGGTTATGTGTGAGTAGTTATCTGGGTTGCTCTGGACTCAACCTTGCCAAGCAAGCTTGAGTCCTTCTGTTATCAGAATGTCAAACAGTTGTGTTTCCATCCTGTGAAATATGGTCTTAAAAGTCTTCATGTTATCAGCCACAGAATAGCCTGTGATGCTCCTAAAAGCAATGAAGCATTATAAAGTGCTTGGAGTAAAAGAATGAACAAAATGAAAATATAAACGTAAAATTTAATGCTGAGAAAAAAAATACTAAAACCAAATTATATCTCAGACTCACATCATAGAAGTTAAATCCTGGTTGCAAATGCCACTTGTAAAATTATAAATTTGTTACAAAATACTTTAGAAGGATATTTTAATGAAATTCATAAAAACATTAAACTTCATTTGAAATCTGTAAAAATTGGATGGGTTTTAATATGTGATAAGCAGTAGATTTTAAATTCTCTGGGGAATACATAAGCTCAAGTATGCTCTGCTTTTTAACTCTCAGAACTGAAATCCTCCCCAAATGCACTATAATCTCTGCAGTTTACTTGAATCAACACACCCACTGCTGAAATGCAGGCCTCCCCCTCAGCCTTGAAGAGGCCCACAGTAGTTGTTTCATACCACGCAGCAACTCAGTGAAGAGTGGGATAAAACTGTAGGGTTACTTCAACAGATAGTAACCAGGCTGGATTTTCTTTTCTTTTTTCTTTTAACCTTGCCAAAGACACAAAGGTAATAACCCTACTTTTAAGAATAGTGCTGTAAATATTTTCACTATTCAGATGAGGGCAAGGGCTTGATTTCATACTTCATTCGAGTGGTTCCAGCAGCTATTGTGCTGTAACATTACTGAGACAGCATGTAAGATAATATCTAGCACAGAGAACCTACTAACATGGTAGCAACAGCAGCAACACTTTTCAAGCTATGGCATACAACTATTGAATCTATTGGAATAATTTGAGAGACCTGTTTAGATTACAGACTGAAAGAGAATTTGGTTAGTCTATGTAACACCTACAGCATTTTCTCCAACGAGAAAGATTTGAACAGCTTCAAGGTGACACTTTAAACTGTGTTATTGGAAAATCAGTGTTAGGCTTGAAAAAAGTTATTAATCATTCTTGCTGCTACTCCACTTTGAAAGCAAGAAGAATTAAACCATCATTATTTATAAATTCTGACAAACATAAACAGAGTACTGAAATTTTCCTGAACTTTCTTTTTTCAAGATTTTTGGTTATTTGTCTTTGGAAATTTGATACTGTCATGTGACAGAGGCTTGGCACAGCTGTGCACAGTCATTTTTTGTTGGTATCTAGAGCTGTATTAAGTTGTATTAGAAACACCAATCTATGATTCTTACCCATGTGTTTAAGTGTATTGTGTGTCAATAGAAATGAGGAAAAAAGCCTGGAACAGGGATATGGTGATTCAACCTGCTAAGATTGAAAGATACATTTATTATATGAGTGCTTAATTTTAAACATCATATCCATATATCATATGTCAAGAATTGTACCCTTTGTCAGCCTGTTCTACAGATTTGTGAGAAAAGGTTAGACTGTCACTCTGGCTGCAGATATACATATTTATATTGTGAAAGTGCTGTCACTTTTCCTGTTCTGTGTTCCTTACTTTCACTCTGAAAACCTTAGAGGTAACTCAGCTGGTGTTTGGATTACTTGATAATAATCCAGGTGTCTACATTATGTGGAAGAGATTTCTGTCTTTATAATCTAGAGTAATCCACATTTATGTGGCACTTCCCCTTGGAGAACTAAGTGCTTTTCAAATATTTGTGAGCTGAGGTGAAGAAGACTTTTCAATTTTATTTTGTTAAAGAATAAGGCACAGAAAGACTGTATTTTCAAAACTGTCCCAAATAGCTGTGAATGACTAATTTTTCAGAAAACTCACATGAAATATTTATAGTGAGAACATGATGCTGATCCTCTATCACATTGCTTTGTTTGAGTGGTAACTGTAGATGCTCAGTCCTTTTGAAAATAAAAAAACATCTCTCTCAAATGACCTATAAAAATGGTGGGCACTTTTGAAAATGTTGAGCTGTATGATATCTCAAAAAATATGCAGGAGTTCTGTGAAATATTCAGAATCAGAACATAACTCTTCTGAGTATGATTTCTGCCCCAGAATTCTCCTATACTGCCTGTTTCATTGCTCTCAAAGAGCTTTTAAATTTGCTCTATGGTTGTCAGCAAAAGATACAATAGACTTGACATATGCAGCCCAGCTGCTTTAGCAGAAGGAGTCACTCCTTTTCATTTTGACTTTGGCATTTTACTGCTGAACAGATTGAGTGAAGAGGCTTTTCATGAAAAGCTATTTAGTTTAAGGAGTCATACAAAATAACAAAAAGTATATTTTTCTGAATCTATAAACCCACTTTTGAAGTTCTAGTTCTTATCAGTCATTTACTAAAGGATAATCTTTCTCATCTCCCACCGATAAAGCCAAGTCTATGAATGTAGTAAGTTTAATAGAGTGTTTGAAAATGATCTGAAATACTTTAACAGGAAAGCATCTGACTCCTGTTTATGTTATTGAGACCCATATGCATGCAGCTTAGTCGCAGTTGGCCCATAGCTCATAGAAAGACATAAAAGGATTCTCACTGAGTAAGAGAATTTTGCAACAGAAAATTTACTCTCTAGTTTACCCAGCCAACACTGGTAGATTTCAATGGGAATAATGCATTTATCCTCACATGGGAGAGTATGAAATAGATAAGAAATTCCAGAAACATAAGCACTGACTCTGTCTGTCTAAGTAAAAAGAAGTATATTAGATACTGATTATCTACATAGAACACTAGTAATAGAACTTTATGTAATTGCTGAACAAATTTGAAATAAATAAAATTAAGACTTCAGAGATTAAATCTAAATTTATTAGGGTCCTATTGGATACTGAGCTTTATACTTTTTTCTATTATATCTATAGTTTCTATTTCAGAATAAACTAAGCTTCTTCTAGACATGCAAGAATATTATAGTTTAAAAGCTATTAAACACTCACTTTCTCCTATTTAAAAGCTTATACCTCAGTACTAGAACTCTGAAATTCTGTAGGAGTGTCTTAATTCAGGGGGAACAACTCAAGAAGATTCATTCAAAAAAGTCCATTAAGTTCTGGGTTACAGTAGCTGTAAGTGCTAAAAATGCCACATATCTAGTCCCTTCTGTATTTGGGTAGTTCTTTGATTATTCTGTTTAAATGGCTGCAATTCAAGCAAACCATCTTTATTTAACAAAAATTTGAATTTTTTATTTTAGTTAGACCATATTTTCAAAATCTTTGCTGCCATGGGATTTAACTTCTGTTCATTATCAGTCCAGAGATCCCCAAAATATATGCAGTGTAACTCAGATAAATACAGTTTACAAGGAAACAAGGGAGCTAAGCTCTCTGGAGATCTATTTCAGTCCTGCCCATTCATGACCCTATGTAGACATGTAACTTTTACTCAATTTAGCACCAACGTTAGCTTACCACCATTGTAAGCATACACCCCCTGTTACTCTCTATTTACTGAAGTCATAATTTTAAAAGGGGAATGCCTCATTTCTGTAATTCTTCCCTCAGTGTAAATACTATCTGTGATAGGTTATTTGCCAAGTTGAAACTTGTTCTTCCGTTTACACAGCAAAAACAGTCTTTGTGACATAAAATAAATCAAGCCACTTATGCTAGAGAAGAAAAAGAAATGCTAAGAACTAATCAACCCCAAGTCCTTTCTCTTCCTTCCACTATATTTTCCCCATCTGTAAAATGAGTAAAAAGATACTGAGTTTCTTCATGAAATACTTCCAAATCTGCAGATGGGAAGCACTACATAAGAACCAGGTATTGATTTTTATTATTATTAACGTTAGTAATATTGAGCAAAATCTACATTTTGGGAGAGTAGCTTACACACAGAAGTTTTGCTAATTTAGACACTCTATAGAGATGCAGATAAATGTAAATACACATTTACTTTAATATCTTTTAATATCCTTTCACATGAAAGGGTAGAAACAAGGACAGGTAGCCTGGGAAGAATACAGAGAAATTGTCTGAGCAGCCAGGGATCAGGTTAGGAAGGCCAAAGCCCTGATAGAATTAAATCTGACCAGGGACGTCAAGGGCAACAAGAAAAGCTTCTATAGGTACATCGATGATAAAAGGAAGTCTGTGGGCCCTCTCTGGAAGGAAACGAGAGACCTGATTACCCAGGATACAGAGAAAGTTGAGGTACTCAATGACTTTTTCCCCTCAGTCTTCACTGGCAAAGGCTCTGTGGTGGTTCAGTCCCTGCCGGGGTCTGAGACCACGTGGCCACTGCCCCTCCCCCACAAAGGGAGTGAAATACAAAGCCCTGGGGCTGAGATAAGGAAAGGTTTAATACAACAGTGCAACAGCAACACAACAAACAACAACAATAATAATAACAATAAGAGTAATAACAATGAACAGAGCAAGGTATGTACCAATACAGCAGTGAGAGGAACGGCTGCACAAACCCACGCGCTCACCGATTCTTCCCGTGCTATGGCTCCCGGACGTGACGTCAGCATGTGTGGTGGTTTAGCCCCTGCCGGGGTCTGAGACCACGCGGCCGCTGCCCCTCCCCCACAAAGGGAGTGAAATATAAAGCCCCAAGACTGAAATAAGGAAAGGTTTAATACAACAATGCAATAGCAACACAACAAACAACAGCAATAACAATAACAGTAATAGTGATAGCAATGAACAGAGCAAAATAGCTACCAAATACAGCAGTTTGAAGCACGATGTACAAAACCACGAGTGCACCGTGCTCCCGGGCCAGGAAAATGTGACCTGCCAGGATGTGACGTCCGCATGGTATCTGAATAACCCGGCTAGAGCTCCGCCCCCCACTGCTGGGGAAACTTAACCCTATCCTGGTTAAACCAGGACAGCATGGTATATGAATAACCCGGCTAGAGCTTCCCCCCAACTGCTGGGAAAACTTAACCCTATCCTAGCTGAACCAGGACATAATCCACCCCTTTATTCTATACCATGTGCATCACGTCCAGCTGCCATTTAGCAATTAGCAATAACAAAGAAAAATTAACAAAAGCACAGTATAATTCACGGTGTGTTTTCACCCGCAATCAAGTCCCCTTGTGGTACGCATCGGACCTCTCCATCCTTCTGCATCACCCACCAGGTGCACCCAGGTCCTTGAGCAAAAGCAATCCCGTGGATGGGTTTGCCTTTGCCCGGCGCAGGACTAACCCAGACCATTTTTCCCAGCACATCCCTCTAGCGCACCACAGGGATTTATCCCCGTCTACAACACATGGAAGTTTTGACTGAGCCGGGCCAGCTTGATTGGCAGATCCTCTTGTGTTGACTAACCAAGTGGCCTTTGTCAGATGTGTGTCCCAGTGTTTGAAGGTTCCACCCCCCATTGCTCTCAATGTAGTTTATAACACTCCATTGTAGCGCTCGATCTTCCCGGAGGCTGGTGCGTGGTAGGGGATGTGGTAGACCCACTCGATGCCATGTTCTTCTGCCCAGGCACCTATGAGGTTATTTCGGAAGTGAGTCCCATTGTCCGACTCAATCCTCTCTGGGGTGCCGTGTCGCCACAGGACTCGCTCTTCAATGCCCAGGATGGTATTCCGGGCAGTGGCGTGGCATACTGGATAAGTTTCGAGCCATCCAGTGGTTGCTTCCACCATTGTGAGCACGTGGCGCTTGCCTTGGTGGGTCTGTGGCAGTGTGATGTAGTCGATCTACCAGGCCTCTCCATATTTATATTTCATCCATCGATCTTCATTCCGCTGGGGCTTCACCCGTTTGGCTTGTTTGATTGCAGCACACGTCTCACATCCGTGGATGATCTCTGCAATGGTGTCAATGGTGAGGTCCACCCCTCGATCTCGAGCCCACCTGTATGTTGCATCTCTGCCTTGGTGGCCCGAGGTCTCATGGGCCCACCGGGCTATGAACAGTTCACCTTTACGCTGCCAGTCCAAGTCCACCTGAGCCACCTCGATCTTAGCAGCCTGGTCCACCTGCTGGTTGTGTTGATGTTCATCAGTGGCCTGACTCTTGGGTATATGGGCGTCCACATGGCGCACCTTCACAACGAGGTTCTCCACCCGGGCTGCAATGTCCTGCCATACTTCAGCGGCCCAGATGGGTCTGCCCTTGAGTTGCCAGTTGCTCTGTTTCCATTGCTGCAACCACATCCACAGGGAACTTGCCACCACCCACGAGTCAGTGTAGAGATAGAGCCTCGGCCACTTTTCTCGCTCAGCAATCTCCAAAACCAATTGGGTGGCTTTCACCTCTGCAAACTGGCTCGATTCACCTTGTCCCTCAACAGCTTCAGTGGTTCGTCGTGTGGTGTACCACACCACAGCCTTCCATCGTCAATGTTTTCCCACAATGCAACAAGACCCATCAGTGAACAGGGCATATCGCTTCTCCTTCTCTGGCAGCTCATTATATGGTGGGGCCTCCTCAGCACGTTTCACCTCTTGTTCTGGTGACATCCCAGCATCTTTGCTCTCTGGCCAGTTTATGATCGCTTCCACTAATCCTGGGGGGTCGAGGTTCCCTATTCGAGCCCGTTGTGTTATCAACGCAACCCATTTACTCCACGTGGCATCTGTTGCATGATGTGTGGAGGGAGCCTTTCCTTTGAACAACCATCCCAGCACCGGCAGTCGAGGTGCCAGGAGGAGCTGTGTCTCAGTGCCGACCACTTCTGAGGCAGCTCGAATTCCTTCGTACGCTGCCAGTATCTCTTTCTCAGTCAGGGTATAGTTAGCTTCAGAGCCTTTGTATCCCTGGCTCCAAAAGCCTAGAGGTCGGCCTCGGGATTCCCCAGGTGCTCTCTGCCAAAGGCTCCAGGAAGGGCCATTCTCCCCGGCTGCGGTGTAGAGCACGTTCTTAATCTCCTGCCCTGCCTGGACTGGCCCGAGGGCCACTGCCTGGGTAATCTCCTGCTTAATTTGTTCAAAGGCTTGTTGTTGCTCAGGGCCCTATTTAAAATCGTTCTTCTTGCGGGTTACGTGGTAGAGAGGGCTCACAATCAGGCTGTAGTTTGGGATGTGCATCCTCCAGAACCCCACAGTGCCCAGGAAAGACTGAGTCTCTTTTTAGTGGTTGGTGGGGCCATGGCTGTTATCTTGTTTATCACCTCCATTGGGATGTGGCGACGCCCATCTTGCCATTTTATTCCTAGGAACTGAATCTCCCTTCCAGGCCTCTTAACTTTCTGTCACTTGATGGCAAAACCAGCCTTCAGGAGGATTTCAATTATCTTCTTTCCTTTCTCAAAGACTTCCTCAGCTGTGTCCCCCCATACAATGATATCATCAATGAACTGCAGGTGTTCTGGAGCCCCACCTTTCTCCAGTGCAGTATGGACCAGTCTATGGCAAATGGTGGAGCTGTGTTTCCACCCCTGGGGCAATCGATTCCAGGTGTACTGGATACCCCTCCAAGTGAACGCAAACTGTGGCCTGCACTCTGGTGCTATTGGAATGGAGAAGAACGCGTTAGCGATGTCAATCGTGGCGTACCACTTGGCTGCCTTCGACTCCAGCTCGTACTGGAGCTCTAGCATGTCCGGCACTGCAGCACTCATCGCTGGCGTAACTTCATTCAGGCCACGGTAGTCCACGGTCAGTCCCATTCGCCATTAGGTTTTCTCACTGGCCATATAGGGCTGTTGAAGGGTGAATGAGTCTTGCTGATCACCTTCTGGCTTTCTAGTCGACGGATCAGCTGATGGATGGGGACCAGGGAATCTCGGTTAGTACGGTACTGCTGCCGGTGCACCGTCTTGGTAGCAATTGGCACTCGCTGCTCTTCAACCTTAAGCGACCCCACCACCGAGGGGTCCTCTGAGAGGCCGGGTAAGGTGGACAATTGCTCAACCTCCTCCAGGGCAGCTATACCAAAGGCCCACCGGTACCCTTTTGGGTCTTTAAAGTACCCTCTCCTGAGGTAATCTATACCTAGGATGCATGGGGCATCTGGGCCAGTCACAATGGGGTGCTTATGCCAGTCCTTCCCAGTTAAGCTTACTTCAGCTTCTAATAGAGTCAGCTGTTGGGACCCCCCTGTCACTCCGGAGATGCAGATGGGTTCAACCCCACTGTGGCTTGATAGCATCAGGGTGCACTGTGCGCCAGTGTCTACCAAGGCCTTATATTCTTGTGGTTCTGATGTGCCAGGCCATCGGATCCACACCTTCCAGTAAATCCGATTATCCCTTTCCTCCACCTGGCTGGAGGCAGGGCCCTTCTAATCCTGCTCACCATCACTCACTTGATCTAAGAATGACTCCTGCAAGAATGACTTCCTGGTCCCCTCAAGAGGGTCAAGCATAATGTTGGCCATTCTATTCTGTCTGGGGGATGTCCGACTGGACACTGGAGCTGCATCTCTCTTGGAAGACTCCCCTTTCATGGTGGTCTTCCCTTTCAGTTGCTGTACTCGTGCAACTAGGACGGGAGTGGGCTGTCCATGCCACCTCCTCATGTTTTCCCCATGGTCGCGGAGGAAGAACCACAGGGTGCCCCGTGGTGTGTGTCTTCCACTGCCCTTCTCTTGGGTGGGGAAGCGCCTGCTTCTAATAGCTGAGACATCGGCCCGTGCAGGTGTGTCCTGGTTTAACCAGGATAGGGTTAAGTTTCCCCAGCAGTGGGGGGGGAGCTTTAGCCGGGTTATTCAGATACCATGCGGACGTCACATCCTGGCAGGTCACATTTTTTCCTGGCGCGGGAGCACGGTGCACTCGTGGTTTTGTACATCGTGCTTCCCACTGCTGTATTTGGTATCTATTTTGCTCTGTTAATTGCTATCACTATTACTGTTATTGTTATTGCTGTTGTTTGTTGTGTTGCTATTGCATTGTTGTATTAAACCTTTCCTTATTTCAGTCTTGGGGCTTTATATTTCACTCCCTTTGTGGGGGAGGGGCAGCGGCCGCGTGGTCTCAGACCCCGGCAGGGGCTAAACCACCACAAGGTGGAACATAGGACATGTCCTGTTCCACTTTCTGGAGCCTCTGAGACAGTTCCTCTACAGCTGAAACCAAAGCATGTTGGGAGAAGGGACACTTCCCTCATATTGCCGGAGCTGGATAATCACTTCGTCCACTGTCTGAGTCTGGGTGTCTCGCCACCAGGACGCTACTGCTAATGCTTTGGAATGTGCCTCTGGTCCACTTTGCAGGAACTTCCACCACATCAACTGTGTGCAAGGGACCTGATCTGGATCCATTGGTGACCACTCATCATTCAGATCACCATAGACCATGTCAAACACAGCCATTTCCCTGAGGTTTTGAATGCCTTTCTCCATGTCGGTCCACTTGCCTAACCAACATAGAGCATCATCCTTGTAGGGGTACCTCTCCCACACACTGAGCAGGAGTCGCTTCCAAAGGCTGAGGGTTTGAGCCTGTTTCCCTATTGCCTTGTCAATAGCAGCCTGCTTGGCTAAAGGTCCCAGCTGCTTGGCCTCTCTCCCCTCCAATTCCAAACCAGCAGCTCCACTATCCCAGCATTGGAGCAGCCAGGTGAAAATTTGCTCGCCTGGAAGGCAGCTGAAATCCTTCTGCATATCTCGCAACTCACTCAGGGATAGAGATCGGATTATTACCTCCGGCTCTTCCTCCTGCTCTCGTGATGGGCCTGGCTCATCATCACCCTGTACACTGCGAGGGGATTTTTTGGTATATTTGGTTTTCCGTATCGGGGTGACTGATATTTGTGGCAACTGAGGCACGGACTCCTGATGAAATCCAGAGAGAGAGAGTTTATTGTTACAACGGTACACACTTATGCTCTCGGATGCTGTTGGTAAAGCTCTTACTTCATAGTTAACAAATCAGCAATTAGACAGCTATCAACCTTTTCTCCTATCAGCATAAGACCACTCTAACACTCTCTGTGCAGACCAATCACCCTCTCATTCATGCGCTGTTCTCGCGGTAGCATCTTCTCGTAGTTCAGTACTTCTCCACAGTTTAGTGTTGCAGCTGTCCGTTGTTTTTCCCTGCCACCTTGGCATAACTCAACAGCCTCTTATCTTTCTTCCAAGGCCTGTTTTTCATCAAAGCCTGGCACTTTCTCAGAAGCTGTGCAAGGCTGGCAGGCCAATGCCTCCCACAGATGTTGATACTGCTTGTCCCTCTGGCCCAGCTGCTGTACCAGTAGGTTCACTTTCAGATCCTGCAGCCTTTTCTCCCCCTTGAGGGCAGTGAACAGCGGTAAAGATGACACGGTAGGCATGGGCAACATTGCAAGGATTTGTGTTTCCTGGGGTTTGTCAGATTGGCAGCACACCTTTTCCAAATACTCCACCAGTTTATCAGGACTCTGCATTTGCTCAGGAGTGAAATCCCAAAGCATTGGGGGTGACCACTGACTCAGGCACTTGCCCATCTTTTCCCACACACCTTGCCATTTATAACTATCTGCCCTCGGGGCAGGTTTCTGGGTGGTGCCATTATTGGAGAAGTACCGCATGGCCCAAAACAAGATCTGGCAGACATTCAGAAAGCATTGTGCCACGAACACAGTGGCCAGGATGCTCCAGGGATAGCTAAAACTCTCAAAAACCGAGAGGATCTCTTCCCCTGGCTCACCCATAGAGGGGGTGAGACCCCTAACAAAATCCCAGGCAGCACACAGATACTGGTTCACCCCCACAAGCAGTGATACAAGCATATTTATTATAAGCACTCTGCAGCCAGTACAGCAAAACAAGACCCTTGACACATTTTCCACCGACAACAAACACCAGCACTGGGAACACACAGTGGATATAAGGATTAATCCAGCCCCACCACGCAAGCAAATTGGCCAGCATTGCAAATGTTTCTTATCAAACAATACAACTAAAAACAGAAAAATTACACCTAACAGATTGCTCTAACACACCTTCTCCTTTTGTCCTTATCTCAGCCCTCTCGTAGCTCCACGTTGGGCGCCAGAAAATGTGGTGGTTTAGTCCCTGCCGGGGTCTGAGACCACACAGCTGCTGCCCCTCCGCCACAAAGGGCGTGAAATACAAAGCCCTGGGGCTGAGATAAGGAGAGGTTTAATACAACAGTGCAACAGCAACACAACAAACAACAACAATAACAATAATAATAACAGTAATAACAATGAACAGAGCAAGGTATGTACTGATACAGCAGTGAGAGGAACGGCTGCACAAACCCACGTGCTCACCGATTCTTCCCGCGCTATGGCGCCCGGACGTGACGTCAGCATGGTATATGAATAACCCGGCTAGAGCTTCCCCCCCACTGCTGGGGAAACTTAACCCTATCCTAGCTGAACCAGGACAGGCTCCAACCAAACCACCCAAGTCGCAGAAGGCAAAGGCAGGGACTGGGAGAATGAAGAACCTCCCACTGTAGAAGATCCTATTTGAAACCATCTAAGGAACTGTTTTGCTAATTGATGGGGTCAACAGAAAGGACAGAGACACCAAGTTAAAAAGATAGGCTTATTTTACTTTAGTTTAAAGCAGCAGAAAGAATAAGCAAGGTAATGCACCTGATCATTACTACATAAAGTTAGCTATAGTGATTAAGAAAGATACATCACCAATTGCCCTAATAATTTACCATCATCCAGATCTGTGCTTCAGCTGGGGAGCCCCGTCACAGCAAAGGATCAGAGAACCGCTCCCAGCAATTGGGAAGTCCTATGCAGTGTGTCCACTTGTAGGTGAGGTCTCCACCTTCGCTGTGAGAGGGTCCTGCTTTTATACAGTTTAACAAACAAATCATATTAAAAAAAAAGGGGCACAAAAACATCTGGTAGATTGGCTTCACTTCACTCGGGCACATTCCGGATCTGGCCAGGATCCCAGGCACGTCCGAGGGGTTCCTGTCTTCTAGAAAACAGCTGCCTTAGGGTCCAAAAATATATATTCTTTATCTATAGTTTTCAGAGGATATTACCATGGTCATATTTCATGATGAAATTATGCTGGTCAGGAGGTTCACTCAGAAGTCAACTCTGGTTCAAGGCCTATGGTTCAGGCCTTTTTATGTCAGTAACCTGAAGGTGCACAGTCCATGGGACCTGATGAGCAGCATCTGCAGGTCCTGAGGGAACTGGCGGATGAAGTTGCTCAGCCACTATCCATTGTATTTCAGAAGTTGTGGCAGTCCAGAGAAGTTCCCGCTGACTGGAAAGGGGGAAACATAACCCCCATTTTTAAAAAGGGAAAAAAGGAAGACCCAGGGAACAACAGGCCAGTTGGTCTCACCTCTGTGCCCATCAAGATCATAGAGCAGATTCTCCTGGAAACTATGCTAGGGCACATGGAAAATAAGGAGGTGTAGGGACCAGTATTATTTAACATCTTTGTTGGTGACATGGACAGTGGAATTGAGTGCACCTTTAGCAAGTTTGCCGACGACACCAAGCTGAGTGGTGCAGTCATCACACTGGAGGGAAAGGATGCCATCCCAGAGGGACCTGGACAGGCTTGAGAGGTGGGCCTGTGCAAACCTCATGAAGTTCAACAAGGCCAAGTGCAAGGTCCTGCACATGGGTCGGGGCAATCCCATGCACAAATACAGGCTGGGCAAAGAGTGGATTGAGAGCAGCCCTGTGGAGAAGGGCTTGGGGGTATTAGTGGATGGAAAACTGACTATGAGCCAGCAATGTGCACTTGCAGCCCAGAAAGCCAACCGTATCCTGGGCTGCATCAAGAGAAGTGTGGCCAGCAGGTCGAGGGAGGGGATTTTCCCCCTCTACTCTGCTCTTGTGAGAACCCACCTGCAGTACTGTGTTCGGTTCTGGGGCCCCTAACATAAGAAGGACATGGACCTGCTCAAGCAGGTCCAGAGGAGGGCCATGAAGATTATCAGGAGGCTGGAGCACCTCCCTTATGAGGACAGGCTGAGAGAGTTGGGGTTGTTCAGCCTGGAGAAGAGAAGGCTCCAGGGAGACCGTATAGCGGCCTTCCAGTACTTAAAGGGGGCCTACAGGAAAGCTGGGGAGGGACTCTTTATCAGGGAGTGTAGGAATAGGACGAGGGGTAACAGTTTTAAACTGAAAGAGGGTAGATTTAGATTAGATATAAGGAAAAAAATCTTTCCTGTGAGGGTGGTGAGGCACTGGAACAGGTTGCCCAGAGAAGTTGTGGCTGCCCCCTCCCTGGAAGGGTTCAAGGCCAGGTTGGATGGGGCTTTGAGCAACCTGGTCTAGTGGAAGGTGTCCCTGCCCATGGCAGGGGCATTGGAACTAGTTGATCTTTAAGGTCCCTTCCAACCCAAACCATTCTAGGATTCTATGATTCTGTGGCTCTATGATCATAACCTGTCCAATCAGCTTTATGGTAAGTATTTGACAAACTGAGCTTATTGCAGCATTCTTTCAAACTCTAATAGACAGATTTCTGGATGTGTGGTGAAAGGCATTCAACAGTCTGAAAAGACATGCCTGAAGATATAAAACCTTATGAAAACATTTACAGTAATCTGGATAATGCACACAATACACATATACTTTTTCTCTCTACGTGTCCCCTGACATCATTCTTTGCCTTAAGAATTGAAAATGAAGGTGTAACAAAAGTTTCCAGATTTCCATAGACAATGCTGCCTTCCAGTAGACACAGGCTTAACTGTACTTACAACATTCCAGGAAAATCCTTTTTATGTCTTTTTCTTTTGTTCAGACATCAAAACTCTTTATTTAGTCCAACCAACCTTTCACCAGAAGCAATTTCTGTTTTCATGTGTGACCTACAGAACAAAATAGTACATGCTATAGCAGTCTGGTCTCTAGAGTAGAGCATAAAACAAAACTGTAGTATCTCTTCATATGAATGTTAATGTATTCATTAATTTTAAACTAATGTTATTCTTCAAGTTGAGAACATCTTGCATAATATATTTTCTTAGGGTTTTGGGGGTTTTGCTTTGGTGTCTTGCTTTTACATACTTGGACAAAAGATATTAAGTGATCAATTGGAGCATAAGTAATTTCCAGTCCATTCTCTTGCCTAATTCTCTCCAGGATTACACTAATCCATAGACAGTGCACATGAAAATGTAGACTATCAAGTTAGTGAATAAAACAGAAACCAATCTGTACCCTTTACTGGAACTGGAAGCTATAAAATCTGTGAAGACTCAACTGTGACTGTTATAAGTTTCAAGTAGTTGGCTACTGTGCAGGTATGTTGCCTCAGGATCACACCTGAAACCAAAATATAAATCAAAATATTGTAATTCGATCACTAGGTTGCCTCCATTCCATATCTTTAAAGATGTCAAAACCACCACTCTTGCCTTAAGCATTTTTTGTATAAAATTGATGAACAAAATTTTGTATGAATGCACATAAACTGTTCTCTCTAAATTAAACGAGGAACTATAAATAACATACACCTCAACTCAGATTCAGTTTTAATTGCAGATTCAGATTGCGCTTAAATGTAGATTTAATTCATTAAATGCTTTTGTTTGACATAACACTTCATGCTTTGTTCTTTCTAAAGATCAGTAAGATTTTTTTCCATCTGAGAAGGCAGTATTTCTGACTAGGTAGATGAAGAACCTACAGCAGAAAACACAGTAAATGAAATTTAAACATTTTCTGCTAAGAATTATCTGTGAATGATTAGATATTAACAGATTAGTTTGTTGTTTCTGATATTAACTGCTCAGTTATTGATATTACATATTTCAAACTGATTTTCCACATGCTTCTAATATTTCTTCACTGGAACAATTTTTATTAGTGGTTGGTACACAAAGTCACATTGTATCATTTCTGGATGGCTGTCTGTTCTACAGAACTGCTTTTAGCAAGCTTCATGAATATTCTGGGACATATATTGGGGAAAAATTAAACTGATATGAATCTTCTCATTACTGTCTTTTTTCAGAAATTTTCTGATAACAAAGCAAAAATATATTTCATGTGCACATCCAAGTAAACAGTACTTCATGACAGATGCCAAAAACTACCTTCAGTATATTACCTGCTGCATATTTGGTGATGTTTACTTCACGCTAGGCTTCATAGGAATATAGCACTTCCCTACCATCTAGTTTACTAGTAGATTGCACTAGTAAAGGATGGAAATACACCTATTAAACAGAGCACAACAACATACTCTTTGAAGCTTCCCTATAGCAGACCAACACATATTATATAAAGCTACTGCAGGAATACAGCCAATGAAGCTGGGTTGCCTGCATCTTCTAAACATGACTGAAAAAACATAAAAGGTAGGCAGAATTAAAGAGGAAAATGAGACAGGTATGTAACTTCCTTATGTGCTCTGAAATACAATACATACCAACAGAAGAGTAGGGATGTCTTCCAATGAACTTTGCTGCGCTAGAATTTTAGTAAATGAACAATAGTGACAGGTGTTAGCAGAATTTATATCCTCCAGCAATACAAAATCAATAATTTACACCTACCACCTATTAGTTATCCAAGTAGTCAGAGATTACATTTTCATGTGTTATATTAAGTATAAGTCACATTTGTGGATTTTGGGCACCTCTCTGATGGAAAAGTTTTACAGAATTTTATATTCTTGTAGGAGGCCTTGAAAGCATGGATATATACAGATGCAAAAATGGACAAACAAGGTATATAGGAAGAATAAATTCATCTTTATTAGACCAACTGATAAGGTTGGAAAAAAGGCAAGTGTTATCTTTTGTTACTTTGTATTTACTTATTTTGAAATTATTTTTGTAGAAATTTATCTGTTTCATCCTACTGAATTCAATTATTTTCTCCTTACAGTTTCTCTTTTAAATAACTGGGCAATGTCAGCCTTATGATTGATTTCTTTAATAATTTTGTATGTAAAATTTTCATGTCAGCAGCAGGAAAAAAACTGGGACAGAACCAATCTCCATATGTAGCACTAGCACTTGATATTAATATTCAGATTAGTGGAACAGATAGGGTCAGCTTCCCTTTTTTTGATGGAGTTAATTCTGAGAGTGGTAGCTCTTGCTCCAGGCATACTATAATCATTTGTTGTTCCTTTTAAAATACACTTCCATTCAGACATATTTGTCTGCATTTTACTGTCCTCCATGTGCCTTAACATAGCTTCTAGGAGAAAAATCATGAAGCAAGTTCTAATAACTATTATTTTTCACTGTGCACTGGTACATTACAAACAGGCCTGAACAGTAATTCCAGAAAAACACAATAGCAGTTTTTTTTGTACAATGACTACAGTCTTGAGCATGCTGCATTGAAGTGAGACCGATCACTTGTAACTGAAACCTGTTACTCACAATGCCCCAGGGAACCTCTATTCATTTTTATGTGTCACTTAGGGATGGTGAGTACTCATTTTTTTAAAAAAAGCTTTCTTCACTCTCCAGTAGTGACAGGAAGTGCCCACAGGGCTACTGTTTGTGTGTTTTACCACTTCCAACTTTTGGTCACATAATTCATTTATTTAAAATTACTATGGCAACGATGACTGCTATGGCAAGAAAAGAAAAGAAAAGAAAAGAAAAGAAAAGAAAAGAAAAGAAAAGAAAAGAAAAGAAAAGAAAAGAAAAGAAAAGAAAAGAAAAGAAAAGAAAAGAAAAGAAAAGAAAAGAAAAGAAAAGAAAAGAAAAGAAAAGAAAAGAAAAGAAAAGAAAAGAAAAGAAAAGAAAAGAAAAGAAAAGAAGAGAAAAAAGACATCTTGAACTAAACTGCAGGAAGATAAAATATTTTAATCTTCAGCTCACTTGCTGCAGGACCAGATTCCTTTCCCCTTTCTCACTCAGCGAGTTAAGGCACAGGACTGATTATGGAGAAAAAAGCTAGCAGAAAGAATCAGACTATCAGAATTTGCCCCATAAGCTTAAGTTACCCACTTCTGAAGAGCTGTTTTCAACTCTCACTATACTGTTGACTGAAAAACTTCTTTTAATAGACCTTAGTTTTAAACTCATGGCTGAGTGCATACAGTGTAATGAATTGCAGTGAACAGCAAAGACACAATACCACTTTATGCATGCTCCTAGCCATGGCAAATGTGAATTAAATGCATTACCTTATACTTCAGAAATGCTATATGAGAGACATCATGGTATCTTAAAGCCTAAGTTAAAAGTCATGGAACCCAAATCTATTACAGGAGTACTTCATCACTATCATGTTCAGTCTCAGGAGGCTTAAAACAAACTGTATATGTTATTTTCCTCATGAAAAAAATTTGATAGCACTTAGCAGGTTGTGTCTGTTGTTTGGATAGGAGACTTTTCAACCTAAACAGTCCCTGTTGGCTTTATTTTTTTAATAAATTATGTAGAAGTGGTAAACCCTCCCAAAAAGGGTCAACATCCTTATTAAGTTATGTTCAAAGAAATCCTAATTGAAGAAGAGAAGAGTGCAGATTAAGTCTGAGTAAGAAGGCAGTTTGAGGACAGGGCACCATGTTCTTATGAGCTTTGAAAAGTAGAAGGCAGGACCCTTCTGAGGGTACCCAGTATCTCAGTGAAAATCTTGAGGGTGTCCAAGTGGTAACAGGATACTTCAACTCCCAGAATGGGCAAGTCTGGAGGCTGTGATATATGAAAGGGAGATATTTAGGTGAATAGACTAGAAGTTCTTTGACATCAGTGTGGCAGCAGGGAAAGTAACTAAACTCCAAAAGTCTCCTAGAGAGTTTGCAATGTATCATCTCTCTTGGATACAAATCCAGTGGGTTTTTTTAATCTGCCAAACAGAAAAGCAAGAAATGGCAACTTTTTTTTTCTTCTCATAACCATTTTCAAGAAATCTTTATCTGGATCACAGAATAAGCAGCACAGGAGTATCACACAAAGCTATCTCTAGAAGTATCATTTGCAACTACTGAGAATGACTGTTTTGTTAGTATATTATTTAGTAGGTGTCAATCATCAGTCTTGGAAAGAAGATACAACTATAAACTAAAGAAAGAATGAAGTTTTAGCAATGGAATTATAAAATAAGGAGTCACAGAATTGCTTGTGAATGCAGTTCAATCCCTCTGATTTCACCAGTATTATACCTTATTAAGGTATAATAAAATTTTATTTTATACAGAGTGTCATTTTTAGTGAGATCTGGGTTCACTTAGAACTGTTCTCTCAGGCTCTTGTGAAGATTGATTGCTGTGTATTTCCTAATGCAAAATTGTTTCAGAAATGGATCAGAAGTGAGTTATATTTTTGTTTTATGATCTGTGGTGGTTTAGCCCCTGCCGGGGTCTGAGACCACGCGGCCGCTACCCCTCCCCCACAAAGGGAGTGAAATACAAAGCCACAAGACTGAAATAAGGAAAGGTTTAATACAACAGTGCAATAGCAACACAACAAACAACAATAACAGTAATAGTGATAGCAATTGACAGAGCAAAATAGCTACCAAATACAGCAGTGGGAAGCACGATGTACAAAACCACGAGTGCACCGCGCTCCCGCGCCAGGAAAATGTGACCTGCCAGGATGTGACGTCTGCATGGTATCTGAATAACCCGGCTAGAGCTCCCCCCCACTGCTGGGGAAACTTAACCCTATCCTGGTTAAACCAGGACATGATCATTTCTGTAGCTCCTTGCTTTTAGTATTTGCATAGATTAGGTTATATAGTACTTTCTGAGTAAGAGTCTCCACCCAAAGCTGAACTTATTGTACAAATATGTATGTTATTTCATTATGATTTTCTAACATCCATGCCTTGCACAATGCTTTGTGACTTCCAACTGGATATAGTTTGTTTCTTCCTGGAGCACTTGTGACCGGCTGCCAGCTGGATTTAACTCCATTCACTACAACTCCTTGGGCTTGGCCTTCTAGTCAGGTTTTTACCCAGCGAAGAGTACACCCACCCAAGCCATGAGCAGCCAGTTTCTCCAGCAGAATGCTGTGGGAAATGGTGTCAAAGGCTTTACTAAAGTCCAGGTGAACAACATCCACAGCCTTTCCTTCATCCACTAAGCGGGTCACCTTGTCATAGAAGGAGATCAAGTTAGTCAAGCAGGACCTGCCTTTCATAAACCCATGCTGACTGGGCCTGATCACCTGGCTGTCCTGTACATGCCACGTGATGGCACTCAGGATGACCTTCCCTGGCACTGAGGTCAGGCTGACGGGCCTGTAGTTCCCTGGATCCTCCTTCTAGTCCTTCTTGTAGATGTGCGTCACATTTGCTAACCTCCAGTCAACTGGGACCTCCCTGGCTAGCCAGGACTGCTGATAAATTACTGAGAGTAGCTTGGTGAGCACTTCCACCAGCTCCCTCAGTACCCTTGGGTGGATCCCATCCGGCCCCATAGAGTTGTGTGTGTCTAAGTGGTGTAGCAGGTCGCTAACCATTTCCCCTTGGATTATGGGGGCTTCATTCTGCTCCCCGTCCCTGTCTTCCAGTACAGGGGGCTGGATACCCCAAGAACAATTGATCTTACTATTAAAGACTGATGCAAAGAAGACATTAAGTACCTCAGCCTTTTCCTCATCCTTTGTCACTATGTTTCCCCTCGCATCCAATAAAAAATGGACATTCTCCTTTGCCCTCCTTTTGTTGCTAATGTATTTACAGAAATATTTTTTATTGTCTTTTACTGCAGTAGCTAAATTAAGTTCTAGTTTGGCTTTGGCCCTTCTAATTTTCTCCCTGCATAACCTCACAACATCTTTGTAATCCTCCTGAGTTGCCTGCCTCTTCTTCTATGATGATATTGTGCTTTGGGATAACTAATTGGAAGATCTTCCACCAAATCCCTCCATAAGGCCTCAAGCTCCTGGCACATTTCCAGGTATAAAGATTTTGTGGATGGTTTACATCTCTGTATTCTTTTTAATGCTCCTTCCTTCCCAATCTCCAGACTCAGAAGAATAACAAAAGAAACGAGTACATTTCATACAACTCTGACAGCAGGGCCAATTCCCCAAAAAATTGATTTGTTTTGTACCAGCTACCCTTATTCTGTGTCTTCAGACAGAAAGCCTTTCAGGGCACAGTCTGTCTATTTTCTGTGCTTAAAGGACACAAAAGGCCCAACACTCTCTGGGAACGCTGGACAATATTTGGATTCTAACAGATGCTTTGATCTCCTTCCATTATCAGGCCACCCCTACAAGACATCAGGCTCAGACCGCTGAGGATCTTCTACATATGTCATCAGACATTAAATCCATATAGAAATGAATGTACATTTCTTCTTCTTCTTTTAAAAAGACTCCTTGTTCTTCCTCTCTCTGTATGTCGGCTTAAGCACAATGAATCCATCCCTTACAATCTCTGAATCTGTGCTCACAATTTACTGTACACAGGCCCTTGTAGTTGCATGCAGCCTAATATGAGCTGGCCCGATAGTCAGAAACCAAATCTATCAATACACACATTCAAACATGGATTTTTGAACATGCAAAAATTGCAGTTAGTCACAGTGGTAAGTACATGGAACACAAATCCCTGTGAGGGTTTTGAGTCCACTGTCCATATGGAGTTACAAAATCACCATGCAAACACAAAAAGTGTTTTCTAAACTTCTCATCACCCTATGCCCAAACTGAAAAAGTGCAGAGACTGAATTACCTCTTGCCCATGGAGAAAATATTGCTTTTGATTGCAGGGTTGAGGTTTTTGGCAGGGTACCAGGGAGCTCCCAGTGTGGCTGCCTGTATCACACAGAACTGTATATATCTAGAGAGCAAACATAAGATTCCCACTGTGCCAACATATCAAACTTTGTAAACACTAATATTGAATGAAAAATAAGAAGTGGCAAGAGTATATCATACCAGTGGTACATGCTGTATTTATTATTATAGCGCACATGCTCCGAATCAAAAGATCTTTGAGGGGTTCCATCACCATTCTCCTTCAAAATCAGGTATTTCCAAATGCACAACAGCTGATGAGAATACTTTTCAAGTTGAAAAAGAACCTGTGCAGAGAAAGCTAGTTTAAGAATGTCTATTTTTTTCTTACTGCCTTTTCAGTTTTTATTTTCTCACTATAGTATATCTTGAAGCACTGTCAGTCATTGAATTGTATCCAAAGGGTATCCTTGCAATGCAGTGTTTAAGGACAACAGCTCTCCCAGCCTCTTCAGTCAGCAACTCCCTGCTGTTGAGTGGGTTACAGAGAAGGTGCATACTGTAGGAACAGAATTTCACATAAACCATCTGTGACAAAAGAAATTTTAATAATTTGAAATGTCTCTTTTCAAAGTTATAATTTCATTAGAACTTTAATTTGAAACAGATCTGGGGAAAAAATAGTTTTCTAAAGTTATTTTCATTGTTCTATTTTTAAATTTTGATAGAAGATATCATAATGATGGGAAATAATGGCATAACCAGTTTGATCCAGTTTCACTCTTTCAGTTAACTTACATCTACTTTTTATATGAAATTTCTTCACAGTAGCCCTGGGAAGGAATTCATAGCTGTTACTGTAAGCTATGTGAAACGTTGTCATTTTTTCTCTGAGTTTGCCCAGAGACAGCACATTTTTCTGAAAACAAACCAGCAAATTTCTATATTTCATCTGAATCACAACTCTCTGTTTTGCTGATTAGGGATATCAATTAAACTCAGACACCAGAGTGAAAAGAGCAGGCGTATTTTACAGGAAATAACTAAATAATGTAACAGAATAATACAGAAAACATACAGTAAGAAAAGACAGAATAGTGCACTTAAACAAATAGGAAAACACAGGGAAATGCATCAAATCATTACTACCTGAGAGAGAGAATAGTGATTAAGAAAGATACATCACCACTTGCATACTTTACCATCATCCAGACCCGCAGTCGCTGGGCAGCCCCGGTTACAGTGAGGATTTGGAGAGCCTGTCCCGGCAAGTGGGAAATCCTACGCGGTGCGTCCACCCGTAGGTAAGGCTTCCAAAGTCACTGTGAGCGGGTCCAGCCTTATATACCCAAAGATCAGCAAGTCAGAATAGCTGGCACCTTTGTTTTGAGTGGAACATCTGGTTTTCACTCTCATATTAGATTCCCCCCAGATCCTGGCCAGGGCTCAAGGGAGAAGCTAAGGGAGTTTCCCTGCTTATCTAATTTATTTATGTTCTTTTTTAGAACAAGGTCACACGTCTGGTCCCAAGGCCGGACAGCTTGCTTCATGGCCTTGTTAACTTGCCTCTACGCAAAGAAGAAGAAAGATACATTCAGGATAGACATGTTTTCATTACATTCATCATCAGTAATGAGTATATGATATCTAAGCTACATCTTTCATTAATGAGCATACATATTTTATTAATGACTACATACTAAGTTAGCAGCTTCGGCTTGGGGCCTGTTGTTCAGGCTTCAATACTTCAACACTTTAGCACTTTTTACATCAGTATAGGTGGTTTGTTATAGCCTAGTACAATATCTACTAGCACAATGATTATCAGTTACAAAATATGCAGGATTCATCTACAGGTCAACTCTGGCTTGGGCCTGTTGTCCAAGCCTTAGCACTTCACTCTCACATTCTCATATGCTTGGAGATGCTACTTTTTACTCTTCATTCACAAAGAATCCACCAGTGCCACCGGAACGAGAGTTTTGCCAGGGGTAAGACAGCTTCAAGATCAAAGCGCAGATTTATCAAGAAAACAATAAAGAATAGGAAAACAAAACCACTTTAACTATACAAAGTCATTGTACTTTCATACCAAGAAGATTTCACTCATTACCATGTTTGTGAACAAAAGGGAGAGGCAGGCATAAAGAAGAAAGGCAAACTGATGTTAATGAGGTTGCAAAAACATAGCTGAAATATTCATCCCTCAAGTTTCATATGTGTGTGATATAATCAGTGATGGATTAACATGCTGTAAGTGAGAGGTTTGGAAACTTTTCTGAACCCAGAAGAATGTCTGTTTTAAAAGTGGTGATGTTGCTATTCAGAACAGTCTTCCCCAAAATTTCCTGAGAGTTTCTATGGCAAAAATTATGCAATATTAAACTTTTCTAATAACATTCTTGTTTTAATCTTGGTAGAATTTACAATGAGAAAACGCAGGAGGCAGAAGGAAATTAATGTTTTCCTATCTACAAGACTCTTATTCAAATTTACTGCAAAATGTTATATTGATGGCCCCAAAATACTGTAAAAAACATTTTCCAAATGACATGATCTAGTCAGTTTAACAGAATAAACTATAGTGGCAGTAAAACTAGAGAAACTATATATAAAGGTGGGCCTAATGCATTTATTCTTTGAGGATCCCTGTCCTGGTTTCAGCTGGGATAGAGTTAATTTTCTTCCTAGTAGCTGGTACAGTGATGTGTTTTGGATTTAGTTCGAGAATAATGTTGATAACACACTGATGGTTTAGTTGTTGCTAAGTAGTGCTTATCCTAGGTTAAGGATTTTTTCAGTTTCCTATGCTCTACCAGCAAGCAGGTGCACAAGAAGCTGGGAGGAAGCATGGCCAGGACAGCTGACCCGAACTAGCCAAAGGGATATTCCATACCATATGATGTCATGCTCCCAACTGGGGGGAGTTGGTCAGGAGGGGTGGATCACAGCTCAAGAACTGGGCATTGGTCAGCAATTGCATTGTGTATCACTTGTCTTTTCTTGGGTTTTATTTCTCTGTCTCTGCTATATTCATTTTCATCATTATTATTATATTTTGGGGGGAGGGGGAAAGTGAACAAGTGGCTGTGCATGGTGCTTAGTTGCTGGCTGTGGTTAAGCCACAACAATCCCCTTTAAGACTTTTCTGTCCCAACTTCTTCAGTCCAAAACTTTTATATTTGCATATTTGCTAATCAGTTGTGCTGTTTGCACTGTACTACTGTGATTTAAAAGTCAGTGCATGTACTGACTTTCACATATATGAGTACAGAAAAAAGCCAGGGAATTGTCTTACATCTTATATTGTTAGAAAAGGAGAAAGCATAATTTGTAAGGGGGGGGGAGTGTCTTTTTGCTTGCTTGTTTAGGAATGGCCAGGTTGTTTGTGATCAAATTCAGGAAGAGAAGGATATTATTAGGATAGCAAGGTAGGCAGGATGTAAACTACTCGGGTCTAGTTGCTCTCATTAATTCCAAGTAAATCTCTGTCTACTTTCTGTGCCCTATGGTAGAATTAACATTCCTGTCCAGAGAGTGAAAGACTTCAAAGATCTTAGCATGAGAAGAATGGTTTTAAAATTAACACATATAGCTTGTTTAAATATTAAAGCCTAGTGTTTAGAATCAGAATATTTGTACTCACTCTATTACAGCATCCAGATTTTGCTCAGTATTTCTCTCACTCATGAGCTATTTGATCTGTTGATAATGGTAAAGAGGGGCATGTGAAGATGTAGAGCCCTATGGCCTCAGCATTTAGTCAGTTTCTGGAGCAGTAGCAGATTGTTGACAAGATGATAGCCAGGTACCTCTTTATTTTCAAAAATGTGCACAAGATCCTATTTCACTAAGTACTAAACATATGAGCTGATTGATAGGTCATTTCCAAGTTCAGAAAAGTATGCATTTCTAGTGACAACCATTTTCCAAAGAAGCTCTGACTTCTCAGCTGCCTAATAGGATTGTGCTCACCACTGCTGTTTGTGCTTTCTCTTGCTTTTTGCTTCTGGTAAACACATGTATCAACAACTACAGCCTGTCAATCCTGTAGCCTCATGTTTGTAATGCACTGGACCATTTGATGTAGCTTCTCATTGGCTCTTCCACCTCAGCTATCGCTTTGGGCTGCAGTTCCTGTTCGTTCACAAAGGAAAACCTGACTATTCCTTCATTTAACATCTTTTTAAAAACCAAATTCTATGACATTAAAACTTTCTATTATTATCGTAGCAAACACAGACATTATCTCGTCTATGACCAAAAAAAATCAGCACTTGGTATTTCACAGACATCGTTGTTTCAGCCCAAATGATAAAAACCTGTACTAGCTAAGGATATTAAATAATGAATGGACTTATTGCTGTGGTTTGAGCCCAGAGGGCAACTGAGCACCACACAGCTGCTCACTCCCCCCTTTCCCCCCAGCCCTGGGAAGGAGAAAAATAAAGCAAAAGGCTCAGGAATGGAGATAAGGACAGGGAGGGATCGCTCACCCGTTTAATGGTCACAGGCAAAAGAGGGGAAGAAAACAGGAACATTATTTTAATTCAAACACTAACAAAACCAACACTTAACAGACAGAATGGGACAGTGCAAAGTATTACCATATCTTAAAATACCTCCCCCCACCCTTCCCATTTTCCCCAGGCTCAGCTTTTGTTCCCGATCTCTCTACCTCCTCCCCTGGCCGCACAGGGGCAGGGGAAGCACTCTTCTGCATTCTTCCCCCTGCTCCACATGGCGTCCCTCTCATGGGAGACAGTCCTCCACAAACTCTCTGTCCTATGAATCCTCCCCAAGTGATGCATTTTTCTCGAGATGCTCTGGCATGGGTCACCTCCATGTGTTGCAGTCCTCCCAGCGTCGAACTACAACAGCGGGGGCTTCTTCTCCCCTCAGAGTCCCGGGGGTCCTCCACAGGCCACAGGTGAATGTCTGCTCCTCCGGTGACCTCTATGGGTGGCAGGGAGGACGGCCCTGCCGTCTCACCACGGGATACAGGGGGGCTCCATGCTCCGGCGCACCTCACCCCCCTCCCTCCTTCCACTGACCTTGGAGTTCACATAAGTATTCTCCTCACAACTCCAACTCCTCCTACCAGGTTTCCCTTCTTAAATACATTATTGCAGAGGCGCGGCCACCATCGCTAATTGGCTCGGCCTTAGCCCGAGGCGGGTCCAACTTTGATCTGGGGGAGCTTTCGAGAAGCTTCTCACATGGGTCACCGCTGTAGCCCTCTCCCCCGCTACCAAGAACCCTGCCACACAAACCCAGCACATGTATACATATAATCAACTGGTTACAGCTTTCTGAAAGATATATTCAATTTGCTTTATGAATGATACCAAAGTTGTTTTTGAAATGAAGTTCATCCAAAAGGCATTTCAAAAATTACATGAATGGCATTTGAGTACTGTTAAGACTAAGTCTTTGACATGAAAGTAGTTAGTATTGTAGTCAAAGACTGATGCACAAATAAACAATGAATAAACAATGGAAAAACAGTTCTGTGTGTGTCAGTAAACACAACATATGTTTAAACATGGTCTTTTGTTTCCCTGGCAATATTTGCATATCTTATGCCAGTTAATTTCATAAGATGGGTGAGACCATCAAAGACCTCAGCTCTTCCAAAGGGTCTTCTTCCATCAACTCTGCCTGTCTTTCCACTCCCTACTGAACTGTCCTATCTTTTATTCTTACCTGGCTCTGATGCTCATTGGATCCTTTTGTGAGTTGGTTCAAGTTACAGTGCAACAAGGAGTTTTGAAATACGAAAGTTCCTAAACACTTAGTAGATGATTGTGTAGCCAGGTTATATTCCAGTAATCTCACTTGTTGGTCAAGAATTCATTCAAAAACCACATATAGCTCTTAATACAAAATTGCAAACATTGCATGCTCATAAAAGACAAATATAGATGTCAGAAAAGTGTTCTGTGGACTGTTCCTAGCAAGTAATGTGATCAAATGGCCACCTACAAAATATTCATGAGGGTAATGGTCTTTTTAAAAGATCTTTTCTTAAGAAATATCCAGAGCAATTGGTGGATACCTTAACATGTTTTCTCAGATTGAAGAATATCTTCTGAACAAGATAAAAATCAGCTACTATACACAAGTTTCATAGGATCCTCCACAGTGACACTTTTTTAAAACATCTAGCTTTCAACAGTCAAAGATACTGACATATGCTAATGCCAACTAAAATCATAAGCTTGTATCTACAAAGGATCTTGTAGTGCTAGGGACTGAATAATAGGTCCTGGAACAAAGTTGAGCTCTAGATGAACCTCACAACCAAATGCTATCCATTATTAGTATCTGCTAATTAGTAAAACTGTATTACTATTAACATTTATTATTAGTATCTGATCATTAACGAAATATGTATGATCACTAGTGAAAGATGTAGTTTAGACCATATATAATCAATAGTGAGGACGAAATGCTGAGAGAATGTATCCAACTTTCCTTGTTTACCCTTGTTCAAGGCTGAGAACCCAAGTGTTTGGCCTTGTTAGAAACTCCCTTGGTTTTTCCCCCCCGAGCCCTGGACAGGCTTTGGGTAGAATCCAACAGGAGGATGAAACCAGATGTTTCCGCTCAAAGAAAAGCGCAAGTCATTCTGACTTGCTGATTTTTGGTATTGTCGTGGTTTGAACTCAGCTGGTAGCCAATCACCACATGGCCAGTTGTTTACTTCCCCCCACCCCCTGCCCTGGTGAAACAGAGGAGGGACAAAAAAAAATAAAATTCATAGGTTGAACAAAAAAAATTTAGTAGTAGTAACAAAACAACAGTAACAATAGTAAGTCCAAACGGGTAATATACAGCAGTTTCTCACCAACCGGCAACCAGTATGCAGACCACCCCCAGCAGCGATCCCAACTACACCAGAAATCCCACTGTGCCAACCGGAAAACATTGGTCATAGTATCCGCTATCGATGAATGGGTTAGTGTGGTATGCACAGGTCTCAATCTCATCTTGGTCATTCACTTCTCGTGAATATGAATCAGAAGTTCTCATAGGATTGTGAGCAAAGTGAAACTTTCTGCTCTGTGTGGACAACTGATTGCAGGAAACTGGAGCAGCATTTCTCCTGAAAGAACCCCTATTTCCAGTTGTTCTTCCTTCCAACTCACGTACCCGCTGTTCTAAGAGGTAGGTAGGTTTTCCATCCCATTTGCTCATGTCTTCTCCATAGTCACACAGGGAATACCACAGGTTCCCCTGTGGGGTATACCAGTTCTCTCAAGTAGGGGAACACTTGCTCCTAATAGCCGAGATCCTAGTCCATGCAGGTGGGAGTAGGATATATCCTCTTTAGATTGCTGGAATTCTTGGGATAGTTTCTCCACAGCTGCGACGATGGAGGAAGAGAGACTTTCTTCATATTGTTGGAGTCGGTGAGCCAATTCATCCACCTGTTGGTCCCTCTTTGTCTCTCCAGTCCATTACTGCTAATGCATTGGCATGCGATGATGGCGTGCTCTGTACAAACTTCCACCACGTGAACTGGGTGCATTAGACTTCATCTGGATCTGTGGGTAGCCACACAACGTCTGGGTCATAATAAACCATCTCCCACACGGCTAGTTCCCTTAAGTATTGGATACCTCTCTCCACGGTGGTCCACTTACTTGGATGACATACAAAATCTTCCTTGAAGGGTTAACTCTCCCTCACACTTGACAGGAGTCACCTCCAGAGACGGAGGTTTTGTGTCTTTTTTCCAATGACTTTGTCAATGCCCCCTTCCCTAGACAGGGATCCCAGCTGTCTTGCTGTTTTGCTGATCGGGGATATCAATTAAACTCAGACTCCAGAGTGAAAAGAGCAGGCGTATTTACTAGAAATAACTAAATAATATAACAGAATAATATAGAAAACATACAGTAAGAAAAGACAAAGTAGCGCGCTTAAACAAATAGGAAAATACAGGGTAATGCATCAAATCATTACTACAAGAGAGAGAGAGAATAGTGATTAAGAAAGATCCATCACCACTTGCATACTTTACCATCATCCAGATCTGCAGTCGCTGGGGAGCCCCGGTTACAGCGAGGATTTGGAGAGCCTGTCCCGGCAAGTGGGAAGTCCTACGCGGTGCGTCCACCCGTAGGTGAGGCATCCAAAGTCGCTGTGAGTGGGCCCAGCCTTATATACCTGAAATCAGTAAGCCAGAATAGCTGGCACCTTTTGTTTTAAGCGGAAATATCTGGAGTCAGTCTCACGTTAGATTTTCCCAGAGCCTGGCCGGGGCTCAGGGAAAAAACTAAGGGAGTTTTCCCAGCTTATCTAGGTGATTTATGAGCAAGGTCACACACCAGGTCACAGGGCCAGACAACTGTCTCTGTGGCCCTGTTACTGTGGCCTTGTTACCTTGTTTACACACACAAAGAAGGATACATGTTTTATGATGTTTAAGTTACATTTTCTATACATATCTCACTAATGACTACATACGGAGTTAGCAATTTCGGTTCAAGACCTATTGTTCAGGTTTCAATATTCCCACCTTTTACATCCAGACAGGTGGTTTGTTATAATTTTAGTACAATACCTATTGATACAATGCTTGTCAGTTATAAAACATACAGGATTCATCTATAGGTCAACTCTGGCTTGGGCTTATTGTCCAAGCCTTAGCACTTCACTTGCCTCCCTACCCTCTAATTCCACGCTGCTGGCCCCGCTATCCCAGCATCGGAGCAGCCAGGTGACAAGGTGCTCACCTGGATGGCGGCTGAAATCCTTTCGCACGTCTCGCAGCTCACTCAGGGATAGGGATTGGGTGATTACCACTGGTTCTGCCTCTTCCTCCTGTTCTCATGATGGCCCTGGTTCATCGTCATCCTTTATAAAGTGAGGTGATTTTTTTGTATATTTCTTCTTATGTACAGGAGCAACTGACACCATCACAAGTTGGTCCTCTGGTTAAGCTGCAGTGCCTGTCATTGGGATCAGATTAGCTGCAATACCTGTTGCTGGAGTTGGAGTGGCTGCAGTGTTTGTTGCGGGGGTTGGAGTGGTTGCAGCACTTGCCATTTTGTTATCGTATCCGGAGAGCTTCCCTTCCCCTTGTGGGTACTGAATAGTGTTGAACAGGGCTCGGTAGGCATGGGCCAGGCCCCAGCATGTTGCAGTGATCTGTGCCTCTCAGGAATTACCAGGGTGGCAGCATACTTTTTCCAAATATTCTATTAGTTTTTGGGATATTGCACCTGTTCAGGAGTGAAGTTCCAATACGCTGGAGGTGCCCGCTGTCCTAGGTACTTGCCCATGCTATCCCACACACCCAGCCACTTATAATCCTCCAGTCTTGGGGTAGATCTCTGGGTGATACTCTTAAATAGTTGCTTAACCCTGAACAAAGCCTGAACTGAACCACATGCAGAAACACGCTGGCTCCCAGCAGTAAGATGACCCCGTTAGAGTCAACATTCCAAGCATATTCAAAATTCCAAAAATTCTTAAACGCAACTGTAAGTAGCTTCAGGACCGACAACTTCATCGTGCCATAAATCAGTGTTACATAGTACAGTAAAACAAAAATCTTAATCCAACTCCCACATGTGGTAAGCAACAGCATGGGGACTATATACAGCAAATGAGGTGATACATAGCACAACTGTAGGAATGAAAGCCACAATTCTAGGAGTCAAGTAATCGACATTATGACAAGCAACTGATAAGCCAATATAATAAATGCTTATAACAAATTCGTTATGACACACTGATCAGATCTGTTGTTGTCTCAACCCTTCGGGCCTCACGTTGGGCACCAAGAAGGACTGTCATGGTTTGAACTCAGCCAGCAGCCAAACACCACACAACCACTTGCTCACCCTGCCCCCACCTGGGGAATGGGGGTGTGAATTGGAGGGATAAAGAGGGACTCATAGGTTGAGACAAAAAAACAGTTTAGTAAGTAAATGCAATAAATTAAAACAATAACAATAATAGAAATTACAAACAGGTAATGCACAATGCGATTACTCAACACCCACCCACTGATACCCAGCCCTTTCTCAGCTAGCAATCCTGAAAAACACAAGATCCTGCAATCCCAGAAGTGAGAGAGAACCCTCCTTCTTCCCGGCTGCCCCTCCTTTAAATACTGAGCATGACGTTACATGATATGGAATATTCCATTGGCTAATTTGGGTCCAGTGCTCTGGCTGTGACCGCTCCCAGCTTCTTGCACACCTACACATGGACAGGACATGAGGAGTTGGAGAGACCTTGACCTCTTAGCAACAACTGAAAGCATCAGTGTATTATCCGCATTTTTCTCACTGAATCCAAAACATAGCACTATTCTAGCTACTAAGAAAAAAAATTAACTCTATCCCATTGTCGTAGTTTGAACTCGGCCAGTAGCCAATCACCACATGGCCAGTCGTTTACTTCCCCCCACCTCCCGCCCCGGCGAAATAGGGGAGGGACAAAAAATAAAAAAAGAAATTCGTAGATTGAATTAAAAAAATTTAGTAGTAGTAACAAAACAACAGTAACAATAGTAAGTCCAAACGAGTAATATACAGTAGTTGCTCACCGGCTGCCGACCGGTACAGAGCCCGCCACCAGCAGCGATACAGACCACACCAGAAATCCGGCTGTCGACTGACCAGGAAACCAAAACCGAACCAGAAAATGAGAGAGCACACGTCTCCTTATAAACTGAGCTTTGATGTCACATGATATGGAGTACTCCAATGACCGATCTGGGCCCGACCCTCTAGCTGTGCTCCCTCTCAGCCCAAGGAAAGTTAACTCTATCCTGGCCAAAACCAGGACAGTCTCCACCCCTTATTCCATACCATTAACACTATGCTCAGATTCGAAATACATCCTAAGGAATCACCACCCCTTTTCCCGGGTCTCACAGATATCATTCCCTCAGTCTATGGGCCATCCTTCCAAAATGTCTACTGAGTTCATTTAGTCCATAACTTTGGGTTCCATCTGTCATGACAGTCTTTAAGGCTGGAGGAATGAGGTGGAGTCAGCTCAGTCGGTGGAGCAGGAGGATTTGGATGTGGCAGGAGGATGTTGCAGGGCACCAATTGCAATAACAGAGTTATTTGACAGTTCGATTCATTGGCTATTTTCACCTAAAATCAAATCTCCTTGAGGCATGCATCGGACTTCCCCGTCCTCCTGCATTACCCACCAAGTGCACCCCAGTCCTTGGGCAAAAGTCATCCCACGCATGGGTTTACCTTTACCCAAGGCAGGAATAACCCAGACGGTCTTCCCCAGCATATTTTTAATGTGCACTACGGGGACTTTATCCCCATCCACAGTATGTAAGAGGTTTGACTGAGCAGGGCCAGCTTGCTTGGCAGATCCTCTGGTATTGACTAACCAGGTGGCTTTTGCTAAATGCACGTCCCAGTGTTTGAAAGTTTCACCCCCCATTTTTCTCAGTGTAGTTTTAGCAACCCATTGTATCGCTCAATTTTCCCAGAGGCTGGTGCATGGTAGGGAATGTGATATATCCACTCAATGCCATGTTCTTTGGCCCAAGTGTCTATGAGGTTCTTTTGGAAATGAGTCCCATTATCTGATTCAATTCTTTCTGGCGTGCCATGCCACCACAAGACTTGGTTCTCAAGGCCTAAAATGGTGTTCCGGGCAGTGGCATGGGGCACGGCATAATTTTCCAAACAACCGGTGGCTGCTTCCACCATTGTAAGCACATAGTGTTTGCCATGCCGAATTTGTGGGAGCATGATATAATCAATCTGCCAGGCCTCCCTATATTTATATTGTAACCATCGTCCTCCATGCCAAATGGGCTTTAACCGTTTGGCTTGCTTGACTGTAGCATATGTCTCACATTCATGGATTACCTGTGCAATAGCATCCATGGTTAAGTCCACCCCTCGGTCACAAGCCCATTTCTTGTTGCATCCCTTCCCTGATGGCCTGAGGAGTCATGGGCCCAGTGAGCCATAAATTGTTCACCCTTATGTTGCCAGTCCAGATCTACTTGAGCCACCTTAATCTTAGGATCTTGATCCACCTGTTGGTTGTTCTGATGTTCAGTGGCCCAGCTCTTGGGTACATGAGCGTCTACATGGCATACTTTCACAACCAGATTCTCTACCCTAGCAGCAATATCTTGCCATAATTCAGCAGCCCAGATGGGTTTGCCTCTGCGCTGCCAATTGCTCTGTTTCCACTGCTGTAACCACCCCCACAAGGCATTTGCCACCATCCATGAGTCAGTATAGAGGTAGAGCACTGGCCACTTTTCTCGCTCAGCGATATCCAAGGCCAGCTGGATGGCTTTCACCTCTGTGAACTGACTCGATTCACCTTCTCCTTCAGCAGTTTCTGTGACCCGTTGTGTGGGGCTCCATAAAGCTGCCTTCCACCTTTGATGTTTCCCCACAATGCGACAGGACCAGTCGGCAAACAGGGCATATCGCTTCTCATTAGCCAGTAGTTTATTATATGGTGGGGCCTCTTCAGCATGCGTCACCACTTCCTCTGGTGCCATTCAAAAATTTTTGCCTTCTGGCCACTTTGTAATCACTTCCAGTATTCCTGGACGGCTGGGGCTCCCTATTCGAGCCCATTGTGTGATTAATGCAACCCATTTACTCCACATGGCATCGGCTGCATGGTGTGTAGAGGGGACCCTCCCTTTGAACATCCAGCCCAGCACCGGCATTCGGGGAGCCAGGAGGAGCTGTGCTTCAGTCCCGATCACCTCTGATGCAGCTCGGACCCCTTCGTATGCTGCCAATATCTCCTTTTTTGTTGGAGTATAGCGGTCCTCGGATCCTCTATATCCCTGACTCCAAAACCCCAGCGGTCGACCCCGAGTCTCCCCTGGTAATTTCTGCCAGAGACTCCAGGTAGGGCCATTCTCCCCAGCTGCAGTGTAGAGCACATTTTTAACATCTTGCCCTGTCCGAACTGGTCCAAGGGCTACTACATGAACTACTTCCTGTTTAATTTGTTCAAAGGCTTGCTATTGCTCAGGGCCCCATATAAAATCATTCTTTTTCCAGGTCACTTGATAGCGAGGGCTTACAATCTGACTGTAATTTGGAATGTGCAGTCTCCAGAAACCCACAACACCCAAGGAAGCTTGTGTTTCCTTTCTGTTAGTCGGTGGGGACATAGCTGTTATTTTATTAATCACCTCCATTGGAATCTGACGACATCCATCTTGCCATTTTACTCCTAAAAACTGAATGTCTTCTGCAGGTCCCTTGACCTTACCACACTTTATGGCAAAACCAGCTCTCAGGATTTGGATTATTTTCTCTCCTTTCTCAAAAACTTCTTCTGCTGTATTCCCCCATATAATGATGTCTTCAATGTACTGTAAGTGTTCTGGGGCTTCACCCTGTTCCAGTGCAGTCTGGATCAGTCCATGGCAAATGGTGGGGCTGTGTTTCCACCCCTGGGGCAGTCGATTCCAGGAGTATTGGACACCCCTCCAGGTAAAAGGAAACTGTGGCCTGCACTCTGCTGCCAGAGGGATGGAGAAAAATGCTCTGGCAATATCAATCGTGGCATACCACTTGGCTGCCTTCAACTCTAGTTCATACTGAAGTTCTAGCATTTCTGGCACTCAGTGGTGGCGTGACTTCATTCAGGCCATGATAGTCTACTGTCAATCTCCACTCTCCATTAGACTTTCACACTGGCCATATGGGGCTGTTAAAGGGGGAGTGCATCTTGCTGATGACTCCTTGGTTCTCTAGCTGACAAATCAGTTTATGGATAGGGATTACAGAGTCTCCATTGGTGCAATATTGCCGTCTGTGCACTGTTGTAGTGGCAATTGGCACCTGTTGTTCTTTGACCCTCAGTAATCCCACAACAGAAGGATCCTCTGAGAGACCAGGTAACACAGACAGCTGTTTCATTTCTCCTGTTTCCAAGGCAGCTATACCAAAAGCCCACCGATACCCTTTTGGGTCCTTAAAATACCCTCTCCTGAGATAATCTATACCAAGAATACATGGAGCGTCTGGGCCAGTCACAATGGGGTTTTTTTCCCACTCATTCCCAGTTTGGCTCACCTCGGCCTCCAATACAGTCAACTGTTGAGACCCCCCTGTCACTCCTGAAATACAAATGGGTTCTGCCCCTTTAAAGTTTGACGGCATTAGGGTGCATTGAGCACCAGTGTCCACTAACAACTTATACTGATGGGGGTCAGTTGATCCAGGCCATCGAATCCACACAGTCCAGTAATCTCGGTTGTCCCTGTCCTCCGCCTGGCTGGAGGCAGGGCCCCTCTAATGTTGGTCATAATACCCACTATCGACAAATGGGTTAGTGTGGTGTGCACGGGTTTCAGTCTCATCTTGATCACTCACTTCTTGTGAATACAAATCAGAAGTTCTTCTCATAGGATCGTGAGCAAAGTGAAACTTTCTGCTCTGTTTGGGCACTTGATTACTGGAAACCGGGGCAGCATTTCTCCTAAAAGAACCCCGTATTGCAGTTGTTCTTCCTTCCAACTCACATACCCGCTTTTCTAGGAGGTAGGTAGGTTTTCCATCCCATTTCTTCATGTCTTCTCCATAGTCACACAGGCAATGCCACAGCTTCCCCTGTGGTGTATACCGGTTCTCTCGAGTAGAGAAACGACTGCTCCTGATAGCTGAGATTCTTGTCCGTGCAGGTGGGGAGTAGGACATGTCCTCTTTAAATTGCTGGAAATCTTGAGATAATTTTTCCACAGCCACGATGAGAGAGGAAGAGAGACTTTCTTCATGTTGTCGTAGTCAGCGAGCCAATTCATCCACTGTTGGTCCCTCTTTGTCTCTGCAGTCCATTACTGCTAATGCATTGGCATATGATGATGGTGTGCTCCGTACAAACTTCCGCTACATGGGCCAGGTGCACTGGACTTCATCTGGATCTGTGGGTAGCTGTGCATTATCTGGGTCATAGTAAACTGCCTCCCACACGGCTGGCTCCCTCAAGTATTGGATACCTCTCTCCATAGTGGTCCACTTACTGGGATGACATACAAAATCTTCCTTGAAGGGATACCTCTCCCTCACACTTGACAGGAGTTGCCTCCAGAGACTGAGATTTTGTGTCTTCTTTCCAATACCTTTGTCAATTCCCTCTTCCCTAGACAGGGATCCCAGCTGCCTGGTCTCCCTACCCTCTAATTCCATGCTACTGGCCCCGCTATCCCAGCACCGGAGCAGCCAGGTAACGAGTTGCTCACCTGGATGGCAGCTGAAATCTTTTCACATGTCTCACAACTAGCTCAGGGATAGGGATCTTGCTCCGCCTCCTCCTCCTGTTCTTGTGATGGGCCTGGTTCATCATCACCCTGTACACCACGAGGGGATTTTCTTGTGTATTTCTTCTTATGTATGGGAGCAAATGACACCATCATGGGTTGGTCCTCTGGTTCAGCTGCAGCGCCTGTCCTCAGGCTTGCAGTGGCTGCAGTTTCTGTTACTTTGTTACCAGATCCAGAGCCCTTCTCTTCCTCTTGAGGGTGCTGAACAATATTTAACAGTACTCGGTAGGCATGGGCTAGGCCCCAGAATGTTGCAGTGAGCTGTGCCTCTCTGGAATTACCTGGGTGACAGCATACTTTTTCCAAATATTTTACTAGTTCTTCAGGATTCTGCACCTGTGCAGGAGTGAAGTTCCAATACACCGGAGGTGCCCACTGTTCTAGGTACTTGCCCATGCTACTCCACACCCCCAGCAACTCATAATTCTCCAACCTTGGGGTAGATCTCCAGGTGATACTCTTAAATAGTTGCTTAACCCTGAACAAAGCCTGAACCACATGCAGGAACACACTAGCTCCTAGCAGTAAGATGACCATGTTAATGTCAACATTCCAGGGATATTTGAAATTCCTGAATTTCTCAAACATTATTGTAAATAGCCCCAGGATCGATGACTACATCCTGTCATAGATCAGCATTATATAGTACAGCAAAATCAAGATCTTAATCCAACTCTCACGGACGGTGAGCAACCGCATGGGAAATACATATTGCAAGTGAGGTGATAAAACCTTAAGGAGCCAAGCAATAAATATTATGACCCAATCTGTCATTATCTCAAATCTCAGGCCCCACGGTGGGCACCAAAAGACTGTCGTATTTTGAACTCGGCCTCTAGCCAATCACCACGTGGCCAGTTGTTTACTTCCCCCCACCCCCTGCCCAGGTGAAATAGGGGAGGGACAACAACAACAAAAAAAATTGTAGGTTACATAAAAAATATTTAGTAATAGTAACAAAAAAACAGTAACAACAGTAAGTCCAAACAGGTAATATACAGCAGTTGCTCACCGACCGGCGACCAGTACGCATCCCGCTCCCAGAAGTGATCCTGACTGCACCAGAAATCCCACTGCCGACCAACCTGGAAAGCGAAATGAAACGAGAGAGCACACGTCTCCTTATATACTGAGCATGACATCACATAATATGGAATACTCCAACGACCAATCTGGGCCTGTACCTCTAGCTGTGCTCCCTCTCAGCCCAAGGAAAGTTAACTCTATCCTGGTGAAAACCAGGACAGGTATATAAGGCTGGACACTCTTCCCGTGAAATTGGATGCTTCACCTACGGCTGGACGCATCGCGTAGGACTTCCCACTTGCAGGGAAAGGTACTCCAAATCCTTGCTGCAACCGGGGCTCCCAAGCGACTGTGGATCTGGATGTTGGTAATGTATGCAAGTGGTGATGTATCTTAATCACTATTCTCCCCATTGTGTAGTAATGATTAGGTGCATTACCTTGCTTATTCTTATTTTCTATAATTAAGTGTATGTAATAATAATTAAGTGTACTATTCTGTATTTTTCTTATTGCTTATTTTCTGTATTACTTGGTTATATCCTTTAATTATTGTGGTAGTTTGACCTTGGCTAAATGCCAGGTACCCACCAAGTTGCTCTACCACTTCCCCCCCCTTCCCCTTTTTTTCTCAACAGGGCAAAGAGGGGAAAGAAAATAAGATAGGAAAAAAAAACAACCCTTGTGGGTAAAACAAAAGCAGTTTTAATATAAGCAAAGCGAAGCAAACGTCCACGCGCGGAAGCAAAAAAAAAGAAAACAGATTTATTCTCTACTTCCCATTAACAGGCGATGTCGGGCCTTCTCAGGAAGCAGGGCTCCAATACGCATAGTGGTTGCCTCGGAGGACCAAGGATGACCCCACACCCTTCCTCCTTTCTCCCAGCTTTATACTGAGCAGACATCATATGGTCTGGAATATCCCTTTGGTCAGTTCGGGTCAGCTGTCCTGGTTGTGTCCCCTCCCAAGATCTTGCCCACCCCGTCCCACTGTGGGGGGGGAAAAATGTCGGAAAGAGCCTTGGTGCTGTGTAAGCACTACTCAGCAGTAGCCACACCACCAGTGTGCTATCAACACCCTGCCAGCTCCCAACATAAAACACAGCACCATGAGGGCTGCTATAGGGGAAAACCAATTCCAGCTCAGCCAGACCCAGTACAATTATTAACAGTAAAATAAGCCTACTCTTTTTACTCTGGTGTCTGACTTTAATTGGCATCCTCGATCAGCAAAACAGATCTTAACATTACAGTGGAGTAAGATGTTGAGTCATCTAGGAAGGATAGACAGTTTCTGCTACTTTAATGATGATTAAAAATTACCTCAAAACATTCTAACTCTCATAGTTAATTTAGCATCTGGTAGAAGTCACTAGAATAATTTCTCTCATTTTACATTTAAAAAGGAAAAGTTCATACCATATAAGGGTTGAATAATATACATTTGAACAGTTTAAATATTTTCAATAGTTAGCCCCCTGGTTAGATATCTTATGCCTTCTTGTTCAGAAACTTGTCAAAATAGTGGCATATATGGATAACCTAGTTTGAATTTTCAGACTGAGCATGATTATTCAGACAGAATTACACCTGTGTGGCTGGTTCATACAACATTTTCCATGTAAAGAACAAAAGTTACATCATATATAGAATATCATTGCCAATATTCCACAGTAAGTTGAGATTTCATCTTGCTATTTGATTTTAATCAGCTTATGCAGAAATTTTATACCAGTTGGGTTTTTTGGTAGTTACTCTAAAAGTCATTATTTTATTAAACTCAAACTGCTTCAGCCTGCTGCAGGTTTAAGGTTCAAATATGAAAAAACAAAACATCAAGAAACACACAGTTCACTGTGATTTTAATAGCACTTTCAGAGTTCTATTTCACAAAACATCAACCAAAACAAAACCCGTTTTCCCATGTTGGGCTCCTTTTGTGGCAATAATATTTACTTACATATATTGTGAGATCTAAAACCTACTGAATGTTACTCTGTCTTCATGAATGATCTACTATGTCAAAATGTACCTGACTGTTTTATACACACCTCACTGTGATTCAATGTCCTTTTTGTAGTGAGGGGCCCAAAACTGAACACAGGAATCAAGGTGCGGCCTCACCAGTGCCGAGTACAGGGGCAGGATCACTTCCCTGTCCCTGCTGGCCACGCTATTTCTGATGCAAGCCAGGATACCATTGGCCTTCTTGGCCACCTGGGCACACTGCTGGCTCATGTTCAGCCGGCTGTCAATCAACACCCCCAGGTCCCTCTCTGACTGGCAGCTCTCCAGCCACTCCTCCCCAAGCCTGTAGCGCTGCTGGGGGTTGTTGTGGCCCAAGTGCAGCACCCGGCATTTGGCCTTATTGAAACTCCTCCAGTTGGCCTTAGTCCATCGCTCCAGCCTGTCCAAATCCCTCTGCAGACCCTCCCTACCCTCGAGCAGATCAACACTCCCACCCAACTTGGTGTCGTCTGCAAACTTACTGACGGTGAATTCGATCCCCTCATCTAGATCATCAATAAAGATATTAAAGAGGAGTGGCCCCAAAAGCAAGCCCTGGGGGACACCACTCGGATTTAATTCTGTTCACGACAACTCTTTGGGCCCAGCCATCCAGTGAGTTTTTTACCCAGCAAAGCGTGTGCCCATCCAAGCCATGAGCAGCCAGTTTTGCCAGCAGAATGCTATGGGAAACAGTGTCAAAGGCCTTGCTAAAGTCAAGGTAGACAACATCCACAGCCTTTCCCTCATCCAATAAGCAGGTCGCCCTGTCATAGAAGGAGATCAGGTTTGTCAGGCAGGACCTGCCTTTCATAAACCCATGCTGACTAGGCCTGATCATCTGTTTGTCCCGCATGTGTTGTGTGATAGTACTCAGGATGAGCTGTTCCATCAGCTTCCCGGGTACCGAAGTCAAGCTGACAGGCCTGTAATTTCCCGGATCATCCTTCCGACCCTTCTTATAGATGGGCGTCACATTGGCCAGTTTCCAATCTGTCGGGACCTCCCCAGTCAGCCAGGACTGCTGGCAAATGATGGAAAGCGGCTTGGCGAGCACCCCAGCCAGCTCCTTCATCACCCTCGGGTGTATCCCATCCGGTCCCATAGACTTGTGTGTGTCTATGTGATGCAGTAGGTCACTGACTATCTCCTCCTGGATTGTGGTGGGGTCGTTCTCTCAGTCTCTGTCTTCTAGCTGAGGAGGCTGGATTCCTTCAATACAGCTAGTTGTGTTATTAAAGACCAAGGCAAAGAAGGCATTAAGCACCTCAGCCTTCTCCTCATCACTTGTTACCATGTTTCCTCCTGCGTCTAGCAGGGGATGGATACTCTCCCTGGTCTTTCTTTTGCTACTGACATACTTTATAGAAACATTTCTTTTTGTCCTTGATTGCTGAAGCCAGATCAATTTCCAGCTGGGCTTTAAACCTCCTGATTTCTTCCCTGCATAGCCTCGCAGCATCTTTGTAATCATTGTGAGTCACTAGCCCCTTCTTCCAACTGCCTTAATTATAATACTAAAAAACACACCCACTGGTCAAAGACACCCCTGCCCAGGTTAAGACCCTTCCCCTGAGCATGCATAGTAGTAGAAGCATGATGTAAGCTCTATTATGATGTTGTGGTTTGAACTCGGTCGGTAGCCAATTGCCACGTGGCCAGTTGTTTACTTCCCCCCACCCCCTCCCTGGTGAAATAGGGGAGGGACAAAATAAGAAATTTGTAGGTTGAATAAAAAAATAATTTAGTAATAATAACAAAAACAACAGTAGCAATAGTAAGTCCAAAACAGGTAAAATGCAGCAGTGGCTCACTGAGCGGTGACTGGTATGGGGCTTGTCCCCAGCAGCGATCCCGACCGCATCAGAAAATCCCATCATGATGACCCGGAAACCGAAACGGGGCATGAGTGAGCACGTGTCCGCCTATATACTGAGCATGATGTCACATGATATGGAATACTCCAATGATTGATTGGGACCCGGCTATCTAGCTGTGCTCTCTCTCAGCCCAAGGAAAGTTAACTCTATCCTGACCAAAATCAGGACATATGTTAGTCAGTAACCAATCAGTATCTAATAGGCATGCTATGGAAAAGTACTAACCTCTGATTTTTGTGTATAAAAGGAGCATGAAAACCTGCTGTTGGGGTTCTTGATTTGTGGAAAAGTCCACCAAGCACCCAGGCCTCAATAAATACAGTATCTCTCCTGAGTGTGTGTAGATTGGTTTATTGCATGCAGGGCATGAATCCGCTTTTCGAATAACATGGGTGCATACATATTTCACTGGATCCAAATACTTTTGTCTGTCTGTGTGTTTGTATATCTTGTGTTTATGAATATACACATATATAGATAGATAGATTTAGGATACTTCATAGTAAGTTAGTGTGAATCTTGTTATTTTTGAATATGTAGTTAAGTTGCTATTTTGATCATAATGTATTTTACTGAATTATTTTGTAAATCCTTAAATTGGTTAATGATTAAATGCTGCTAGTTATTAATATATCTTGATTTGCTGCTAAATCATTACCGTGTTAATATTTCCATCTACGAGACCCTGTCATTGTTCTATTTACAAGTTCAGAATGATCAGAGTAGAAAATTTCCTAGACATCAATATTGGTTATAATGTCTGTACTGGGTCTGGCTGAGCCAGAATTGGTTTTACTCTATAGCAGCTCTCATCGTGCTGTGTTTTATGTTGGGAGCTGGCAGGGTGTTGATAGCACACTGGTGGTGTGGCTACTGCTGAGTAGTGCTTACACAGCACCAAGGCTCTTTCCGACATTTCCCCCCCCCACAGTGGGACGGGGTGGGCAAGATCTTGGGAGGGGACACAACCAGGACAGCTGACCCGAACTGACCAAAGGGATATTCCAGACCATATGATGTCTGCTCAGTATAAAGCTGGGAGAAAGGAGGAAGGGGGTGGGGTCACCCTTGGTCCTCCGAGGCAACCACTACACGTATTGGAGCCCTGCTTCCTGAGAAGGCCCGACATCGCCTGTTAATGGGAAGTAGAGAATAAATCTGTTTTCTTTTTTTTGCTTCTGCACGCGGACCTTTGCTTCGCTTTGCTTATATTAAAACTGCTTTTGTTTTACCCACAAGGGTTGGTTTTTTTTTTTCCTATCTTATTTTCTTTCCCCTCTTTGTCCTGTTGAGAAAAAAGGGGGAAGGGGGGGAAGTGATAGAGCGACTTGGTGGGTACCTGGCATTTAGCCAAGGTCAAACCACCACAATGTCTTATCAAATAAAAATAAAATATGAAAAAATAACTGAAAATATATGTTCATTTTGCTATACTCTTATGTGCCATAATATATAATAACATTTGTAGTCTGTTACAAATGGTATTTTCAAAATGACTGCTGGGTTTCTATTCTACATGTATATTATACACATTCATACTTTTACACACAAGTTTTATATATGTGTGTATGTTTATTTTTAGAGAGCATGTCAAGGAAACCAAACAAATATAACATGCTCTGAAAACAGTTGTCTTTATAGAGATGTTCTGCTGAATAAGAACTGAAGTGTGAAACTTAAAAGAAGAAAAAAAAGAAAAAGGAGAGACAGATTGTAATAGAAATTATCTTGCTACTTGAAGATTGCTATGCATCCTGGGTAAGAGCTCAGCTGGAAGTGACCTATGAGGACTCTGAAAATTGTGTTGTATTGTACTGTGTTAAAAGTACAAGAATGGAGAGAATAAGTCTGAGATCTTGAGATTGGGAGAGGCTATTATCATGTACTAATGCCCCAAGGAGGGAATTGAGTATGTCCCTTCTCCAGGGCAGTGTAAATTGTTCTAATAGTGCTTAGAAGTTCAGAGCTGAAACCTTCCTCTGAAAAGCAGTTTAGTAAAAAATTTAAGAAAAAAAAAAAAAGAGGAAACTAAAAGATCTTTTGTAAGCCTTTTCAAACAGCATTCTCATTGTAATCTACATAATCACAATAAAAAAAATAATTTAAAGGTTAGAACACACTTATGAAAAGAAATGTGATAGATTCTTTTACATTCATCAATGTGAGGAAAACAGTTCAGAAAACAGCCTAACACAGAAAAAATAATAACTTTGGATTTATATTTACCTTTCAAGATTGTATGGAAATTTGGGCTTTTATGGAGATTAGTTTGTGATGTTTACAATCTTGAGGAACCCAATATTTGGGATGGGAAGAACGCCTGTGATTACCCTATATCAACCACAATAGCCAACATTATAAGCAACAGGAAAAATTTGGTAGGAAAAGGTTACCTCAAAAAAGAAAAAAAAAGCACCTCAATAAATTATTAAAAGTAAAAAACTTACAGGGAAAAAATCCATCAGCAGAGAGCTTTCTCTTGAAGGAGGAAAAGTGTTGGAATATTCTATATGAATACTATGTCTAAAAATGATCTTATACGAGAGGATGATAGGATACCTAATGGCAAAAAGGAAAGAACCAGAATCCCAGTGAAAGCAAAATTCTGATTGATTACTGGCGATGGAAATCTGATACCTAGCTAATCTCCATCCCAGAATACTGGATGAAATGCATTTCCAGGATTATCTAAAGATTTATATTTAATAAATTCCCCACTAATATATTCATCTGATACACATACAATGTGCTTCATGTCTCCTACACTATGCTGTCATTTTTGAGGTTTTGAGGCTCTTGTACTAAAGATCTACATTTTTAATGTAATCCAAGGGAAATTCTGTGGTATGCAGAGAGTTATACTTTTTGGATCATTGCTCCCACATCTTACAGAACAGTAAGTTATCTGTGGAAGATGGGACTCATTGTTCCAGATGATTCCTACAGCTTCTGGTAATGCATATAAAATATATTAAGGGTTATGGTTCATATCTATTTAGAGTATAATTTTATAGTACATTGTAAATGTGCAAAACCCAGCATTTTATCAAAATGTGTAGAGAATATATGTTAAATATACACAACCTACACAAGCATTCACATCAGTGGGGTTAGTGAGAAGTGAAATTAGTAGCATTTTTACACTTCTTTTGCACTACATTTAAAGAACCTGTAGGTATCAGAGGAAAAAAAGCAATGAAGTTGTTCACATATCACTAATAAAATACAGAATAAAAAACTTTAATCTGAGGCAAAGCATATTTTATTTTCATGCTCTTCACATAAGTCCATCACAGGAAAATATTATTCCTACAGTTCAAACAAGATTTCAACTGTTCTAACTACATTTTGTGTGCAAACAGGAATTCTGAGTTTCATTTGTTAGTGAATCCTTCTAGGCTTTCATAGCTTGTGATTATGTTGTCCCTCAAACAGGGTTCATTACCTAGTGTTGAAAAAGCCAATCATACACACAGAGCCGAGATATCCATTTATTCCATAATTGCGCAAAGATGGGTGCTAGGGGTAATTCCACAAAGCTAGCACCCTACACAAAGGAACTACAGCCTATTTATCTTGTTACATGATCAGTAAAAAACTATCTAAGTTTACATTCATTGGTCCATAATTACCATTCCACTTGCTATTGGTTAGTTATATTTAAATTAGCCTCACTTGCTGTGTAAATTAGCATGCATGCTCCTTACAGGTGTGGGGGGGCAAGTTTTTTCAGTCTTGAATTGAGTCAGTGGTCATGGTCTCCCCATGCCGCCTTTACTTCTCCCCCAGTTTCCACAGATTTTTGCTGACTTCATGCTTCTTGGGCAATCATCCTGCCTGCGATGGTTTAGCCCCTGCCGGGGTCTGAGACCACGCGGCCGCTGCCCCTCCCCCACAAAGGGAGTGAAATACAAAGCCCCGAGACTGAGATAAGGAAAGGTTTAATACAACAGTGCAACAGCAACACAACAAACAATAACAATAAGAATAACAGTGATAACAATGAACAGAGCAAAGTATATACCGATACAGCAGTGAGAGAACCGGCTGCGCCAACCCACGCGATCACCGATTCTTCCCGCGCTCGCGCCAGGATGTGACGTCAGCATGATATATGAATAACCCGGCTAGAGCTTCCCCCCCACTGCTGGGGAAACTTAACCCTATCCTGGCTAAACCAGGACACTGCCTCTGGTGCCTTCTGGGGCAGGATGTTTCCCTCTTATTAGTCTCTTAGCTCCTCTTCAATGGAAAAGTTGCTAGCAAGGCCTGCATTGTATCAAGTTTACACAATAGATCCACAAAGTATCAGGCTTACACAATAGAGCCAGTGATTAGTGGTCCTTGTACTTGACAAGAAACATTTGTATGGGCTACAAGTATACAAAGTTCACATATCTTATTTTAAGCTGTTTGAATACAGCATGACAAAAGCAGTCAAATGTGATCACATCATTTCATTCATCTCTTATTTTATTCTCCTGTTTTGAGTCACTGTATCAATGGAATTCTGTCTTCAATAACTTATCAGAAACCTGATCAAATAATTAAATGCTTTCAAATTCCAGGGCTTAGCAGGAAGTCAAGAGTAGCAAATACTTTTCACAAAGTATTCAGATCTCAGAGAAAATACTGCTTTAGGGATACTTTTCTCAAGATGCCCCATTCTCATAGATGATGTGTTTTTAATGTTTAGGCTAAACCAAAATTGCTGGATAATTGTACAAAGAATTTGATAGTGATTTTACAGAATCAATGATTCATCAGGAAATTAATATCAAAGCACAGCTGACTACATTCCTATTTAGCACTTCTGAATTACTGCTCATTGAGCAAAGCAGTCACTGGACAATGGGTGTTTTGCCTAAGCAAAATGTGAGTCAGGAGACCTGGACTCCCACTGTCTTCACTGGGAGTTTTGCCTGCATATGGAGTGAGCTGGGACTTATGGTGAATGGGAGCCATTCACAGAGCAGCTAAGTAAAGCACCCAATACATCACTATTGTGAAGTTAACACTAGGTGGTAGACATAACTGGAAGAAATACAGGCATTTTTGGAGCCATGTGAAAGATTTGTATAAAGCAGCACTTCAAATGTATTGTCTCTTATTTCCCCATATTTTGGCCTAATTCTGGCCAATGCAATTCATTTACATAGTCCGAGCATGCGTAGTAAAAATACAGTGAGGGTCTTTGGTGGTCGAGGGAAGAAGTACGTGGTCTTCTTCACAGTGTCCGCTCCTTCCAGAGCACGCGCTGTGAAGTAAAGTCCAGGTGTCTTCTTCCTAAATTGGCGAGCTCATCCTCCCTAGACAGGATTTCTGTGTCCTTTTGTTTGAGTCCCCCTTATCTTAATTTGCCCAAGCGACCATTGAAGGCTTTGAGTCTGCTATCAGTGAGTTATACAGGGAGCGTTTTACTTTTGTCTAGACAGACAAAGATGCCTAGGGAAACAGTTGAGGAGTCCTTGGAAAACAAACACAAGCAAAACTTTCATGCATCACAGTCTAGTCTTAATCAGAAATTCATTGGTTTGAGCCCTTTCACTATGTAAATGAATTCTGGGAACTCATTATCATAAGACACCCATTTCCAGGAAATCTAATGAATATGTATAATTTGTGTGTATGTAAACTTATGTCCCTTGCTAGTTCTTGGGAGCTTACTTGCGGAAACACGACTCCACAACCTATAAGGTTATAAAGTAGGTGTGTTTATTCAGTGCTGAGACGCACGGGGGATCGCTCCACCACAAACGTGCGCACCTCTCGTGGCACCTTGCCTTGGCTTTATGCTACAAAGCATCACATATTCATAATACGGCTATACATATGCATGACCTATCCCCGCCTTGTATTATAATGAGCCTGAAAGTCTTTTTCATATGTTCCGCCCCGGTCTCCTCCTAGTCGCGTCTGCGCAGTGTGTCCCGGTGGTCATGGGCTGGGGTCGCAGAGATGAAGTAGCTCCTCTTCCTCACTGTTGAACTTTTTACCTCCGTTCCTTGCGCAGTCTCTGTAGCCTCCTGGACTCGGGCCAGACCATAGGGTTGGTTTTGACCAGTTTTTAGGGCTGTCTTCCTATTCCATCAGGAAGCGTTCCCTCACAGCTTCCATTAATCAAGGTTTCCATATTGTTCTGCTCTCTGGCCAATCGACTATGATCTATTATCCTATTCAATCTTAGTTATCTTTTAACTAATGGGCCTCTAGCCCCTAGCCTGATCTCTAAGTCTTCCATCTTTATCTCTAAACTAAGTTATACCTTCATTTCTTGAGTGCCTAATTTCTATATCCTATTTTAATTTCCTAGCTCCTCATCTCAGAGCCCTTATGGTGGAGAATCCCCAGGGCGACCCCAGCGCTGCTAATAAAGAATACCTGCCTAACAGTAAAAAAAACTTTACTGTTGAGTCAATTTCTTTGTTTCACTCCTGTATGGGTCACAGAGTTTGCTGGTTGCACTGCTTATCTCTTTATTTTGCTGAGCTTGGGAACATGTTAATGCAAAGAGTGGCTATGTGGTTTGCCCTGGCACTGATGGCCTTGCTGTGCTGAGGGAGCTATCTTGTGGAGAAGATGAGGGAATACATCTCCCTCTCCCTGCCTGGGATTGATGGAGATGGTTTTATGTAGGTCCTTGTTCACCCTTATGTGAGCTGTTTAATACTACTAATTAACACTGTTGGCATATTATAGGGTTTGTGGAATCCAGTCTTGTCCTGATGTAAGAGAAGACAACTTTGGGGTGAGGCAATACTGAAATGTGCCCTGAAGCACCTAGTCTCTGGGTGGCAGGGTGTGTGGAAGGATTTGGGCAGATTCCTAGGGCAGTTATCACCTCTCATAATCTGGGATTTAGCACTTGAACAGGCAAGTGTCAAGTCCCAATTTCTCAGGACGATGACTCAGATTTGACGATTCCCAGGTCAGGATTAAGGCGAAACAACACGAAGGATTCTTCAATTCACACAACTCAATTTTTATTTGCTCACAACAGATAATTGGCATGAAACTTTGTCAGTAATCTTTGAATCCTCTGCAACAGGCGTTAAACTTACATCGACTAGTGGCAGATCTTATAACATACCCTGCTAATCTTTAAACATGCCCTGACAAACCTTAAACATGCCCAAACAAGCCTTGCCTTATATGTGGGCATACATAATAAGAATGGGAGAGAAAAGGGGAAAGACGAGAGGAGAGAAAGACAAAAAGGAAGATTTCACCAGTCCTGGTTCCATCGTTGGTCCAGCCAGCCCAGGGGTCCAGTTCCAGTGGGGCACAGCCACACAGGGCTTTGACTTGTGTCCTTTTATAATTCCTTGCCCCTCCTCCGGGTGGGCACTTGGACTCATTAGGCTAATTAGGCATCATGCACAGTTTACGCTTCTAGAATTCTCCTTGCTTTTGGTACATGCACAGTTTGTACCTTCAGATTCTTCTGGAAATGAGTCGGTGGGCTCAGGGATTGTTGAGGAGTTACTCCGCCCTCCCTGCAGGTGTGTCCATTGTTTGACCTTTCGTGAAAACGGCTTCTCTATTGACTCTTTGCAGAGTCACTCAAGATAAGGAAGTTCAGCCTCCAAAAAGTGTGGTCCCACCTCTGCAGGACCCCCTCCTCTTGCCGTGCCTCCCTACCATTACCTGCACAGCCCCGGCATTTCCATAGAAACAGTTTCCTTTGCCGAAGTTCTTTACCAGATGGTTGAGACATTAACTGTGGTTTCATCAGACCGTCATAGCAAGCAACCCTGGCAAACTGATATGCCACCTGATAGAAGGGTGCCTTGCCTACTCCAATGAAAATCAAGAGTTCTAGCACTGTACTGGGGCCTGGCCTGTGCCTATCAAGCCACAGTTCAGTACTCTCAGAGGACTGTGGTTGAGGCAGGGACCCAAACAACAACTACAGTAATTGTTCCAGTAGTAAAAAAGAAACAGTGGACAAGGAGAACAACGGGTCCATATCACTGATTAATAAGGGAGAAGGAAGAAGTGGAAAGGTTTGATCAAGAAGCCGGTCCTTCAACACAGAAATTGGAGGAAGGAATGAGAGAATTCAGACAGGAAAGGGAAACTACCCAGTCCCTGACTTCATCAGAACTTTGAGACATGTGGAAAGATTACAGCCACCAGCCAGGTGAGCCAACTGCTGCCTGGCTGCTCCCATGCTGGGATAATGGGGCTTACAGTCAACAATTGGAAAGTAAAGAAGCCCAACAGCTGGGATCCCTTGCTAGAAACCAGGGAATTGAGAAAGGAATTGGAAAAAAGGCAGTAATTTGCAGTCTCTGGAGGTGGCTCCTCTCGAGTGTAAGGGCAAGATATCCATTCAAGGAAGATCTTGTGAACTCCCCGGGAAAGTGGACTACCACAGATGAAGGCATCCAATACCTAAGAGAATTAGTGGGGCTGGAAATCATCTACAGTGATCTAGATGATGATGAGGTCTCCAAAGATCCAGAGGATGTCCTGTGCACACGGGCCATGTGGAGGAAGGTGATTCAAAGTGCTGCAGTGTCATATTCTAACAGCTTGGCAGTGATGCATTACCCAGATATGGACACACCAACTGTGGATAGAGTGTCTTCTTGGCTCCAAAACTTTGATGAAAATCTCTGTACCTCCTCATCCCTATGGGCAAGCGCCTTGGCTGTCAGGGGTGCCCCAATAAATCAGTCGTCTCCTGTCCTGGTCAGAGGGAAAGGGAGCCCCAGGCGCACACCACCTGGTGCACTTTGTTTCTTCCTGTGTGACCAGTGGGAGGACATGAGGAAGTGGGATGGTGAACCCACCTTTAAGCTGGAAGCCCATGTACGCAAAGTGAGAGGGAAGACAGCTGTTAAGAAGGGGTCACCCAAGAAGCCTGATCCCCCAGACATAGAAGAACTGAGATCACCTCCCTTGATCCTGGTGAGGGGACTTCTGGTCTGGCACTGCAAGGGTCAGACAGTGAATACTCTGACCAGGAACAGGAATAGAGGGTCCCTGCCTTTGTCCAGGGGGAGGAAAGGGATGACTGGGTATACTGGACTGTGTGGATTTGATGGCCTGGCACATCAGACCCACAGAATTATAAGGCTTTGGTATAGACTGGTGCACAGTGTATTCTGGTGCCATCAGGGTATAGGGGCACAGAACCCATCTGGATCTCGAGTGACAGGGGGATGCCAAGAATTGTCTATATGGGAGACTGAGGTGAGCTTAACAGAGGACAAGTGGGAAAAGCACTCCATTGTGACTGGCCCAGAGGCCCCTTGTATCCTTGGCATAGACTAGCTCAGGAGAGGGTACTTCAAGGACCCAAAGGGGTACTGTCACAAACTGTTTGTAAAGAGGATGTCTCAAACAACTCAAGTGGGATGCCCTGTGGGGGAGAAGCGGAGCAAGCTCTGTGGAGGTGGGGCGGTGGGACACTTCTCTCCCTCTCCCTCCTGTTGTTGCCCAGAGACAGAACTTGCCTAACTATGCAGGCACAAGCCAGAGAAAATGAGAACCTTCTGGAACATCCTACTGCCCATGCGTAAAAAGACTATATAAAGGCAACACCCCACGTGTGACTTTGTCGACCCACCACCCACGGACCAAGCTGGCTACTCTGTGACAATATGGGATCTAAGGGTGGTGATTCCCCTTTTCCTATCCCCTCCTCCTCTCTTTTCTCTTTCCTCTTTCTGCTCTGTCTCTCTCTTACATATATATTCATGTGTATAAGCTTTGTAGGAACTGAATTGCGATGGGTTGATCATTGACGGGTTATTAGGAAAATAATCTCATCGCCAAAGTGCCTTTATTCATTCTCCGGACAGTTATCAGTTGATTGTTGCCAAATTGTCTCCATTTATTCACTATAGTGGTCAGTTAATAAGGTCACCAGCACAATTGTTCCTCAGAGTCATTGTGGTGACTCGGCCTGCCCTGCGGCTCTGCTGAGCAGAGACTGGCTTTTCCACCAGCAGGCAGGCTCTCAGGGAATTCAAAAGATTCACCCCCCTCGTAACCCACTGCATGGGATGAGACAGGTACCGATGGACTTTTGGTGTAGCCACTGTGAACACAGAGAAGATCAAACAGCTATCTACCCTGCCTGGCCTCTCGGAAGATCCCTTCACTGTGGGATTGCTGCGAGTTGAAGAACAGCAGGTGCCAATTGCTACCAGGACAGTGCACCGGCAGCAATATCACACAAACCGAGACTCACTGGCTCCATCCATGAGCTGATTCATCAGCTGGAGAGCCAAGGAGTGATCAGAAAGACTTACTCACCTTTTAATAGTCCCATATGGCCAGTGCAAAAGTCTGATGGAGGGTGGTTACCAGTAGACTACTGTGGCCTGAACAAAGTGACAGCACCACTGAGTGCTGCTGTACCAGACATGTTAGAGATCCGATATGAACTGGAGTCAAAGGCAGCCAAGTGGTACGCCACAATCGACATTGCCAATGCATTTGTCTCAATTCCTTTGACAGCAGAGTGCAGGCCAGTTTGCTTTCATGTGGAGGGGTGTCCAATACACCTGGAATCGACTGCCCCAGGGGTGAAAGCACAGCCCCCACCATTTGTCAATTGACTAATTCAAACTGCACTGGAAAAGGGTGATGCCCCTGAACATCTACAGTACATCGATGACATCATTGTATGAGGCAACAAGGCAGAAGTGTTTGAGAAGGGAAAAAAGAGTAATTCAGATTCTTTTGAAAGCTGGGTTTGCCATAAAGAAAAGCAAGGTCAAGGGACCTGAACAGGAGATTCAGTTCTTGGGAATAAAATGGCAAGATGGACGCCTCCATGTGCCTATGGATGTTGTCAACAAGATAGCAACTATGTCTCCACTGACCAACAAGAAGGAAATACAAGCTTTCTTAGGACTTGTGGGATTTTGGAGGATGCATATTCCAGGTTACAGTCAGCTGGTGAGCCCTCTCTATCGAGTAACCCGAAAGAAGAACTATTTTGAGTGGGGTCTTGAGCAACAACAAGCCTTTGAGCATATCAAACAGGAAATAGCTCATGCGGTAGCTCTTGAGCCTGTCTGGACAGGACCAGCTGTGCAGAATGTACTCTATACTGCAGCTGGGGAACATGGTCTCACCTGGAGCCTCTGGCAGAAAACATCAGGTTTTCATCACCCAAGGTTGACCATTTTGGAGACGGGAGTATCAAGGATCAGAAGCCCACTACACACCAACTGAAAAAGAGATACTAGCAGCATATGAGGGGGTTCAAGCCACTCTATCACTCCCCCTCCTCAACTGTACAGAGGAGAGAAAATATAATGTATCACTCATGGGTCAAGATAAGGACAGTTTAATAAAGCAAAAGCAAAGGAAAATAGAAGATTTTATTCTCTACTTCCCATCAGCAGGCAACGTTTAGCCACTTTCCGGGAAGCAGGGCTTCAGTATGCATAATGGTTGCTCTGGAAGACAAACATAAATAACAAATTCCCCCTCTTCCTCCTCCTTTCGCTTAGCTTTTATTGCTGAGCAGATGTCATGTGGTATGGAATATCCCTTTGGTCAGTTTGGGTCAGCTGTCCTGGCTGTGTCCTCTCCTAAGATCTTGCCCACCCCCAGCTTACTGGTGTGGGGGGCAATGTTGGAGACACAGCCTTGATGCTGTGCCAGCACTGCTCAGCAGTAGCCAAAACACTGCTTTGTTATCAACACCTTTCTAGCTACCAATACTAAGCACGGCACTATGAGGGCTGCTATGGGGAAAAATTAACTCCATCTCAGCCAGACCCAATACACCTATGGGGACTGGAAAGACAGAAGCAAAGAAAATTTTCTGCCATTCTGTTTTCCAAACCTGATGCTGCTTTTTTCCTTGCTGAAAAATTGCATGTTTTCTCAGAGCCTGTTTCTTTCTTACAATAAGCAATGCAAAGCCCTCCTGCCAAAAAAAATTGTCCAAATGCTAAACAGTTGCTATTATAGTCATTATTATAACAGCAACTTTGAGCTGTGTGCTTTTAAATAATAGTTATTATTGTAAAACATTTTTATGTGTCTTGATTGCAGTAATTATGATGCTATAGTAGTAAATGTGTATTTAAAGTCACATTAGCTTACTGCTCCAAATAAATGAGTTTCCTTAACTGAACTTCATACAAATGAGTGGTTTTCTTTGTTTTTATCTTGCTTGCTATTCTAACAACACAGTAGGATGTATTAAACAGCTGATAAACCATTACAAAAATAACTATGGACAAAGATGTCAAATGAAAAGCAATGTTTTATATGAAATGTGTTTCATGCAGATAATATCAGATTCGAATTTAGAAATGAGCATTTCTCTTTAGTCTTGTTTCTCACCTATCTGCCTTTTCTTTAAGGAGATCATATCAAGAAAATAAAGCAATGAAAAAGGAATCTGGGACCACGTCCATTGTACAGGCTAGCATATGTACTAGCAATAAGCCTGCACCCTGTGTAAAGAACATCCAGTATAAAGAGCATCACAGGATCCAAGAAATGGGCTGCTTCAACAACCAGTCTGGTAGGGAATAAAGACAGAAAACAGTTCAGCCAGTGGGACACCCACCAACGGTGCTATTATCCCAAAAGAGGACCAATGTGGGATCATCTTTTTGTTGCTACCATGACCATCAGGGATCAGAGGTAGTAGAGTACCCATGACAGCATATACTTCCAGCTAGAGCTTCCCCAGGGGACTTTCAGTAGCTCAATCAAGTCACAAGCTACTGAAGTTTACAGCTGATCAGAGAAAAGGTTTAAGGAAAAAAATCAGGAAGAGGAAACAGAGAAGGACCTCAGAGAAAGGGGTAGCAAGTTTCTGGCTCCAATGCCATGCTCTTTTGTAACTAGCCACAATGCTGTATTAACTTTTCAAATGAACCTGTCTGTCCCTCTGAGCCCATTTAAGTGGTTGCCACTAGCTGTGGGAAAGCCAATGAAGCCATACTATACAGTGGTTTGGATCTGAAACTCTATCATCAGCTAATGATGCGATGCCATCAGGTTTCTTGCAATGACACAATTCCATCCTATCTCCCATCCTTCCTAGACAACTTTGTCTATTCTTTGGTGAGAATTGCTCCATTGTACATACAGACATTCACATTCTTGATAAGACATTCAGGGGAAAAGCTCATGAGCCACATCCTCTGCTGGTATAACTTCATTTCCCTTCCCCCTTCTCTCAGGAGTGAGTGGGTGATCTGACTCCCTGTGTTGAAAAGAAACAAGGTTGTCTATTCAGCTGCAGTCAGACATACAGTATGCGTTAAGGCCCAGACAGCCTGTGATGCTGAATGGAGATACTAGAGGTTCATGTTTCTCTGCTGGGAATTTTCACAGAGAAGAAAGGAATGCTGCATTTTTGTTGCACAATGTCCAACTGAAAACTGACAGAGATCCAAAGCATAAAATCAGTTATTCTCATGGAACAAGACCTCAAAATGTAAATGACCAAGAGGATTTGTTGGCTGGCTTGAGTGAGCGATGTTAAGACTGTAATGGGACAATAAATAGAAATGTAGAAACAGATCACTGAAAATCTGACTCCTGCTGATTAGACTGGTCATTACTACTAATCATTCTGCTTAATCTCAGGCAAAACACTTTGCATTTGAAATGTTTTTCTGATGGAATAGTAGCATTTTATTATAATAATAATTTATTCTTTACCATTAACAGAACATTTCACAACATAATTTTTATTGATAATTGAATTTGACCAATGAATTGCAATGTATCAAATATAAACTCAGGTTCAGAGTAATCACTAGAGGAAATTTTTTACTAAAAGTGACCAACAGCAACATGCTTTGATTCATATCATGGAGTGGTCTTAGAAGGTGTGAACTGGATTCTTTTAGGAGGAAACAAAACCAGATCATACAGTCCAATAACCAACAGTTGTTTGGGCCACAAAAAGAGGTTAGAACTGATTCAAAGTAACCCTCCTACAGTGCATACAGTGCAAATGCCAGGTTCTCAATAGCAACTATGGATCTACAGATCATTTCCTGCAGCTCTTCATATTTGCTAACAGAACATAGCCTATGACTTTTTTGATGTGTGCAGAGCACACACAAGTATACAAATTAAAGCACACTATCTCTTCCCACTGTCTTCAATAAAGCAATGTGTTAACTTTCATTGTATTAGATGTTAATAAAAAATAAAGTATATTTTTCACATTTGGCTGGCCAAAACTGAGGTATTTGTCAAATCCCACTGTGATAAACAGGTTTGAAAAAAAACAAACACCAAACCACAGTTTCTCATTTTAGCATGCTCAAAAAAGGCAAGAGCCAACCAAGTATCTCAGCAAAAAAAAAACATGGCATGGTCATGTGAAAATATTCAGGAGCCTAAGGCTGTGTTTTAGCTCTGCCAACTATTTGCTAACTTGTATGGATTAAATTCGACCTCTTAGAGACTCAGTTACTTCATTGGTACAACAAGGTATAATGGTAATTAACAGTTCTATGATAGATTGAAGCTTGCAAGGGAATCGTAGATATTTTTATTTTGTCCAACTTAACTGAAGACTGGGGACATACCGACATACCGTCTACTATGAATAAACATATTCTTTCACAAGAATTTCATTCCAATTTCACCATTGTGGTTTCAACAATATTTCACTGAGCTTCTCCCTAAAACTCCAAAACTTCAAAGATTCAGCAAGTATAAATTTATGGTGCTGATTTATTAATGTGAAGACCAGGTTATTTTGAATGTTAAAAACCTCATTTCAACTGGGATCCATTCACCCTTGTTACTGATTTGTTATTAATTTGAGCTGATTTTAATGATTTTTGGTGATTTGGATTTAAATAAGGAATGATTTAGAGTAACCATACAACCAGTCATGCTGTACAAAGTCCTTTGTAAAGTCCCAGGCTAAGGCCATGTAGGCTGGTAATAATCATTAACCAGATGTCTATTCAAAGAATAAGATTCATGGCCAGGTACTATTGTTAGACTGTTCAGTAAGGATGATTTATTGCCCTGTAGACCAGGTGTTCTAAAAGATACATTGTGAAAGGGCCTCGAAGAATGTTAAAATTGTAATGTGAGCCAAAGTCCTTGAGATAAGGACATTGGAGGGTCTTTCTTTTGAGTCAGTAGTCCGTGGTGGTCATAAAAGCAGCCCCCCGACTCATTTCAGGACTCAAGTGCGCATAACTGGAAAGAGGTGGGAATAAGAAAATGAGTTACAGGAATTATCATGTTTATGTATGAGAACTTGTTTATTATGTATTACTGTATCCTATATAATCAGCACACTACACGGGTTAGGTGTGCATTCTTGGTGAGACAACTCCCCTACGCACCCGGCCGTTAATAAAGGAGTGTCTGCTTATCTACATCACATTGCTGTCACTAAGTTCTTTTACCCTGTTTGGTGACTGTGGTGGTTTGACCTTGGCTAAATGCCAGGTACCCACCAAGTCGCTCTATCACTTCCCCCCTCTTCCCCCTTTTTTTCTCAACAGGGCAAAGAGGGGAAAGAAAATAAGATAGGAAAAAAAAAACCCAACCCAAAACCCAACCCTTGTGGGTAAAACAACAGCAGTTTTAATATAAGCAAAGCAAACCAAAGGTCTGCGTGCGGAAGTAAAAAAAAAGAAAACAGATTTATTCTCTACTTCCCATTAACAGGCGATGTCGAGCCTTCTCAGGAAGCAGGGCTCCGATACGCGTAGTGGTTGCCTCGGAGGACCAAGGGTGACCCCACCCCCTTCCTCCTTTCTCCCAGCTTTATACTAAGCAGACGTCATATGGTCTGGAATATCCCTTTGGTCAGTTTGGGTCAGCTGTCCTGGTTGTGTCCCCTCCCAAGATCTTGCCCACCCCGTCCCACTGTGGGGGGGGAAAAATGTCGGAAAGAGCCTTGGTGCTGTGTAAGCACTACTCAGCAGTAGCCACACCACCAGTGTGCTATCAACACCCTGCCAGCTCCCAACATAAAACACAGCACCATGAGGGCTGCTATAGGGGAAAACCAATTCCGGCTCAGCCAGACCCAGTACAGTGACACTCTCATACTAGATTTATTACCATCTGGGACATGAAACAGTCGTACAATTTGTTGCTTCATTTCCACTTCTTGCATTTGCTACAACTGGCTTCCCTGGGGTTTTCTTTGATAGCTCTAGTCAGCTGAAAATAACAACACTTTATGTTTGAACAGCAGCTTCCACTCTAAAACCATTACTTATTTTACAAAGGCACTCAGATACTTTGCCAACATGCAAAGTACATTTGCTGACTGATTTTGTTAGCCACAACCAAACAGGGCTTGATTTTACCATGACAGATGATTTCAGCTGGCTGAATCCACAGTGCCTGGGAGGACAAGGTTCAAGTTAAAGCCAGTCCTTACCCTACGCTCACAGTTCCCTGCTTTGCAAGCCACCCGGTGCATTGTCAAAGAAGAGCTGAAACTGAAACCCAAAGCACAAATTAAGAGTGCTGAGCTAATGTGACAAGACAGACAGGCTTGTCAAGGCCTTAGGTCATTTCTTGTCTATTTTTACAGAAAAAAAACATGAAGTGCATAGAAATTATTTTGTCAATGTAAAATTGGTGGTAACACCGATGGCTACTACTCTGTTACTCTACAAAGCATACCAGTGCTTTTGTATATTCTTAGTGTTGGCTGATCCAATCTAAAGTCTGCAATGCTTCTAGTAACCTTTATGTTTTAAGTTGCTCTTCCTAGAAACTAATACTACTGAAAATTAGACTTAACCAGTAACATTTAAAATTTGTCCTAGTCTTAAATATTGTATACTAAATCTGTTAAATCTATTGTGTATGTAAAAGGAAATTCCAGTAGGTGCATTGTAATTTTATGTATTGCAGGATGAGACTGTACTATGAACTGTGACTTATTTATTGTTATCCAGGGATATCTAAAATATGTGTTTATTGTAATATAAATGATAGTACTCTTTATATAGTTTAGTTTCCTTATTTTACTATCAAAGTTATGAAAATCAATAAAAGAAATGGATGTCAGGAAAAGAAGAAGAGAGGAAAAAATCCAGAAAGAACATGTTTAATAAGAACATGTTGCCAAAAAGCACTCAATATTCTGTTTTTCTAAGCACCGTGTAATGTCTGTTGCTCACTGAGAGCTAATAATAAAAGTATCACTGCTGAAGTTAAGATAAGCTGTATGACTGCTTATTGTCTATTCTCATTTCGTCTCACTGAATAACTATCTCACAGGATTATCTCATTTCTCATAGACTCCATTATTAATTAAAGCATTGAATGATGACATAGTTTTGAATCACCTCATTTGGGGCCTGACCCCTGTCCCATTAAGGCAACTGGAACATTACTATTCATTTGAATAGAGGGTAGAATGAAGTCCTTAACTGGGAGATTTCACAGAAAGCATGCCATACTCCAAAAAGAAACATCAAACAAGCAGATCACTAAAGGCCAAAGGTCAGTTAAGAGGTCAGTTCCCATCTCCAGGCAAAATGGTGAAAGTATTTAAAAACTGCACCATGAAAAATAAGAATGAGACAGACATTGCAATACAAGCGGTCAACAATTTTTCTTGCTTTTTTAAGTAAATAAATAATAAATAAGTTAATTCAGATGTTTACTTTCTTTCTTGAGTTAGATACCTAAGATCAAGATTCTGTGGTTCTCAATCCAAACACAAACCTACATTAATCACAATCAAATTTGCAATATACTGTAAGATTATTTTTCTCTATGTTATACATCATTATTTGGAACACATTTCAACTAGAAAACACTTTAGCAAAACCATTACTGTGACTGCATGGAAGTAACACTGCTCTTAATTTTATTTCGTACCAAACTATTTTTTGTGTGTGTCATGGTTTGAATTCAGAGGGAACCCGAGTACCACGCAGCCACTCACTCCCTCCTTCTACCCCCAGCGCTGAGAAGGAGAAAATAAAGCAAAAGGCTCAGGAATCAAGATAAGGACAAGGAGGGATGATCCATCCATTACGGTGACAGGCAAAAGACAGACTTGTTAGGGGAAGAAAAAAAAGAACATAAATTTAATGCAGACACTAAGAACACTTAACAGAGTAGGACTGTGAGAAGCATTACCACATCTTGAAAACACCTTCCCCCATCCCTCCCTTCTTCCCAGGCTCAGCTTTGCTCCCAATATCTCTACCTACTCCCCCCCAGCAGCACAGGGGGCAGGGAATGGGGGGTGCAGTCAGTTCTGCCATTTCTTTGACCTTGGAGGGAAGGGACTTCTGGCATTCCTACCCTGTTCCAGCGCTGTCCCCCTCTCACAGGAGACAGTCTTCCACAACCCAACTCCGACATGAGTCACTCCCATGGGCATGTGGGTCACCTCCACGTGTTGCAGTCCTCCCAGTGCCGAACTACAACAGCGGGGCCTTCTTCCCACAGGGTCCCGGCCTTCTTCAGGTGCAGACGCCTGTCCCAGTGTGGGGCCCCCCACAGGCCCCAAATTGGTATCTGCTCCATCAGTGACCTCCATGGGTGGCAGGGGGGGGAGCGTGGCCCTGCCATCTCACCACAGGATACAGGGGAGTCTCTGCTCTGGCGCACTTCCCCCCCTTCCTCCTCCTTTCTTCCACTAACCTCTGTGTTCATACAGACGTTCTCCTTGCAACTCCTCCTCACAACTCCAACTCCTCCTCCCAGGTTCCCCTTCTTAAATATGTTATTGCAGAGGTGCAGCTAATTGGCCCGGCCTTGATGCAAAGGTGGATCCAACTTGGAGCTGGGGGAGCTTTGAGAAGCTTCTCACGGGGGGTCATCACTATAGCCCCCTTCCCTGCTACCAGAAATCCCCACCACTCACTGAAACCAGGACAATGTGTCTAGTACTGAAGTAAGGAACCTTAACAAAATAGATGCAGGCCTCTCAGCAGGGTGGGCTCTCAGCAGGATGGGCTCTTGAGATAAGGGAGGAGCTGCAACTACTGAGTCCCAAGATAAGGAACGGGGATTCAAAGAATGCTAAATTGACATGCTGAAGAGACCTAATTGGGTGAAAAGTCACGAGAGGAAGAGGAGGCATCTTCAATCTTTATCCTGAAGACCCCCGCCCAAGACCACCAGGAGCCACTGCGCAGGCGCAACGGGGAGGGACTTGGGGCGGGATTTATGATAATGATTTCTCAAAACTAATTGTAATATCTCTCCCTATTCTCGGGATTATCATGAATATGTAAACCCTTTACGCTATAGAAAGGAGCTGCTTTTCACTCCAAAATGTGCACGTTTGTGGAGGAGCGATCCCCCATGCACCCAGCGCTGAATAAACATACCTTCTTTATAACCTTACTGGTTGTAAAGTCGTGACTCCGCACGTCATTTTGGCGACCCAGATGGGACTCTCTCTGCTCGGCTGCCGGAACGACTGAGGAACGGATGTCCTAGCTGTGGCCTGGGAATTCTGGGAGGAACTCCGCTCTCAGCCGTTCACTGTGGGGGCAGACAAGAGCCATCTAAACTACGGACAAAGGTATGTTTATGGGGTAACAGGAGGCTGGAAAGGCGCGCAGAGACGTCTGGCGCACAGCATAGTAGCGCGGTCCCACGGGCGACTGGTAAGGCGCGCAGAGACATCTGGCGCACAGCGTGGTGAAGTGCTAAGGCTTGGACAATAAGCCCAAGCCAGAGTTGACCTATAGATGAATCCTGTATGTTTTATAATTGACAAGCATTGTATCAATAAGTATTGTGCTAAAATTATAACAAATCACCTGTCCGGATGTAACAGGTGGGAATATTGAAACCTGAACAATAAGTCTTGAACCAAAATTACTAACTCAGTATGTAGTCATTAGTGAGATATGTATAGAAAATATAACTTAAACATCATAAAATATGTATCCTTCTTTGTGTGTGTAAACAAGGTAACAAGGCCACAATAACAGGGCCACAGAGACAGTTGTCTGGCCCTGTGACCTGCTGTGTGACTGTGGTGGTTTAGCCCCTGCCGGGGTCTGAGACCACGCGGCCGCTGCCCCTCCCCCACAAAGGGAGTGAAATACAAAGCCCCAAGACTGAAATAAGGAAAGGTTTAATACAACAATGCAATAGCAACACAACAAACAACAGCAATAACAATAACAGTAATAGTGATAGCAATGAACAGAGCAAAATAGCTACCAAATACAGCAGTGGGAAGCACGATGTACAAAACCACGAGTGCACCGCGCTCCCGCGCCAGGAAAAAATGTGACCTGCCAGGATGTGACGTCCGCATGGTATCTGAATAACCCGGCTAGAGCTCCCCCCCCACTGCTGGGGAAACTTAACCCTATCCTGGTTAAACCAGGACATAATCCACCCCTTTATTCTATACCATGTGCATCACGTCCAGCTGCCACTTAGCAATTAGCATTGACAAAGAAAAATTAACAAAAGCACAGTATAATTCACGGTGTGTTTTCACCCACAATCAAGTCCCCTTGTGGCACGCATCGGACCTCTCCATCCTTCTGCATCACCCACCAGGTGCACCCAGGTCCTTGAGCAAAAACAATCCCGTGGATGGGTTTGCCTTTGCCCGGCGCAGGACTGACCCAGACCATTTTTCCCAGCAGGTCCCTCATGCGCACCACAGGGACTCTATCCCTGTCCACAACACGTGGAAGTTTTGACTGAGCCGGGCCAGCTCGATTGGCAGATCCTCTTGTGTTGACTAACCAAGTGGCCTTTGTCAGATGTGTGTCCCAGTGTTTGAAGGTTCCACCCCCCATTGCTCTCAATGTAGTTTTTAACAGTCCATTGTAGCGCTCGATCTTCCCGGAGGCTGGTGCGTGGTAGGGGATGTGGTAGACCCACTCGATGCCGTGTTCTTCTGCCCAGGCATCTATGAGGTTATTTCGGAAGTGAGTCCCATTGTCCGACTCAATCCTCTCTGGGGTGCCGTGTCGCCACAGGACTCGCTCTTCAAGGCCCAGGATGGTATTTCGGGCGGTGGCGTGGGACACTGGATAAGTTTCGAGCCACCCAGTGGTTGCTTCCACCATTGTGAGCACGTGGCGCTTGCCTCGGCGGGTCTGTGGCAGTGTGATGTAGTCGATCTGCCAGGCCTCTCCATATTTATATTTCATCCATCGATCTTCATTCCACTGGGGCTTCACCCGTTTGGCTTGTTTGATTGCAGCACGCGTCTCACATCCGTGGATGAGCTCTGTGATGGTGTCAATGGTGAGGTCCACCCCTCGATCTCGAGCCCACCTATATGTTGCATCTCTGCCTTGGTGGCCTGAGGTCTCATGGGCCCACCGGGCTATGAACAGTTCACCTTTACGCTGCCAGTCCAAGTCCACCTGAGCCACCTCGATCTTAGCAGCTTGGTCCGCCTGCTGGTTATGCTGATGTTCATCAGTGGCTCGACTCTTGGGTATATGGGCGTCCACATGGCGCACCTTCACAACGAGGTTCTCCACCCGGGCTGCAATGTCCTGCCATACTTCAGCGGCCCAGATGGGTCTGCCCTTGCGTTGCCAGTTGCTCTGTTTCCATTGCTGCAACCACATCCACAGGGCACTTGCCATCACCGACGAGTCAGTGTAGAGATAGAGCCTCGGCCACTTTTCTCGCTCAGCAATCTCCAAAGCCAATTGGATGGCTTTCACCTCTGCAAACTGGCTCGATTCACCTTGTCCCTCAACAGCTTCAGTGGTTTCTCGTGTGGGATGCCACACTGCAGCCTTCCATCGTCGATGTTTTCCCACAATGCGGCAAGACCCATCAGTGAACAGGGCATATTGTTTTTCTTCCTCTGGCAGCTCGTTATATGGTGGGGCCTCCTCAGCACGTTTCACCTCTTGTTCTGGTGACATCCCAGCATCTTTGCTCTCTGGCCAGTTCATGATCATTTCCACTAATCCTGGGGGGTCGCGGTTCCCTATTCGAGCCCGTTGTGTTATCAACGCAACCCATTTACTCCACGTGGCATCTGTTGCATGATGTGTGGAGGGAGCCTTTCCTTTGAACATCCATCCCAGCATCGGCAGTCGAGGTGCCAGGAGGAGCTGTGTCTCAGTGCCAACCACTTCTGAGGCAGCTCGAATTCCTTTGTACGCTGCCAGTATCTCCTTCTCAGTCAGGGTATAGTTAGCTTCAGAGCCTTTGTATCCCTGGCTCCAAAAGCCTAGAGGTCGGCCTCGGGATTCCCCATCTGCTCTCTGCCAAAGGCTCCAGGAAGGGCCATTCTCCCTGGCTGCGGTGTAGAGCACGTTCTTAATCTCCTGCCCTGTCCGGACTGGCCCGAGAGCCACTGCCTGGGTAATCTCCTGCTTAATTTGTTCAAAGGCTTGTTGTTGCTCTGGGCCCCATTCAAAATCGTTCTTCTTGCGGGTTACGTGGTAGAGAGGGCTCACAATCAGGCTGTAGTTTGGGATGTGCATCCTCCAGAACCCCACAGCGCCCAGGAAAGACTGAGTCTCCTTTTTGGTGGTTGGTGGGGCCATGGCTGTTATCTTGTTTATCACCTCCATTGGGATGTGGCGATGCCCATCTTGCCATTTTATTCCTAGGAACTGAATCTCCCTTCCAGGCCCCTTAACCTTCTGTCGCTTGATGGCAAAACCAGCCTTCAGAAGGATTTCAATTACCTTCTTTCCTTTCTCAAAGACTTCCTCAGCTGTGTCCCCCCATACAATGATATCATCAATGAACTGCAGGTGTTCTGGAGCCCCACCTTTCTCCAGTGCAGTATGGACCAGTCTATGGCAAATGGTGGAGCTGTGTTTCCACCCCTGGGGCAATCGATTCCAGGTGTACTGGATACCCCTCCAAGTGAACGCAAACTGCGGCCTGCACTCTGGTGCTATTGGAATGGAGAAAAACGCGTTAGCGATGTCAATCGTGGCGTACCACTTGGCTGCCTTCGACTCCAGCTCATACTGGAGCTCTAGCATGTCTGGCACTGCAGCACTCATCGCTGGCGTAACTTCATTCAGGCCACGGTAGTCCACAGTCAGTCTCCACTCGCCATTAGGTTTTCTCACTGGCCATACGGGGCTGTTGAAAGGTGAGTGAGTCTTGCTGATCACCTTCTGGCTTTCTAGTCGACGGATCAGCTGATGGATGGGGACCAGGGAATCTCGGTTAGTGCGGTACTGCCGCCGGTGCACCGTCTTGGTAGCAATTGGCACTCGCTGCTCTTCAACCTTAAGCGACCCCACCACCAAGGGGTCCTCTGAGAGGCCGGGTAAGGTGGACAATTGCTCAACCTCCTCCAGGGCAGCTATACCAAAGGCCCACCGGTACCCTTTTGGGTCTTTAAAGTACCCTCTCCTGAGGTAGTCTATACCTAGGATGCACGGGGCATCTGGGCCAGTCACAATGGGGTGCTTATGCCAGTCCTTCCCAGTTAAGCTCACTTCAGCCTCTAATACAGTCAGCTGTTGGGACCCCCCTGTCACTCCAGAGATGCAGATGGGTTCAACCCCACTGTGGCTTGATGGCATCAGGGTGCACTGTGCGCCAGTGTCTACCAAGGCCTTATATTCTTGTGGTTCTGATGTGCCAGGCCATCAGATCCACACCTTCCAGTAAATCCGATTATCCCTTTCCTCCACCTGGCTGGAGGCAGGGCCCCTCTAATCCTGCTCACCATCACTCACTTGATCTAAGAGTGACTCCTGCAGGAATGACTTCCTGGTCCCCTCAAGAGGGTCAAGCATACTGTTGGCCATTCTATTCTGTCTGGGGGATTTCTGACTAGACACTGGAGCTGCATCTCTCTTGGAAGACTCCCCTTTCATGGTGGTCTTCCCTTTCAGTTGCTGTACTCGTGCAGCTAGGGCAGAAGTGGGCTGTCCATGCCACCTTCTCATGTTCTCCCCATTGTCGCGGAGGAAGAACCACAGGGTGCCCCGTGGTGTGTACCTTCTACTGCCCTTCTCTTGGGTGGGGAAACGCCTGCTTCTAATAGCTGAGACATCGGCTCGTGCAGGTGGAACATAGGACATGTCCTGTTCCATTTTCTGGAGCCTCTGAGACAGTTCTTCTACGGCTGAAACCAAAGCATGTTGGGAGGAAGGGAGACTTCCCTCATAGTGCCGGAGCTGCATAGTCACTTCATCCACTGTCTGATTGTCTCGCCACCAGGATGCTGCTGCTAATGCTTTGGAATGTCCCTCTGGTCCACTTTGCAGGAACTTCCGCCACATCAGCTGTGTACAAGGGACCTGATCTGGATCCAATGGTGACTGCTCATCATTCAGATCACCATAGATCATATCAAACACAGCCATTTCCCTGAGATTTTGGATGCCTTTCTCCATGTCAGTCCACTTGCCTAACCGACATAGAGCATCATCCTTGTAGGGGTACTTCTCCCTCACAGCGAGCAGGAGTCGCTTCCAAAGGCTGAGGGTTTGAGCCTGTTTCCCTATTGCCTTGTCTATACCAGCCTGCTTGGCTAAAGGTCCCACCTGCTTGGCCTCTCTCCCCTCCAATTCCAAACCAGCAGCTCCACTATCCCAGCACCGGAGCAGCCAGGTGCAAATTTGCTCGCCTGCAATGCGGCTGTAATCCTTCCGCATATCTCGCAACTCACTGAGGGATAGAGACCGGATGGTTACCTCCGGCTCCTCCTCCTGCTCTTGTGATGGGCCTGGTTCATTATCACCCTGTACATTGCGAGGGGATTTTTTGGTATATTTGGTTTTCCGTATCGGGGCAACTGATATTGGTATTGCTTGTCCCTCCGGCTCAGCTGCTGTGCTGGTGGAGGCGACCGGTACTGGCACTGCCTGTCCCCCTGGCCCAGCTGCAGTACCAGCAGGTTCACTTTCAGACCCTGCAGCTCTTTCGCCCCCTTGAGGGCAGTGAACAGTTTTAAAGATGACACGGTAAGCATGGGCAAGCCCCCAGCACATCACAAGGATTTGTGTCTCCCGGGGTTTGTCAGATTGGCAGCACACCTTTTCCAAACACTCCACCAGTTTATCAGGACTCTGCACTTGTTCGGCAGTAAAATCCCAGAACGTTGGGGGTGACCACTCACTCAGGTACTTGCCCATCTTTTCCCACACACCTTGCCATTTATAACTATCTGCCCCCGGGGCAGGTTTCCGGGTGGTGCTATTGTTGGAGAAGTACCGCATGGCCCAAAACAAGATCAGGCAGGCATTTAGAAAGCATTGTGCCGCGAACACAGTGGCCAGGAGGCTCCAGGGATAGCTGAAACTCTCAAAAACCGAGAGAATCTCTTCCCCTGGCTCACCCATAGAGGGGGTGAGACCCCAAACAAAAGACCAGGCAGCAAACAGGTAGTGGTGCACCCCCACAAGCAGCGAAACGAGCCCATTATAAGCAGACAGTAACCAGTAGAGCAAAATACAGCCCTTGACACATTTTCCACCGACAATAAATGCCAGTACTAGGAGCACAGAGTGGATATGAGGATTAATCCAGCCCCACCACGCAAGTAAATTGCCCAGCATTGCAAACATTTCTTATCAAACAATACAAGTAAAAACAGAAAAAATTTACACCTAACAGATTGCTCTAACACACTTCTCCTTTATTCCTTATTTCAGTCTTCTCGAGCCCCGCGTTGGGCGCCAAAGTTGTGGTGGTTTAGCCCCTGCCGGGGTCTGAGACCACGCGGCCGCTGCCCCTCCCCCACAAAGGGAGTGAAATACAAAGCCCCAAGACTGAAATAAGGAAAGGTTTAATACAACAATGCAATAGCAACACAACAAACAACAGCAATAACAATAACAGTAATAGTGATAGCAATGAACAGAGCAAAATAGCTACCAAATACAGCAGTGGGAAGCACGATGTACAAAACCACGAGTGCACCGCGCTCCCGTGCCAGGAAAAAATGTGACCTGCCAGGATGTGACATCCGCATGGTATCTGAATAACCCGGCTAGAGCTCCCCCCCCACTGCTGGGGAAACTTAACCCTATCCTGGTTAAACCAGGACAGTGACCTTGCTCATAAATCACCTAGTTAAGCTGGGAAAACTCCCTTAGTTTTTTCCCTGAGCCCCGGCCAGGCTCTGGGAAAATCTAAAGTGAGACTGACTCCAGATATTTCTGCTTAAAACAAAAGGTGCCAGCTATTCTGGCTTACTGATTTCAGGTATATAAGGCTGGGCCCACTCACAGCGACTTTGGAAGCCTCACCTACAGGTGGACGCACCGCGTAGGATTTCCCACTTGCCGGGAAAGGTTCTCCAAATCCTCGCTGTAACCGGGGCTCCCCAGCGACTGCAGATCTGGATGATGGTAAAGTATGCAAGTGGTGATGGATCTTTCTTAATTACTATTCTCTCTCTCTCTTGTAGTAATGATTTGATGCATTACCCTGTATTTTCCTATTTGTTTAAGCGCGCTACTTTGTCTTTTCTTACTGTATGTTTTCTGTATTATTCTGTTATATTATTTAGTTATTTCTAGTAAATACGCCTGCTCTTTTCACTCTGGAGTCTGAGTTTAATTGATATCCCTGATCAGCAAAACATGTGGTCCAACGGGTGGCTGGTAAGGCACGCAGAGACTTCTGGCGCACAGCCTAGAGGGGTACCCAGTTTGGTTAAGGCGCCTTGGAAAGAGCTCTGTTTAGGGTGTTAAACAGGATAGCTATCGTTCATGTCATCTGTTGTAACCCATGGGAAATCGAAATATTGAAATTATATGTGTTACATTTAAGTTAACTGGCTTTATACCTGTGGTAAACGATTAATGGTTTATGATTTATGTGGTACACGAATTTGGCTCTTATCTTAATTGGTACACTTTGTAGCATGAGTGTGAGTAAAAAGCAAGACGGGCCCTTTAAGTAACTGTGTGACTGAGTGCTTGCAGAGTGTGAGTGAGACGCAGCACAGCTGCGAAGCAAGTGCGGAGTTCTGATCTGAGGTTCTGTGTTCTCCGCGAGGAGAGCAGCCGGAGACGAACGAAGCAAATTCAGCTGCCGGGCTGTTTTTCTGATCAGGGATATCAATTAAACTCAGACACCAGAGTGAAAAGAGCAGGCGTATTTACTAGAAATAACTAAATAATATAACAGAATAATATAGAAAACATACAGTACGAAAAGACAGAGTAGCGCGCTTAAACAAATAGGAAAATACAGGGTAATGCATCAAATCATTACTACAAGAGAGAGAGAGAATAGTGATTAAGAAAGATCCATCACCACTTGCATACTTTACCATCATCCAGATCCGCAGGCGCTGGGCAGCCCCGGTTACAGCGAGGATTTGGAGAGCCTGTCCCGGCAAGTGGGAAATCCTACGCGGTGCGTCCACCCGTAGGTGAGGCTTCCAAAGTCGCTGTGAGCGGGTCCAGCCTTATATACCTGAAATCAGTAAGCCAGAATAGCTGGCACCTTTGTTTTAAGCAGAAATATCTGGTTTTCATCTCACATTAGGTTCCCCCCAGAGCCTGGCCAGGGCTTAAGGGAGAAGCTAAGGGAGTTTCCCTGCTTATCTAGTTAATTTATGAGCAAGGTCACAAGGCCAGATAACTGTCTCTGTGGCCCTGCTATCTTGCTCACACACACAAAGAAGGATACATTCAAGATAGACATGTTTTATGATGTTTAAGCTACATCTTCTATGCATATTTCACTAATGACTACATACTGGGTTAGCAGTTTCAGTTCAGGGCCTGTTGCTCAGGCTTCAGTATTCCCACCTTTTACATCAGAATAGTTAGTTTGTTACAACTTAGTATAATACCTATTAGCACAATGGTTATCGGTTATAAAATATACAGGAGTCATCTATAGGTCAACTCTGGCTTGGGCCTATTGTCCAAGCCTTAGCACTTCATTCGGTCCTTTGACCTATAGGTGAATCATGGCTCTCAAACCATCTCTATGGTTAGTGACATTAGTTTTCGTTCATCAGTTGATGATGTTTTGTCAGGCGTGTCCCGATCCAATATCAGGGAGGGTTCTTAAACGATCTCAGTAGTGATCTTAAGACACAAACGAGGTTAGATGCCATGCAACCTTGTAAACTCTATTTCCTGTAACAAGCAATAATAGCGATAGGACAGAGGGAAGAAGAAAGAAAAAGTCCGAATACCTAAGGAAGTAAACAGAAGAGATGCAGCAAAATCAGTTACCACCACCACGAATCCAGTGACGTCCTGTTCACTCAGTCTCTTCTGAAATCCCAGCTCTGACCCCTGAGAGAGGAGTACGCAGTCTTTTTATTGTCCAAGTCCCCACAATTTCTCCAAAGAGTCCCCCCATTTCCACGGAGCTCATTGTCATACGTGCCGCCCCGTGTTCCTCCAGGTGCGCATGTCCAGGTGTTCACAGTGGTCGTGCTGGAGGGGGGGTGTCGGCCTGCGGCGTCTTCAGCTTCCGCACGCCTTCCTCACCCTGATTTCTTCTCCACCTGGCTCGTGCACAAGCGCAGCTTGGCAGGCACTGCCAAGGATGATGTTGTTCTGCCTTCAGGTGGTTATGGTGGTTTCTTCGGGGACAATTCATCTCCTTCAGAGCATACTCCTTCACGGCGACAGGATGTTGAGGCCAGGTAGTGGTAGTGGTGCAGCAACAATGTCGAGGCAATACAGTCTCTCACACTGCCCCATGGCTTGACATTGCTGTCCTCGTGGTGGTGCGAAGGATAGAGATATAAAGAGAGAGAGAAAGAAAGGACAGAAATAGCGTGCAACATGACAACTAACGATATTTCTGACTAACATATAACTAATAACATCTTTAACAGATATATAAATTTTCCGTTAATAAACATGTAACTAACAATATCTTTAACAAATACGCATATCTTCAGTTAACAAGCATATAGCTAACAACATCTCTAACAAACATGTCATGCTCAAAATTAACTAACTCTACAAAACCAAAACATTATATGATCCATTATTTTTCCGCGGTTCTGGCAATATACCACTAAGTGTTGGCGGCCCTGGCAGTCCACGCGGTCTGTTGCCCTGGTCTGCCGAAGTTGGGGTCAGCATATGCAGCAGGAAAATCGCTTTCCACGCCCCTTTATCCTAAGCATGTGTCATCTGGGCCTAGAAATGTCAATCCCAGATTTAAACAAAGGTAAATGAGCAATAACACTACAAATAACAAATAAAACAACATTAACACTGACAATGGTCAACAACATCCTAACCAAACATGTAATAAAGGTAACAGTAACAATAACAATGTCAATTAACAATATTTTAGCCAAACATATTTAACTAAAATGTGTCCCACGCTGGGTTTAATGGATGTACTCCCAGTCCTTGGGGATTGGGGTGAGAAGGCGGTTGTCTGCATGAACAAGTACAATTACAAGACGGTTTATATGGACACTTACAAGACCAAAACATACATATCACAAGGGAAAATATTCTGGTTGTTGCTGTCAATTGTGGAGCTGAAGATGGTCTGGCTCGCTGGAGCTGGGGTCTGCCTTTGCAGCAGGAAAACGGATTTCCATGCCCCCAGCCCAGAGTGCATGTGTGGTTTAGGCCTTGGTACGTCCATCTCGCCTTCATGGGCCCAGTAAGGACCTTTTAAAGCCCAGGCCCCATTAGCAAAGGGAACTTCCCTTGATTTGGTGTCTGTTGTTTGCTTATAATACTGGCAACAGAATGACCTAAACCCACAAATTCGTTTTCCTCCCATTCTTGGTTAACACTTAGGAAGCCAGAGCTTCCCCCAGAACCAACGGAGAGGGGAACAGTCACCCAAAGCAATTTTTGCAATGATAGACAATACATCCTAGAAATATTAATAAGACAATGAACATCAACACTATACAAAAATTTAAATTCACATAAGGATCCCCCGTCGTGACTCAGGATATCTTTCTCCGGGGGTTTTACCTGCAAGAAAAAGGAAAGAAAATCTTCTCAGTTCATTTTGAGAACCGGAAGTGGGTTATAATTAGAAAGATGGGATAATCCACCTTGTATTAATTTTGTGCTCCTTTCCATGAGCATCTTTGGCTTTCCAAGTAGACTTGTTTATTGGGGTATCCAATACCAATGGTACTGCTCCCACCATGGGGAGTTCGACTAAGACAGGTTGTCCTGGCAAAGGAGATGGATTTCTGGGGCGGTCAGGGCCATGTGGAGCTGGCTTGATGCCCACAATGCCACTGAATTCCCAGAAACTTCACTGTCTCAGACGGTCCTTGGATTTTTGCAGAGTTAATTTCCCACCCCTTCTGTTTCATATGATCTACCACTAATTCAAGAACTTGCTGTATTTCCTCCTCATCATTTCCTTGAATCAAAATATCATCTATATAGTGGCTTAATTGTGTGTGAGGAGGCAGCTGTATCTCATCTAAGTGTTCAGCTACAATTCTATAACAGATAGTGGGGCTATGCAGCCACCCTTGTGAAAGCAAATGCTTTTCTACAATTGGGATAGTAAAAAACAAATGCACTAGTTAAAGCATTACAGCGTACCGAGTTCCTGGATGTTTCTGAACTTCTTCTATTAAAGTGACAGTGTCTGGCACAGCTGCTTCAAGCCGTGGAGTATGTTTGTTTACTTCTCTAAAATCCACTGTCATTCTCTAGGATCCATCACTTTTCCTGACAGTCCACACCGGACTGTGTCCTGGTTTAGCCAGGATAGGGTTAAGTTTCCCCAGCAGTGGGGGGGGAGCTGTAGCCGGGTTATTCAGATACCATACTGATGTCACATCCTGGCGCCGAAGCGAGACGGTTGGTTAACACATGTGTTATGCCATCGCTCTGTTCTCACTGCTGTATTGGTAGATATTTTGCTCTGTTCATTGTTATCACTGTTATTCTTATTGTTATTGTTGTTGTTTGTTGTGTTGCTGTTGCACTGTTGTATTAAACCTTTCCTTATCTCAGCTCCGGGGCTTTGTATTTCACTCCCTTGTGGGGGAGGGGCAGTGGCCACGTGGTCTCAGACCCCAGCAGGGACTAAACCACCACAGACTGCCACCTCAAAACTTCTACATCTAACAAATCTCTAATTTTCTGTGATATCTTTTCATGTCCTCCCAGAATTCTATATTGCCTCATTGTAACTAACTTAGTTGCAGCCAGGATCTGCTCAGGAGGCATTTTTTACTTTGCTGACCATAACAGGTCTGATACTACTACAGGGTTTAACTCCAAATTGATACTGACCATCAGAAAGATTTAAAGTTAGTCTTTTTCGAATGTCTATACCAATTCTATATCCAGGAATGGGGACAATCATGACTGAATATAATCATTTTGGGAGGTTTCCTATTTTCATTTCTATTTGTGTTTGTACAGCTTTAACTTATTTTCCTCCCAAACCTGTAATAATTACAGGTTGTCCTTTAAATTTCCTGGGATTCCCATATATTAAGGAGGCCTCTGCTCCAGTGTCAATTAGGGTATTTATAGTTTGTGGGGACCGGTTGTTCTAAATAAAAAACAAACAAACAAACAACAACAACAACAAAAATACTTTAAGCTCTACGTGGGGCCATCGGTCCTTTTGCACCCACTGCCCTGGAGCTTGGCCATTAATTCATATGTGCTGATTATAATATTGATTCACCTCACTTGCCTCCTGCAAAGGGTACAAGTCAGAAAATGTTGCCCAATCCTCTTTCACCCCCGGAACCGGTGATCCACTCACGGGGGGCCCTCCGTGGGCAGATGGAGGGTCCCGTTGAGGTTCGAGAAGGGGCGCCGTAGGCTGAGTTGTCCCTGGATTCTTAGTTTTAGCACCCTGCACTCTCTTGCTAGGTTTATTCAGCCCTCTCTGTGTATATATCTCCCACAATTCTGGGATCAAAATTCCATTAATTTTATCACGGGGCATACCATCCCCTATATATTACGAGAAATCCTCTTTTCACTGCCTTTAGGGCTGTCTCGAGTATCTCGATTCCCTGCACTCCCTCGGGGGCCCCACTCTTCAAGGTCACGTAACTGTTGCACTTTTTCTATTACTTCATCGAGGGGATCCCCCATTTCATTAATGCAAAGGGGCATAATTACATTTTTATATGCCAGTGGAACGGTTTTAATCGCTCTGTTTCTCATAGTGACCAACAAAGGATGCCACATCATAAAGTCAGCGTCTCCTACAAAAATAGCTGCTTTCATCCCTTCCTCTTTCATTCGCTGTATACAATCTCGCAAAGCATACCACTGACGGTCAGATGCCAGCCAATCATTCTCTGGAGGATATTTGGATTTACATCCCAGAGCAGCCAGTGCTAACAAATTAATATCCTCAGTGTTGTTTTGAAATGCATCCTGCACAAAAGAATCTGAACTTAAAATCAAAAACCTTTAGAATCTCCTGCACCTAGGGTCACCCCTGCCACTCCCTGATCCTGCAAACGCACCATCCAAGAGAGCAGGGATTCCCCCGGTCTCTGCTTAAATCTTTCAATTATATCATTTACTTCATACTGTGTATAATCCTCTATCATATCCTTCCTCACAGCTTGCCCACTATTAGGATCTCTACCAGGATCCCACTGCACACCCGCTTCTGCAATCACCGCATGCACTTTCTTACAGTTTCTCCTTTTCCTATACTTATATTGTGCTACTCGCACCGCAGCTTTCTCCGCCACTGTCTGATAAGTATCCAGCTTATCAGCAAACAACTTATTCTGGCATTGCAACATCACTATTTGACTCTGCAAATCACACATCTGTCGCTCCATCTGGGAGCACTCTAACAACAGCCTCTCTTTACTCTGGGGTTGTTTTCTACATGCAGTTAACAAAATCCACCCTCGTTTACTTGAATTTGTAGTTTCTTTTCCTTTTTCAATAGGTACCTTTTCATACAATTTAAAACATCCAATGGTTACTTCAAATAATGGCATTTTTGTCGAATCCCACTTCTGACACCAATTTATGTTTTGCTGATCAGGGATATCAATTAAACTCAGACACCAGAGTGAAAAGAGCAGGTGTATTTACTAGAAATAACTAAATAATATAACAGAATAATATAGAAAACATACAGTACGAAAAGACAGAGTAGCGCGCTTAAACAAATAGGAAAATACAGGGTAATGCATCAAATCATTACTACAAGAGAGAGAGAGAATAGTGATTAAGAAAGATCCATCACCACTTGCATACTTTACCATCATCCAGATCCGCAGGCGCTGGGCAGCCCCGGTTACAGCGAGGATTTGGAGAGCCTTTCCCTGCAAGTGGGAAATCCTATGCGGTGCATCCACCCATAGGTGAGGCTTCCAAAGTCGCTGTGAGCGGGTCCAGCCTTATATACCTGAAATCAGTAAGCCAGAATAGCCGGCACCTTTGTTTTAAGCAGAAATATCTGGTTTTCATCTCACATTAGGTTCCCCCCAGAGCCTGGCCAGGGCTTAAGGGAGAAGCTAAGGGAGTTTCCCTGCTTATCTAGTTAATTTATGAGCAAGGTCACAAGGCCAGACAACTGTCTCTGTGGCCCTGTTATCTTGCTCACACACACAAAGAAGGATACATTCAAGATAGACATGTTTTATGATGTTTAAACTACATCTTCTATGCATATTTCACTAATGACTACATACTGGGTTAGCAGTTTCAGTTCAGGGCCTGTTGCTCAGGCTTCAATACTCCCACCTTTTACATCAGAATAGTTGGTATGCTATAACTTAGTATAATACCTATTAGCACAATGGTTATCAGTTATAAAATATACAGGAGTCATCTATAGGTCAACTCTGGCTTGGGCCTATTGTCCAAGCCTTAGCACTTCACGGACGAGCAAAGTGGTTGTAGGGGGATATCCAAGTTAACATATTAAGAGTGTATGAGGCTGGTATGATGAGTTGTATGTCCCTGACGACCGTTGGTGGTATAGTAGCTGGAATAATAATTGTTGTAATCCTTTGTTGCTTTTGTTGCCATATTCTGTGTTAACACATTGACTCTGTGCATAGTGTAAAAGCCACTGGGGTTCGGGTTGTTTCAGTTGTAGTAATTGCCTGTACCAATATTATGGTTGTCACAGTTGAGATAGGTTGTGCTTTGGGATAAAATTGGGAAATTTCAAGCTTAAAGAAAAAATATAGGAGTATCCCCCGTTTGTTCCCACTTTAATCTGAAACAAACTCTTTGGGATTGGGGTGGGAGCAGGATGGGAAATACCCACAGTAAAGAAGTCCTAAAGAGAAGCCCCTTAGGATGTATACTAATGCATTGGAAAGATATCATTAGGTCTGGGGGCACAGAAAATAAAAAGACTCTTATAAAATATTGCAATCAGTGGTGGCCACTTTGTAAACTGGAAAATGAGGCACAATGGCCACTAAATGGAACTTTGGACTATAATACCCTCCTACAGTTAATGTTGTTCTTAAGAAGGGAGGGGAAGTGGGATGAAGTATCATATGCAGACATGTTTTTCACTATCCATAATCATCCTGATTGGCAAAAAGATTGTGGTCTAATCATACCACAAGATCCCTTGGTGCTCACTTTGGAGCGAGAGAACAATAAAGGATTAAAAGGAAAACTGAGAGAATGTTGCTCAGCATGTAGCGTTGGCCAGAAATGTACAAAAATTGGAAAGGTGCACCAAGGATCAGACCCCAACCTGACAGACTTATTTGAGCCTCCCCCACGAAAACAGTCTCCTCCACAGCCACAAAAACAAGAACAAGACTCAGATTCAGACCCTACTCCTACCCCCTCTCCCCCAGGTAGCCCGGTGTCTTCCCGCACACAGGGAAAACCTGCTCAAACAATTCTTCAGGCACCCCTCAGGGAGGCAGTCGGTCCAGATGGGGGAGCCATGCTAATAAAAATACCCTTTTCCAGCACAGACTTAGAAAATTGGGAAAGAGCTGTAAAGGAGTTCTGGAGTGACCCAATAAGCGTGACCAGACAATTTCAGTTTATACTGAAGCAACATAATCCTGATTGGAATGATATACAGTTACTACTGGATTACTTAACAGAGACCGAGAAACAATTGGTTCTGAAAGCAGCAGGTGATTTGGCCTCAGACTATTGCAGAACCACGGGGAACGAGGTTAAGGATTTCTTTCCACTTCAGGACCCAAGGTGGAATCCAAACAGTTCTGCTCAAATGGACAGGTTAAAAGGATACCAGGATTTAATCTTAAAGGGATTGGAAAGGGCCATGCCCAAAAATATAAATTGGTCAGCATTATATGCAATTAAGCAGGGTCCTTTGGAATCACCTTCTGAATTCCTGGATCGGCTAAGGGAAGGGATGCGTCGAAATACGCCACTAGACCCAGGATCCGAAGCAGGAATACAACAGCTGGTATCATTATTTTTGGGGCAATCCACAGGGGATATCAGGCGTAAGTTGCAGAAACTATGCACCACGGAAAGCAGGAACCTAGAAGTATTACTGGATGAAGCATGGAGGGTGTTTAGCAACAGGGAGGATGAATATAGGAAGGGGCAACAAAGAGTGGTGGCAGTAATAGATGAACTACAGGGGAGAAAATTTAAGAAGGGGTTTCTGGATAAAGACCAGTGTTCATTTTGTAAAGAAAGAGGACACTGGAAGGCTGCCTGTCCGAAACAAAAGCGGAAAGGGAAAGTACTTGCATCAATAGATACAGATTGACAGGGACCGGAGGAGTCCACCCTAGCGGATCCACTGGTTACAATGAAGCTAGGGAAAGAACAAAAAGAAACAGAATTTTTAGTAGATACCGGAGCAACTTATTCAGTACTTAATCAAGCTCTGATGCCCCTAGGAGAAGAATATGTGATGGTAAAAGGAGCTACTGGACAAACTGAAAAAGCTTATTTTTGTAAGCCATTAAAATATAAATTGGGAAAGCAAATGGGTATACATAAATTCTTGTATCTACCAAATTCACCCAAAGCTCTTTTGGGAAGAGATCTTTTGGAACAATTGAAAGCTATAATTACATTCAAAAAAGAGGAAGTTACTCTGAAGGTAAATAATCAACAATATATACAAATGATGAGCTTACTTTTAACAGATCTTCCAATAAAAGAAGAAGTGATTAGTAAGAAATTATGGACCAGGTATACCCCGGGGTATGGGCAGGCTAAAATGCTATACCAGTTATAGTAAAATTAAAAGAAGGGCAAAAACCAGTAAGGATAAAACAATATCCTCTAAAACGGGAGGATTGGGAAGGCATTCAGCCCACCATTGAGAGATTTTTAGATCGGGGATTGCTGAGGGAATGTGAATCCGATTTCAATACCCCTATCCTTCCAGTAAAGAAACCAGATGGGTCCTACCAGGTGGTGCAGGATCTAAGGGCAATTAATAAAATAACCGAAGATCTATATCCTGTAGTGGCTAACCCTTATACCTTGCTCACCACCTTGACCCAGGAACTAGCCTGGTTTACTGTTCTAGATTTAAAAAGATGCCTTCTTTTGCCTCCCTCTCCACGAGTCTAGCCAGAAATTATTTGCTTTTGAATGGGAAAATCACAAAACAGGCCGCAAAACTCAACTAACTTGGACGGTGCTGCCTCAAGGATTTAAGAACAGCCCCACGATATTTGACAATCAATTATCTAAAGATCTTGAAAGTTGGGACCAGCCACCTGACAAAGGCAAGATTCTTCAATATGTGGATGACCTGCTTGTCGCTACGGAAACCAGAGAAGGATGTATCGCCTGGACCGCAGGCACAAGCGGAAACAGATTGGAATGGACCCCAGACACAGACAGGGCCTATAGGGACTTGAAAAAGGCCCTGATGTCAACACCTGCACTTGGACTCCCGGATCTTCTTTCCTAGATGGCAGGAACGGGGAACTTTTGGAACATGGCTGCCTAGAAACTATTGAAGCTGTGTACTCCAGCTGACCAGATCTGAAAGACACTCCGTTGGAGGAAGCCAATGATTGGTTTACCAATGGAAGCAGTTATATGGTAAGCGGTACCCGACACTCGGGGTATGCAGTCACAACAACCAGCGAAGTCCTGGATTCTGGACCACTACCTGCTTCGACTTCAGCCCAGAAAGCCGAAATAATTGCCTTAACGAAGGCCCTTGAGAGGGCTAAAGGGCTAAAAATCAACATATGGACTGATTCGAAATATGCATTTGGAGTGGTGCATGCTCATGGGGCCGTCTGGAAGGAAAGAGGACTTTTGAACTCTCAAGGAAAAGCCATCAAACATGCCACAGAGATTCTGAAACTCTTAGAAGCTGTTCAATTACCAGAAAGGGTGGCTATCATGCATATAAAGGTGCACCAGAAAGTACAATCAGCCATAGAACGAGGCAATGAGCTCACGGACAGAGAGGCAAAACGAGTGGCACGGATGGAACAGGTAACCGAGGGAGCACTAATCCCAGATGGTAAGGTCACACTAGGGGAAAAACCCCGCTACAATAAGGAAGACCTTAAACTTATAGGGGATTTAGATGGAAAATATAATCAGGATGGATGGGCTATTACCTCACAGAAGAAAATCATAGTCCTCTCACACATGATATGGGCGGTAGTTCGGGAAGAACATAGAAAGGGTCATTGGGGGACGGAAGCATTATATAAATACTTAATTGGGAAGATTGTTGCAAGAAATCTGTATACGACAGTGAGGCAAGTAACTCAACAGTGTGATCTTTGCCTTCAGACTAACCCCAAAGGAGGCCCAAAATTCGAAGTAGGACAGATAGGCAGAGGTAACCTGCCTGGGCAACAGTGGCAAATCGATTTCTTGGAACTCCCAAGGAAAGAGGGGTACCGGTATTTGTTGGTATTAACGGATACTTTTTCAGGATGGCCAGAAGCGTTTCCTTGTAGAACGGCAAAAGCCTGAGAGGTCACCAAAGTCTTGCTACAAGAGATCATTCCAAGGTTTGGTGTACCATCAGCAATGTCCTCAGACAGGGGATCACACTTTATATCAAAAATAGTTCAACAAGTGAGTTTGCTGTTAGGAATTGATTGGCAGCTGCATACACCTTATCGACCGCAATCGAGTGGCCAGATAGAGAAAATGAATCACTTGATTAAACAACAGATTGTGAAATTGGGACAAGAAGCAAATTTGGCTTGGCCACAGTCTTTGCCTCTGGCACTCTTACGAATCAGGACAAGGCCCAGAGCCAAGGAGGGGATAAGTTCTTTTGAAATTCTATATGGAAGACCATATTCTGTAAAGATGGGGATATCATCACAAGTAGGGGAGGAAATAATGAATGGGTACCTCATAGAGTTGAGCAAACAACTCAGAAAGATTGAGAAACATGTATACAGTACAAGAGGCAGGGGACTTGATGGACCTGTACATAAGATATCGCCTGGCGATTTTGTATATGTAAAGTCTTTTGCAGATAAGACCCTGGAACCACAGTGGGAAGGACCGTTTCAAGTACTGCTGACCTCTTACACGGCTATCAAAATCAAGGAACAGAACGCCTGGATTCATCACTCACGAGTGAAGAAGGCACCTAAGTCCCAATGGAGAATCACGCAAGTTCAACCAGGGAAATTATTCTTATCTCGGTCATAATATTGAGTCAGGATATGGCAGTGGGAAGCAGCTCTTTTTTGTCACCACTGCATATGTTTCGGCCAAATAAGCAAAAACAACATCTAGCGGTAGTAGCAATACAAGCAACTCCATTTCTGAATGACTCATGGGTCTGGGATGAGGAAACAGGAAAGTATGAGATCATGGCAAAAAAAGGGGGAATGTTAATAGGTTGTGCAAGGAACGGTTTTGAACCGGCAAGTATTATAAGTGTTGTAACTCCACCCCCTAGTCAGAAGCAAATCGCAAGGTTTTCTAAACGATTGTTTGATCTATGGAAATGCTGTGAACTGGGATGCTGTAGCACCCCAGGTGTTAGCAATGACAAGTGGCCATGGTCACAGGCTCATTTGGCACACACAGAGACAATGGGGAAAAAATCAGATATACAAGGGCTAACTTTAGCTACTGTGGTCATGTACAAAGAGGGTTCTGGAGGTTATGTATATAAAGAGGGAATATGGAATGAAGGTGAAGGAATCCCTCAGATATGGGAGATATCCGGGGAAGAAATTAGCATAGGATGTCGAATGGTGGATGGAACCAAGTATAGTGGGTCCACCCAGATATCAATTTCAACCTCACAGGGTAAAAGCGTTACAGACTGTGATGGTAGTAAGCCTGAGTGTTGGCACAACCACATTTTAGAACAAAATGTTATGGTGGAATGCTTATGGAAACGACAGGGAAATGGGTTAAAATTTAAATTTCAAATCCAAGTCCAAGCTGAACCAACTTGGCTGAGTTTTTCATTAACCGAGACAGTAGAAATCAGCTGTATATGGAAACATCCAGATGAAAACATAATTTTTAGAATTAAAAATGGAACAAGGCCAATAAAGCCAACGACGATGACGGTTAAGCCAACAATGACAACAATGGTCAAGCCAATGGCTCCCCCATACCCTGGATACCATATTTATGAAACAGGCCCACACATAATTCGGAAAACAGGTCAGCAGATTGTATTGTACAATCCTAAATGGTCATTGAAGCAAATAGAATTACATTTGCAACTAGATATGTCAGGCATCCACCAAAATTGCCTCCCATTTATAAAAGCAACCCAGGAGGGATGGAGAGAGTAGTTAAAATCTCGCACTATGAGGTCAAAAAGGGATGTGACAGGGGTCTTAGGAACAGGACTAGGAGTACTAAACAGCATAGACTCAGAAGTAATAATGAACAAGCTGGCATCCGCAACCGGAGAGCTGGTCAAACTAAAACAACCTTTGATATCACCCTTGTTAGCCTTAGGGAATCACGAATGGCTGACGTCTAAACTACTCCCTGATTGGGAAAAAAACAATATTAAAGATCATTTGATGATAGTAGAAGGATGGGAAATGATACCAAAAGAGGTATCCTGGGCCCTTAGTTGCATCCAGGCACAAATGTGGACGCAAATCGTCATTTCCGATATCTTAAGAGAAGGCGAAGAAGGAATCCTCCCAACAGAAATTAGAAAGATAATTTGGGATAAGGCAAAACCTCAAGAGAGGGAGTTGCAGTCCTGGTGGAAACTGGTGAATTTTACATATGAAAGACAGGATGACAAAATAATTGCCTTTGTATTAACAGTTGTAGAAGCTACCCAACATAACATATACCCTGTTACCTCTATAGGACTAAACCATGGGGGAATGATAATCAGTCCAGTAGGGCATGGGAAATGGGCATGGAAGCAAAGGGATAAATGGCAAACCATCAACACAGAACTATGCATTAATATGGGCCAACAGGGATACGTTTGTGAAGGGAATGGCATACAGGTCGAAGACATGTGCTTAGACACACATCAGAAAGAGTGTCATTTTGAAATACAGTCATCCATAAACAATGATACAGTCATGATATATATAGGAGAAGGGTGCATATGTCTTCGTACCCTTTGCACAAGTGTGCTCATAGATGGCTATCATAGGGTAGAGATAGGAAACTATTCCAATCATTGTGTATGTAATTTCACAAAAATTGAAGGGTGTGATTTTACCTATACTATCCCAGTACTAACCTCTCAGGTAATAGAATCAGATTATGCCTTAATTCGAAAAATAAATCCTGTCTCTATAGGAATGAATTTAAATAGGATTAAAAAAATGTTGCAACATAAAGACTTACTCTCCATCCTAGAAGATGTAATAAGGAAAGGAAAAGAAACGTTAGTTGTAGTAAAACATGATAGAGAACAAATTCATGAGATTCTAACACAAGTACAGAAAACCACTGATCACCACTGGTGGGATACTCTCCTTGGGTGGTCACCTACAGCTACCAGAATACTTACTATAGCTCTCCACCCAATTATAGCATTGCTGATAGCAGTAGCGATCCTACTAATTCTCACTATAGCCATATATGTCTGGAACTGGAGACTTACCAGACGCATACAGGCTATATACGAGGCTCTTCACTTTACTCCGATACCAAAAAACAATAAGGCCCTGAAAACTAGATTTAAACTATAAGTATAAGTGTTAGAGTTAGGAATAAATTTCAGTAAGTAAAACCATTAGTTAGTATAAGGATTATGAGTGAATTTTAGCTAATGAAAAAAGTAAAAGAATTTACTACTAGGAAAAGAAAGGGGGGAATTGAAGTAAGGAACCTTAACAAAATAGATGCAGGCCTCTCAGCAGGGTGGGCTCTCAGCAGGATGGGCTCTTGAGATAAGGGAGGAGCTGCAACTACTGAGTCCCAAGATAAGGAACGGGGATTCAAAGAATGCTAAATTGACATGCTGAAGAGACCTAATTGGGTGAAAAGTCACGAGAGGAAGAGGAGGCATCTTCAATCTTCATCCTGAAGACCCCCGCCCAAGACCACCAGGAGCCACTGTGCAGGCGCAACGGGGAGGGACTTGGGGCGGGATTTATGATAATGATTTCTCAAAACTAATTGTAATATCTCTCCCTATTCTTGGGATTATCATGAATATGTAAACCCTTTACGCTATAGAAAGGAGCTGCTTTTCACTCCAAAATGTGCACGTTTGTGGAGGAGCGATCCCCCGAGCACCCAGCGCTGAATAAGCATACCTTCTTTATAACCTTACTGGTTGTAAAGTCGTGACTCCGCACGTCAGTACATAAGATTAGTTTTGTATACTTAAAATGGCTTTTCAGGAAAAAAACATTAAAAACCACATCATCTATAAACAAATTTCTTAATTATATGTTTAGCATACATTTATATAAATTTCCATTTACAATATTTGTTCATCTTAAAAGAAAATACACTTAAAAAATCTCATGAAAGATGCACTGAAACATAATTATTGAATATTTTAAACTGACTTTACCAAAATTTAAAACAAAAATGTTCCTCTAAAAAGTGAAAGAAGGTCTTTTCAATAGTGCAAACTTTTAAATGCTAAAAAAACTGAAGGCCACTTATTTCTCAGAAGTGGATGTTTTATGCTTTTCCCTTCATCATTCATTCCATGCTATTGAAAAAGGCGGAATGAGGCTTAGTACCAGTGAGTTTAAATTGCTAAAGAAGAGGCAAGTCTTATCATGTGTTTTGAATATCTACAAGAAACATACGAAGAATTATAGCTGATTACATTTTTCTCTGTTCTTGATAATGCTCCAGTTGCTTCTGAAAGATATGTCTGGTTCCCCACCCTGGGAAGAGTAGTTCATGAATAACTGTCTTTAAGAATTAGAAAATACATGGTAGACTCATATGTCTTTTAGAACAAACTAGCATGCTCACATATTTTACCATTTATTTTAAAAAGCACAAGAATAGTGTTATATAACTATGTTCAGGCTTTTCAGTCTCCCCTGCTCTGTATCTGTGTGTGCGTGCCATCTTTCAATTCTTCCTGGGTTCTGATTTTGCATTTCTAATGAAGCTGAACTGACAAAGCGTGAAAGTGGTCTAAAAGGAAAAACAAGGAAAGTGACCCTGCTTTCACTGTGCCAAGACTAATCAATATTCCAGAAGCTCAGCTTTCCCCTCTCTTCTGATGTGTTTTCATTTTTTTCAGAGTTGAGCTAACAGTCTCCTCCCCTTTCCTTAAGTAACGGTGATAGTACATTGCTGTATTCCAGAGCACATGCAGATTGTTAGTTTTCTGTGTTTCCCACTCGCTCAACTTTGCAGCTCTGCTATATTTGCTGGGAAACCCCTACCTTAACTGCCACCACCGTGTTCTTAGAGTATTGAAGATCTGAAAAGGTGAGCCGATCATTTCACTTGGTGGTGTTTTGAGTATGGAGTCTTAATTTTTCACTCTCTTCCTTTGTATGTTACTTAATGTAATGATCTTTTTGGTTGTACCCATGTTCTTTCTTGATCTTAATGTAAGTTATAAAGAACAGGTTAGCTGCATTAATCATCTTGGAAAGAAAAAGCACTGTGAATGAATCTGGTTTTTTACAAAATACTGAAAATGAATTGTTCTGAAAAAAATCCTTCTTGCACACAGTAGTTGTGTCCAAGCTAGAATACTTACTAGTTTAAATATCTAGCTCAGTCTAAGAATCTTTTCACTCTCAAAAGAAGCAAAGCACATATCATTCTGTTAAAATTCAGAGAGAACATTGCACTAAAGTGCCAATCTTCAAACATATGGTAAAAGCAGTGATCAGATACCATCAAAATAAATTTGTTACAACATGGTATTTCCTCTAAAACATTCTGTTTGAAAACCTTGTGTATTTATATTTTCAGTGCTTCCTAAAAAAAGGTATTTAGGCACTAGATTTATTAAAAGTAAGATGTTAGAGTTGGACTGTGTATAAATGGAGAGTGATTTCAGTGGAAGCAACTAACTCTATCCATTTATTAATTTATAATTTCTTCATAAAAACGTGCTGGTGTATTAAATAACATTTCAGAAAACAGGATTCTCAATCTGGAAAACACCTTTGTATAGATTCCATTATTAAATAAATTCATACCAAGCAGCCACAGAAAAAATTCATTTTAAAATGAAAAATAAAGTCCTAATGAAGGATTTTAAGGTTGATTCAGTGTGTGATTTCTTAAAATCAGATTATATCCCCATAAATGCTGTCAGACCAAGCTAAGCATTACTTTGCAATGTGAACTTGTATTACACTCTGAAGCGACAAGCTGTGAGATATAACTACTGATGTTTTATAGATATGCTCTGAATAATTTATAGACCTCAAAGGTGAATGTTATCAACATAAAATTGTCCACGAGGAATCTTCTAAATAGTGGTTGAGGGATAAATAAACTATTCCTGCTGTGATTTTCCATGTGAAAAGGAGGAATTCAGCCAATGCATTCAACCATTTAAAAAAATCTGAAATGCAGAACGTTTTAAACTTTCCAGTTCAAGCAAAACATTTCTCTCCAATGGATAATGTGAAGGTGAGCTAGAATTTTTTTTTCAGATAACATGGGCCTGCTAAACAGATGAAAAGCAAGCCTGACATAGTTTTAAATATTATAGCACATTATGCTTCTATGAATTGTACCAATTTTACTTTAGTTTATCTCTAGCAACTGCAAAAAAAATTACTCCTGGGTTTTACAGCATGACAGCACATTCAGATTAATTTCTGAAGACACAGGACATCATCATTCTGAAGACATCAGTCCATATAATCTTTCTTTTAAAGAGTTCTTCTAATGGTCATTGAGGCTATTTATCAAAACCTGCAATCAACAATTTAGATATTACAAATATAAATTTTAATGAAACATGAAGAATATTTGCTTCCATGTAAACATATGGCTAATCATTCTTCTAAAGTCTTATTGCAATATTTGATATTTCTTGTCATGCAGGTTTCTCCAGTACCTCCCATGGAAAAGGGTCCTCCACTTTTCTGAAGGGATATTGACAGAAATTAATTGTAAGAGAAAACATTCTGCAAGGTAGATGACTAAAGGTAACAGAGAAGATCCAAAAACTGGAAGTAGGATGGAATGCTTTCAACAAGGAGTCTGGAAACGTACACTTTTGGCAAAAAAAAAAGTGCAGAGCATAACAAAGGATGATATTAAAAGTTATTTATTGAGGAATGCCTTTGTTCTCTTCACCATTGTTGCTGTGATTTTTGGTGAGTAATTTGTTCAATAGGAATATTCTGTTCTCCAAGGCATTTGACAACGACGATTTTCCAGGGCAATTTGCATTACAAATGAGATCCCAAATTCTTCTGCACTGATAATAATGTTCTGGCTTGGAGAGTTTTGGCTTTGACAACTGCATTTTGAAGTTTGGGGAAGAGCCATTTTAATTATTCTAGTATTTCTAAGGAGAATTTTGGTGAAAGAAATCAGCCATTTTATGGATTCTTCTCTTAAAGAATCAGGTACAATAACTGAATGGAATGTTCTAAATTAAAACTTTTTCTACCAAAGCCAGCTGCAGCAAAATGCTCAGGATATAACTTTTATTTACCTAATTACTCAAAATTAATACCTTGCAATGACAAACAGAAGTCCTCAATGAATGAAATTAAAATTAAAGGGTGAGATTTCTAAGAAAGGGTATATATTAGAGCCTCAATCTTTTCAGTTTTCCCTTGTTAAATGCAAAACAATCAAACCTAAGTACAAGCTTATGTTCTCTCAGTTGCTCACAATCTTACACATGTATCTTTCAGATGCAATTGGGGCAACAATGGAAATGCTACTTGTTCAAAGGACTGCAAGATAGCACCTGATTAAAAGCCTTTTTAGAGTGTATGGAGAGGAATCCAGAACATCAAACAGCATTTAGATTTGGAATGCACCAAAATGTTAATTTAAAATATAGCTACACATTTTAAATTTACATTAGAAAGAGAATCTTCTGAGAAAAACATACAATTTTTTAAACAAAATTTCCTTTATATAATTATGTGATCGCTTTTGGTAATTCTCCTTTAACTACAGATTAATGTTCTAAGTGACACCAGAAGTTTCATGAAATACTATTCCTTATAGTGTGAGCAAGGACATTATGTTCTACTGTACTATTTTCATTTTTATTTTCTAATTAGTTTAATATATAAAACTGTGAATGTGCTAATCAAAACCCAAATGTTAGCACTTAAAGATAGGAGTATATATCCTACACCTACGTAGGCCCTAACATCCTTGATGCTGTTCCGCATAAATCTGCTTACTATGCTTCTGTAACTTTTTTAGGAATAAAAATTTTAGAGCTTTAGCCTTATTGTTGCTTGATACCACATCTGCAGAGCTATTTTAAATTAATTTTAGGTTTGATGGTCTTTTTCTGGGAGACAATTATATTAATTTTCATATGGGTAAAATAAAGTACTTTTGCTATAACAGAAATGTCATTCTCTCATATTTATCAACAGTATTTGATCACAAGTGCTTTTCATTACTAAATAAGAATTTGTTCAATGCAAAAAAACCATTAATATCAGGGGTAAAAAAATTAGGTATTTTATCTACAATGGTCAGGAAAGGCAGAACAAACTAAGCAAGTTTTGAAACACTGTCCAACCTCAAAGGAATGCAATTCTTCGATTGTCACCTGTTTATTGCACAAGACCAAAGGACTCTTGCAATTTTTCCACTGTCATCTAGTTTGTGTGAGTCCCATAAATTTGGCAATATGAGAACAGAAATGTAAGCTGGACAAGTGTTTTACTGTTATTGCATGTTCCAATTAGCTTTAGATGACTAGCAACAAACATCTGACCACAGCTCCGAGCTCCGCTATCACCTACAGCAATGGCAGAGTGCCAGTAAGGCTGGAACACAAGTTGGAGAACTGATGAAAATCTACAGCCTAGGATGAGCCAGCTGCTCAAATTCTGCTCATGAACCTATAGACATATCTGGTATAATATCTGTATTCTCATTACTATGATGGAATATTCAAAATTTTCTCACATTTGTTATTTATTTGTGGTCCAATTTTATGGTATATATATGATTAGAACAACAAGTTCACACTTGATAGCTCATAAAAAAGTAAAACTTTTTTTTGACAGTTTTTTTCTGTTGTGGGAATAGGGAAGAAGTAGGGAGGAGTTGACTAAAGAGTTTGGAAAACACTCAGTGGTTGAACTGCATCTGTCTAGTTTGGCAAGGACTAAATTATTATCTCTCAGTTGTTTGGTGATCTGTGGAAAATCAGATGGTGGGCTTGATCCCTTTCCTAGCAGACAGTAATCAACACTGAGAAATTAACCCACCAATTAGCACCGCTGGCTGTCTCATCAGAGATGCTTGGATGTGAATGTAGGTGGAAACCAAACTATACTCAGGTCAGGGTTGAATCATTTACAAGAAATGATGCTTAATGCTCTCTGTAATCTAAACAGACAGATGACATCAGTTTTTAGGGCTGTTGGTCCAGTAATTTTCATAAACTAAACTCAGGAAAAGCAAAATTTTAGCTTTAAAGAGCACAGCATCTCTTCAGAAACATTTATTTCAGGCCTCTTTTGACAAGGGACTGACATGAAAAAGCCTATTTAATAGAGAATTTCCAAATTCTTTGTTGAGCAGGATTGATGCTGATAGAGGTTAAGTGGATAGGATCATATGACTTAGCCCAGTTTCAGCACTGTAGTTTATAACAGGCACTTGAGTTTGTGTCTGTGGAAACATGCACTTTGTTATGAAGTGAGTAGCTGCAACATGCATTTGGTTTTTCTGCATACTGTTATTTTGCAGGCATAGCAGAGATTTTTGGCATTCACATGATAAGGAGAAATATAGCTGTTTATCCTAACTTCTGCTGTTACTTTGATTTGAACTGAATTCTAAACTGAATTAACTAGCTGCTGCAATACAAAAGCAATTCATCTTTATAAATCTAATTATAAATGTGAGAAACGCTCAGTTGCCAATTATCAACGGCTCAGACAGGATGTGGTGTGAAGCACTCTTTATTACGTTCTTGCAAGACCGGGCGCCCCATCAGGTGGACGCACCTAACAGCCATCGTGCAATGGTTTATATCCCTTTCTCCCGACCGCCAGTTCCCTCCCCTGATTCCTCATTGGCTGAGTACTACAGGGTGTACAGACTTCCCGAACCGCCTACCGATACGCCCCTTCATGTATGTGTTCATACGTCGCATGTTCATGGAAATGAACCTTGGCTTTCTCCAGGGCGGAGAAGTTAATATGCATGAGCTCATCACGCAAGCGTACTAAGAGGGAAAATTTCGAAATTCAGGTTCCCCAAGTCTTTCGGTATCTGCATCCATCTAAAGCCAGTTCCAAGTACTGGGTCATCACAGTTGACAAAAAGACCACTTGTCTTGTAGCCCTAGGCCAGGGATTTCAATGGTTGTGAATTGCTCTTGTTGATTGCTTTGGTGAATCGCTCCTGCCCTTCCCATCAGGCTTATTATGCGAAAACAACATTCTTTCCCTTACAATTCCCCCCTGTTTTTATTTATACTCTTGTTGCTTTTCGCATATTCTCAGAGTATTGTTCTACGAACATTTTTCGAGTGTTGACAACATGATTTCACATCTTTTCTCTGATGACAAGTCATCTCTTGCATCTTCATCTCCCTCTTCCTCTAGTAACAGCATCTTGTCAAGATAGGGGGGTGGTTCCAGAGGCATCTGATGGCTTTGGTTTTCTTTCAAATGCCAGAGTAAATGGGATGGCCAATTGAACAATTGCACACGTTCCCCTCCAATCTGCTGGTAGAATGGGTCGCAGGGTCTCTCCTCCACAATACCACCACAGGTCTGCTCTGGGGATACTTAATGCTGAGTAGTTTCCCGCACCATCGTTAGTCACATTCAAGGTTTTTGTGCACAAGTTGAATTCTCCCACAAATCTAGTAGCCTTCCCACTCCGTCGTGAGAGACAAGCTGTATGGTTACCGGAGACAGTGGAGAAAGTAGGTGGTATCTTGACGTCCTTGTTCTTCCCCAGTCCGCACATGCGCAGTAGAGTCTCTCGAACTTTCCCGGGCTTTCTGGTGTTGCTGGGGGCTTCTGACAGGGGTCCCTCCAGTACTTTTCCATTGCGCAATAGCAGTCCATAGGAGTCTGTGTTTACAGAAAAAGAACTCCGAACCATTTTAACAACAAAACCACAGTAAATCTCCTTTAACTTATGTACATGGCAAAATACCAGCAGCATACCTGCTCCTCACATTAAAGTCACTATATTTTTAACACGAATCACCACCATATTCTTCACAATCCCTTGCCTTTTATTTTATTAAATTGATTCGTGTTTGGGTTTCAAAACGTGCTAGGGTTTGTTGTATGGGATTTGGGTGTTCTGTTTTCTTTATTTTAACCATCATTAGTGGGTGTACCTTTTCTCCTCTGGCCAATTCAGGATCCATTGGTATTGTAGAGGTTTGCATCCCTTGAATGACTGAATGAATCAATTTAATAAAACATGGAATCATACATGGTATAAACATTAGCGTAGCAAATGTACACAACAGATAAAATAAAAGCTGTTTTACCCACGGTGTTCCAGGTAACCAGGACCATAGATCACCATTCCAGCCATTCCACGTTTGCTATCTGTGATGGGGAAGCGGTATAGAGACCCACGGCCAGCTTGATAACCCCAAAGGTCCCCCACAAACCCAGCAGTGACTTAAATTGAAGGTTTTACTTATAGTCTTTGTTAATAAAACAAACTCATTATTTTCAAAGGGGTCATATGAGTTGGTAGCATTTTGACTCTTTTTAGCCATTATGAGGCTAACATACACAGTGAGGAGAAAAAGCCAGCTACCATAGTGAGGTCCGGTATGGCACATTTTTCTGTTTACCCCTGGACCCATTGGGTTGCTGCCAACGGTCGGGTTCGTGTCTTCTTAACAGCAAAAATGGAGGCCAATCCGGTCTTGCCCTCACTTGGACTTATCCTCAGCTTTTCCCTCACTCCCTTTTACTTTTTTTTTTTTTTTCTTTTCTAATTCCTTTGTTCAACTGATTTATGTTTTTATGCAAAACAGTCTAAAACCGAAAATCATAGATATTACAACTTTTTAACATATGTACATACACACAGGGTTCATGTAGACGATTCAGGATCTCACTACTATTGGTGTCACTCAGTCTGTTTTAATAAGTTCAGTCTTATTTTAGCTCCATCGTATTCGAAGCTTCAGATCTCCAGGTGCTGACTTGATCTTCTAATTGGGTTCACCTGTAACTGGTCCTTTTACCCTGGAAATATGAGTCCATCCTCTTTCAGCAGTTCTTACAGCTGTCTCCGTAGTCAACAATACCAGGAATGGTCCTTCCCATCTAGGAGATAAGCTTTCCTCCTTCCAAGTTTTGATCATTACTTTATCTCCAGGTTGTATTTTGTGTACTGCAAATCCTAAAGGAGTTGTCTGGGCTAACATTCTTTTTATTCTTAATTCTTTTAGGTTTTTCTCAATAGTTATAATATATTGTTGAATCCTCATGTCTTCTATTAATGGATGCCCTAAAGGCATACTTTGGGAATATGGCATCCCATATAACATCTCAAAAGGTGAGAGGCCTATCTCTGAATTTGGCATAGTCCTAATATGAAGTAAGGCTAAGGGTGAGCATTTAATCCATGAGAATTTGGTTTCTATCATTAATTTAGGTAACTGTTGTTTCAAGGTCTGATTCATTTGCTCTACCCGTCTATAACTTTGTGGATGCCATGGAGTGTGATAGTCCCAAGTGATGCCCAGAGCTTCTGTAATTAACTTTATAATTTTTGATGTAAAATGAGTACCCTGAACCGAATCAAATACTTTTACAATTCCAAATCATGGTATAATTTGTTCCAACAATATTTTAGCTACTGACTGGGCAGTCGCTCTGGTGGTAGGAAAAGCTTCTACCCAGTGAGTTAATTGATCTACTATTACCAGTAAATATTTGCATCTCCTAACTTTCGGTAGTTCTGTGAAATCTATTTGGATCCTTTCATTCATTGCAGAAATTGTTTTGCTGGTAGAAATACATGACATACGTTCAGTTTTCTCAAACATATTGATTTTAGGGTCACATTCATTAACATGTGTGTCACCAGGTAAAAGATCAGAGTGCCTGCTTTTTATCCATGATGTGCCATTAATGGTATGCACTGCACAGCCATCAAGATCTTTCTTATTGTTTGTGGCTCGAATACTTAACTGGTTTTCATTAATCTCTTTTACACTGTACCCATCACCCAAAAGTTTCATTTCAATTCTGGTCTGGTTTGCAGAGTCCTCTGCAATTCTCCTTGTATCCCTATTGTCTAGAAGGATCCACTTCCCATTCACCACAGTGGTCCCCAATTTTTGAGTCTCGGTTAACTCCTGAGGGTTATATATCTTTTTCCCATAATCTACTTCTTGTTCCATTACATATAAACAACCTTTTGCCTTCAGATAATTCAGTTTGTTCTAGATCAGGTCTTATCTTTGTTTGTAATTCTATTGCTTCGATGCAATTGTGACTTAATTCACCCCTAGGATCTCCATATAAAAATTGAGCAGGGCTTTGAGCACCGGTTACTCTCAGTTCTAATTCTGGTGCTCTCATTAAGACAGTCTCATATTTCAATAGCCGACTATCAGTGAGCCATTTCTCAGCCTTTTGCTGCAGTACCCCACGCACATCATGAGGGGAAAACACTGTGATAATCGCTCCAAAAGTTACCTTTGGTGCCTCTTCAATCAGTAAGGCTGCTGCCACTGAAGATTGTAAGCATGTTGGCCAGCCCCTGCTTAAGGGATCTAATAATTTTGAAAAATATCCAATTGGTCTCTTACTTCCAGCCCCATCTTGGGTTAGAACCCCATAAGCAGTTTGATTTGAGGTAGTTATAAATAATTGAAAAGGCTTTTTAACATCCGACAAACTTAGCACTGGAGGCTCAGCCAGTGTTTCTTTTAGTTTCTGAAACCTATTCTCATCTCTTCTAACACGCACCTCCTGCGCTTCTCTTAACAATTCCCGTAGACCCCGCTCTTGCCAATCATCGAATTTTTCTAACTTCTTTCTAATATCTCCCCATAATTTGGTCACGAATTGAGTTTTTAATAAAGCCTCCCCCACCGGGGATGCAGGGTCTACTCCCGAATACATTTGTAACTTTTTTTTTTTTCTCCTCCTCGCTCGCCGCTTTATTCCCCGGCCGGGCTCCTCCAGCAGCGCGCTCAGACCGGAGCGCTCGGCGCAGCCCCCGCAGGGGTGCAGCCGCGGCCGGGCCCCCTCCCTGCGGCACCGCGGGGGGGCCGCGTCCTGGCGCGGGGTCGTGCCGCGGTCCTAGGGGCCGCCCGCCGCCGCCAACGCCTTCCCAAACCTCTGCCCCACTATTTTCTAATTGTTTCTGCTTTTCTCCATTACGGGTTCGGCTAGCTGGTGGAGGGGAAGGAGCGCTAGGTTTTGGTTCCTCATGCAGGAGTTTAAGATACAACCCCTTTGTTTTCTGTGCATAGGCCTCAATCCATAGGCGGCAATACCCAGTCAATCCCCAAAACTTTCTTAATTCTTTCTTAGTTCCAGGGAGCGGTAGATTAATTATCCCTTGAATCCTTTTGGGATTTATTTTTCGCCTTCCTTCTGTAATTAAATGGCCCAAATACTTAACCTCATTTTCTATATATTGGATTTGGCCTTTGAGACCCTTAACCCTTGTTTTCCCAGAAAATTAAGGAGTCCATCAGTGGCTACTTTCACCTCAGACCGCTCCTCCCCTGAGAGTAAAATGTCATCCACATACTGTAGTAACATGACCCCTTCAGGTGGCTTAAATTGTTCCAGAGTTTGTTCTAATATCTGCCCAAATAAATTAGGGGATTCTGTAAATCCTTGAGGTAGAACAGTCCACCTCAACTGTTGTTTGCGCCCTGTCTGGGGGTCTTCCCATTCAAAGGTAAATAAATCCCTACTTTCCGGATCCAATGGGCAAGCCCAAAAAGCATCCTTTAAGTCTATAACACTGAACCATCTGTGTCCATGTGGTATTTTACTCATCAGAGTATACGGGTTTGGTACCACAGGATATCTCTTTTTGACTATTTCATTTACTTTTCTTAAGTCTTGTACTAATCGATAAGAACCATCCATTTTTCGAACTGGCAAAATGGGGGTGTTGAAAGGGGACATACAGGGTTCCAGCAGTCCATCCTTAAGCAACCCCTCAATTATTGGTTGAAGACCTTTCCGCCCCTCTGCCGAAATCAGATATTGTTTCTGTTGTACTACGTCATGTCCATCCAATAAGGTAATTTTTAAGGGGGAGATTTTTAGTCCTCTCCTATTACCCTCTTTAACCCACACGATGGGGTTTATATCTGCTTCATCTTTCTCTGTCAGAGTATTCATAGTAATAGTCATACATTCCTTATAAGTGTGGATTTGTAATCCTAATCGTATCACCAAATCCCAGCCCAGCAGATTACTGCCTGCCTTTGGGACATATAACAGTTGTCCCACAACTGTCCTATTTTTAAATCTCAAACTGGTAGGTTTAAAAACAGAAACTGTAAACCCTTCCCCTTTTATGCCGGCCACTGACGCCCATTGGTCTGATAGCTCCAACCCCAAGGGAATATAATTTAAAGAAGTCCTGCTTGCCCCAGTATCAACTAAGAATATCACTTCCTCCTCCCGGGGTCCCACCCTCAAATTTATCAAGGGCTCTTGGTGGGATCTATAGCTAAAGAGCCCCTGACTCCTCTATTCTATGTCTTCAAAGTTCATGATTGGAATTACTTTTTCTTCCTTCTTTAACTCTGGGCATTCTCTCTCAAAATGCCCCAGTCTCCCACAACGATAGCATCCGCTAGACGATCCTGGGCGATAGTGAGATGATCTACGCCACGACAGTCTCCTACCCCGCCCCACGATCTGACCTTCCACCCTCTGCTTCCTTCTTCCCCGGCCTTGAGCCCAACATGGAGTCTATTGTTCTTAAATCCTGGTCCCCTGTTCTCATAGGAAAATTCCCCAAATCCCTCCTGCACTGTTCTAATTCTCTTTTTAATCTACAGTGCGTTTTTGGAGGGGAGGGGGCGTTCATTGCCCCATCTTGTTGACCCTGATGCTCTGTTACAGGCGCAGGGGAAGGGAGAATTTGATCACCAGGGTTATGGGAAGGGGGAGGAGGATTATAAGGAGGGGGTAAATACTTAAGGGGGTCCCATGATTGAGGTTCTGGAGGCTTTTCATCCCCAGTTTCTTCCCGTTCCTCCTGTTCCACCTTTAAGGTAAAAAGGTGTTCAGTCCTTTGTTGGACCCAGCAGGAGGCGTAGTCAGACTCCTCTTGTGAAAAAGGGGTCTTTGAATTCACATAGAAGTTTAAGTCTTGACATAACCAGTTCTCAGTTGACCCATATTTTGGCCAAAAAGCCTTACGTCCCAAAATGGGCTCCTTTGTCCACACAAAAACACAATAATGTATCACTTTCTTTTTGTCCTTCCCCTTTGTATTTGGAACGTTCCTCCATCGTATCAACGTTCTCCCCAACGGACTGTCCGGGGGAATGTTTTCAGGGACCTTTCCTGAATTCCCGCCAAGCTTAGTTTTTTTGTTCCCCATTTTTTTCCCGAGACTTCTGGTCGTTTTCCTCGAGGTACAGCAGAGCCACCACTGCGGACTCCGCCCTCAGCCCGTACTGACGTACGGCTCACTCGCTCCCACCCACCAGAATCTCCCAGACCACCAAGGCAGTACTTAACAGTCCAATTTTCTTACCTTGGTCCATGCACAGAGTTGCCTGGTCTAACAGCGCTTTCCGGGGTTCCTCTCTTTTTTTTTTTTTTTTATCCTTTTGCCCCCAGTGGTTCACAAGGCCCGTCTATATTATCAATCTCAGGATCTCAGTCGGTCCCCGTGGAGTCACCGTCGATGATTCGCGAGACCGTTGAAATCAACAGGGCGCCTCCTCGCCCTCAGTGGCGGAGACTCCCGGGCAACGACTTCGATCCCGGACGAGCCCCCAAATTGTGAGAAACGCTCAGCTGCCAATTATCAACGGCTCAGACAGGATGCGGTGTGAAGCACTCTTTATTACGTTCTTGCAAGACCGGGCGCCCCATCAGGTGGACGCACCTAACAGCCATCGTGCAATGGTTTATATCCCTTTCTCCCAACCGCCAGTTCCCTCCCCTGATTCCTCATTGGCTGAGTACTACAGGGTGTACAGACTTCCCGAACCGCCTACCGATATGCCCCTTCATGTATGTGTTCATACGTCGCATGTTCATGGAAGTGAACCTTGGCTTTCTCCAGGGCAGAGAAGTTAATATGCATGAGCTCATCACGCAAGCGTACTAAGAGGGAAAAGTTCGAAATTCAGGTTCCCCAAGTCTTTCGGTATCTGCATCCATCTAAAGCCAGTTCCAAGTACTGGGTCATCACAGTTGACAAAAAGACCACTTGCCTACTAGCCCTAGGCCAGGGATTTCAATGGTTGTGAATTGCTCTTGTTGATTGCTTTGGTGAATCGCTCCTGCCCTTCCCATCAGGCTTATTATGCAAAAACAACATTCTTTCCCTTATAATAAAGATGCCAGAAGTTAGAACTCGTGTTGAGAATTGCTTACACACTATTCCTTATTTTCCAAAAACCTCAAGAAAGGCCCTTCTGACATCACATTTTGCATAGTTAGGGTCTGTCTACACAACATCCTTATCATCGTTGTTGATATTTTTAGTGAAATTTAAACTGCTTTCAAGCCCTTTGAGAAACTTTGAGAAAAGTACGGTCAGTAAGTGAGTTACAATGAAGTGTTTCTGATTCTGCTGGCACACCTAGAAATATTAAATTAGTTTTTTGCAATGGATCTTGGCAAGAGCCAATAGATGAGAAAAATTATATGAAGCAAATTTGGGAAGCTGACCAGTGGTGAATTGAGAGTGTCACGTTGACCAGGAGCAATTTAAGGTAGTCTAGGAGTCCTGGTGGCTCATGGAAAATCTGCAGGAATTCTTACAAACTTTGAAGTTGTTATAAATTGAGACCACAATGGATCATAATCCAATTATGATTTTATTAATTATAGCAAGTAGAATATGAGCAAAGACAGCGCTGGACGGCAGGAGAGTCTGCGCTCCGCCAACTGCCGTCCTGAGCAGTTCAAACAGTCCCTTTTTATACATCTTTACTTCCGTGTTCATGAAGTAGTGGAGGTACTCTGCGCATGCTTCAGTTGTTGTTAGGGGGTCGATTTCTGCCTCTTGGTGATCGTAAGAAGTCTTCCTCCTTTGTCCCATAGTTAACCCCTCACTCGTATGTCCTTATATGGGGTGGTTTTTCCTGTTTCTGTCGGTTCCTGGAAATCTGGCAGTTATCTTGCAAGCGGCGTCTGTTTTAGTTTGTGTAAGCGATTGCAGTTATCTTATCTTACACAAGCGGTGTCTGGCAACTGCCTGCATAAGCGACTCCACATCTCCTGCTGCCCATCCTCCCACACTGAGCCCAACACAAATCTTAATAAACAATACCCTAGTTCATAGTTTCTCACAATCCCCCCTTTTTCTTTTTATCCTATTGTTTATTAGACACTACTTTCATCTTCGTTTTTGTGAATAATTTCTTTTCCACAATTTTGACATTTATTATAGCATTCACAATAATAATTTTCGCGTGGTATAATGCATTCACAATAATCTTCATCTTCATTAATAGATATAGTTTCATATTTTATTCTAGATTCTGTGTTTAAAATAAGCAACTTAGCTATTTCAAACCTTTCTTTAACAAAATGTAAAATATAGCGTAATAGACAAGGCCCAAATATGAGTCCCAGAATCAACATAATAAGTGGTCCTGCTAAAGCAGACAACAAAGTGGTTAGCCAAGGTGAAACATTAAACCAGTTTTCATACCATGACCTGCCCGCTTCACGATCCTTTTTACGTTGATCTAACCTTTTCCGGAGTTCAGACATGGTGTCTTGGACTATTCCCGTATGGTCAGCAAAAGAACAACATTCTTCATTAAGAGCTACACATAACCCTCCTTCCTTTAAGAACAATAGATCTAATCCTCTTCTATTTTGCAGCACTACTTCTGATAGAGACTTTACTGAAGTGGCTAAATTTTGGATAGATCGTTCTATTTTTGTTAAATCCTCATCTACAGCCATCTGCAAACTTTGTAATTCCTGACCTTTTACTAGGGAGGCTATGCCCGTACCTGCTCCAACTCCGCCCGCTATCAGCAATGTAGCTAGGGTGACCACTGTAATTGGCTCTCGTTTTTGTCTATTCAGGCCTCCTTCAAAGTGGCGTAACACCTCCTCAGAGGTGTGATAGATTAGACGAGGAACAATTATCACCTGTACGCAAAACTGAGATTGATTAAACACGTTTAGGGATAGGCAAGGCGTTACTCCGATGTCTGAACAAACCCATTTAGCTCCTGGTGTTGGGATAGCCCATTTGTCATTTTGCTTTTTGTGTTTCTCTATATTGGTGTTAGTGACTGTTCGGTTGCACAAAGGCTGATACTTTTCGGGCTCTGTACCTATACATTTTCCTTGACCTGTGACAAATTGAATAGTAATTCCTCGCGTATGATTCCTCTGGTCATCCTATGGACATTCTCGTGGGTTTGAACCATTAGACCATCGAATCCTACCTGGTTTTCCAATTGCTTCAAAATATGGTGGCCTAATATTATAACATAACCAGCATTCCTCAGTTAAATTTGGTTTACTTTCATTAAGGGCACGATAAGAGGCTTGCATTAAATTCCATAAGGGGTCTTTGGATTCTGATAACTCTAGATCTCTAGATAAAAAGATTTCAGTTACTGTGTCATTAGTTGTTTCCGAAAGAAAGTCTGGAGAAGGGGTTACAACAATTACGGGGGCAACCTCTTCTTCAGAGGAAGTGGGTGGATTCAAGACCAAATTTGGTCCTACTGGTAAAGGATCATGAGGAAGCTTTTCTTTAATTATTTTGAAAAGGCTTCCTCTATCTGCTCCAGGTTCCCAATATCTAATTCCCCAGGTACGGCCAATTAACCATATGTCATCTTCTGGTTGTTTGACTTTAATTTCTATTCTCCAACAACCCTGTGGGGGCCCACAGGGTCCATATATAGAGCCGTCGTGCCCATGTTGAGGGGGTTTACACCCTGGAGGACCCCATGTTACAGTTATATGTTCATCGTTTGTTGTTGTATCCCAGTCAGATGCTATAGTCTCACATCCCCAATAACCACAAAAAAAATGGCCAGGATAATTACAATAGCTTTTTCCGGGGTTTGATGCAGGACACATATAAAATGCTTTACACTGTGCGACGGCTTTACTTACAGTTGGACAAGTTTCTCCAAAACAACCTCCTTGTTCAAAGGGTATCATTGAAAATAAATGTACCGTAAAATTCCAACTATTGCTTGACCCTTGTCAAGTTTGTATTAATTTGGATTCCTGTAGGTTATATAGTTTCCAGAGCATCGGCTCATGGGGGTTCCCATTTGCTTGGGTCATTATTAATAACAAAACTAACGGTATACCAAGAAAAAGGGAGTATATCAATTGTGCCAATTTAAGTATATTTTTACCAATCTTGGGGAAGTTCGACCATGGTTGCTTTTGCATCCCATTATTCTGGTTCTTTTCTCCACAGTTTGTTCCTCCTCTGCCTCGCCCGTCGACTCGGTTGCTTCGAGCCACGGGGTGTACCATCTTCTCGGCAGCAAGGGAATTCTTCAGGAGGACAGCTGTTTCGGGCTTTCTGCCTGTTTAGATAGGCTTCCCACTTTACAGTTTTAACTAATGGGACAAAGCAAGACACAGTTAGTACTTCCCTTCTACACTTTATAGCCAAGATTTCAGCTACAAAGGGGACTGGTTCGTTGGAATGGTAACAATAATATTGAGGGTTTGTTTCTTTGGTAAAAATTTCCCACCACTCATGGGATTCTTGAATAATTTCTTGTTTAGATTCTAATTGTTTTAGTTCCCACTCAGTGAGAATTCTTTGGATTTTCCAACACTGTGTGCAAATTCCTACCGGAGGGTATCCATATTCACAGTGTGTCTACCATTTATCCTGGTATACCTTACACCTGAAACAAGCAAACGGATAACAATTGCAGTTCAAATTATTACACCTAATTCGTATATCTAGAGTGCTTATATTATTTACATCAGCATATCTTCTATATTCAATATTGTGTGGCTGCATGAGTTTAACAATTTCCCTTAGTACACTTTGTACATTTCCATAAATAATATACGAAGAGAGAAATAATTATTGCAAATATAAACAACAATACACACTTTATACCAAAGGGTAATGTGGCAAAATAATCAAACAAAGTTTCTATCATTACGTTATCTTTTTAGGGTTATCTTGGTGTCACCTGGAGTACTGATTACTTTCCAATGGGGTCTCGTCACTGGGCCTTTAATGCGGCTGGCATGAGTCCATCCACGCTCAGCAGTCCGGACAGCTGTTTCTGTTGTAAGCAAAACAAGATAAGGTCCCTCCCAATTGGGTTTTAGGGTTTCTTCTTTCCACGTTTTAACCAATATCCAGTCCCCAGGTTTAAAATTGTGAATTTTTAGGTCCAACGGGGGTCGTTGCACAATCAGTCCATGTTCCCAAAGCCTGTTACAATGCTCTGCTAATTGTGAAACATATTCATTAATTACACGATCTCGAATTAAAACGTTTGTTTGTGGACTTTCAATTCTATAGGACATTCCATACACCATTTCAAACGCTGATATTCCTACATCTGCTCGGGGTCTGGTTCTGAGAATTAATAGTGCCATGGGTAGGCACTTAATCCATGATAATTTGGTTTCTATCATTAATTTAGTCAAAGTAGTTTTGATTTCTCCATTCATCCTTTCAACTTTTCCCGAACTTTGTGGATGCCATGGTGAATGGTATTCCCACTTAATACCCAAGCTTTCTGTTAAATTTCTAACAATTTTTGATACAAAGTGTGTTCCTCTGTCCGAGTCGATTACATCAGGTACTCCATATCGAGGTATAATGTGTTCAAGTAATACCTTAGTAACTTGGTTAGCAGTCGCCCTGGAGGTAGGAAAAGCCTCAACATAATGTGTTAAATGATCCACCATTACTAATAAATATTTGTAACGCCCTACCCTGGGTAGTTCAGTAAAATCCACTTGTATGTGTGAGAAAGGTCTGTATGCTGGGGAACGTCCTCCAAGAGGTTTTTGTCTCATGTTGTTTCGATTAACCTTTTGACAGGTCTCACAGGCTGCCGTGACTGTCTTTGCTATGTTATATACGCCTATACAGGCAAACTGTTGATTGAAATGATCAACTAACGCCTGGGTTCCCCAGTGTGTTTTACTGTGTATTTTTGAAAATATTTCGAGTGCTATGCCCTTCGGCAAGACTTCTCTCCCATCTGGTAATATGTACTTACCATTCTGTTCCCTAGCTCCCATTTGTTCTAATTTTTCCTTTTCTACAGACTCAAAGCTCAAATTTTTACTAACAGGTACTTGTTGTATAGTCAAAATCGTATTATAATTCCCTGCCACTCATTTTGCTTCTGTATCAGCTGCATTATTTCCCCTAACTTGATAACTTGTACCTCGCTGATGTCCCTTTATATGTACAACTGCTATTTTATTTGGCATTTTCAATGCCCCCAGAACTCGCCGAATTAATTCCGGGTGTATCAGTTCTTTTCCCTGTGAGTTAACAAATCCTCTTTCCTCCCATATTTTTCCAAAGGTATGCACCACTCCGAACGCATAGCGTGAGTCTGTATATATAGTTTCATCCTTTTCCTTCAGTGACACTAATGCTTTCCACAATGCATACAGCTCACAGGCTTGAGCCGACCAGCTGGCACTCAGGGGGCCTGATTCTATTGTTTTAAATTCTCCTTTTTCCAACTTAACGATGGCATATCCGGACAATCGTTTACCTTCCACTATTCGTGATGACCCATCTATAAATAATACTTCTCCACATTGTAGTTCTTCTTCTTCTAAGTCTGGCCTAATGCGTGTTTGCTGTTCAATTGTTTGAAAACAATTGTGCAGTAGTTCATTGCCTTCTCCTGGGTATAAAAATTCAGCGGGGTTAACTGCTCCAATAGTTTTTAAAGATAGTTTAGGGGATTCTATAAGTATTCCTTCATACTTTAATAATCGGCTATCTGTAAGCCACTTTTCTGCTTTTTGTTGTAACACTCCCCTGATGTTATGAGGTGCATATAAGACAACTTCTCCATTAAAGGTAATGCGATTCGTTTCCTCAAGTAATAAGGCAGCAGCAACAATGATTTGTAAACAACTTGGCCAACCCCTGCTCACAGGATCCAACAGCTTTGATAAGTATGCCACCAGTTTCTTTTGTCCGGCCCATTCCCAAGTTAATACTCCGAATGCCGTTCCTTCATGTATGTTAACGAATAAATGGAATGGCCGCTTTAAATCTGGGAGGCTTAAAACCGGTGCTTGACTTAGCTCCCTTTTGAGATTGGCAAACTGCTCTTGATCCTGAGGGGTCCACTTGGGTATTTTGTCTTTAGACAGTTGTTCATATAAAAATTTAACCTTAAAGCTGTAGTTCTCTATCCATTGCCTACAATACCCAAATAGCCCTAATGCCTGCCGAATTTGCCTTTTAGTGACAGGCATGGGTAATTCTAGAATTCCTTTAATGCGCTCTGGATCCAATATCTTCTTGCCATTAAACAAATAATGCCCCAAATATTTCACTTTTTCTTCCACAAATTGTAACTTTTCTTGTGATACCCGTAGTCCCTTTTGTGCAAGAAAGTTTAGGAGTCGAATGCTTTCTTTTCTTACATCCTCCTTATCATTCCCTGCTATGAGCAGATCATCTACATACTGTAACAGCACGTTTCCTGTTTGTACCTGGTATTCTTTTAAGAGTTCTTCCAGGGCCTGTCCAAACAGATTAGGGGACTCAGTGAACCCTTGGGGGAGCACGGTCCATCTTAATTGCTGTCTACGGCCTGTCTCTATGTCTTCCCATTCAAAGGCAAAATAATCACGGCATTCTTCTGCCAGTGGACAGGCCCAAAAGGCATCCTTTAAATCAACCACACTATACCAGGAGTTATGGGGTCCTAGCCTGCTTAGCAGTGTGTATGGATTTGCTACTACAGGGAACCGGGTGATAGTTCTTTTGTTTATTTCCCTTAAATCTTGTACAAGCCGATATTTCCCATTTGGCTTCCTTACAGGCAAAATGGGGGTGTTAAAGGGTGACATACAAGGCTCTAAGATTCCTTGTGCTAACAATCGATCAATTTCTGGTTTTAATCCTCTCCGTCCTTCTAGGGATATGGGATATTGCCTCACCCTCACAGGTATGTGGGGTTCGGAAATTTGAATTTTAATCGGTGGAATTTCCAGTTTACTTATTGTGTCCGGAGAGTACCAGACATCAGGGTTAATTTGTTTTTGATCGTCCACGGTCAGAGGATAAGCAGACACCGTTAGCTCTTGATTTTTTTCTTTAATTTCTAATTGCAATTCAACAATTAAATCTCGTCCTAACAGATTAAATTCTGCTTCAGGGACGAGCAAGAGTTCACCCATTCCAAATTTATTTTCAGTTTCGAATACCACATTTTTGATTTTGTTTACTTTAAAGGGTTCTCCCTTTGCCCCGATTACTTGTACTTTTTCAGGGGAAACTTTACATCCCTCAGGTATTTGCCTAATAGTCGATTTTTCAGCCCCAGTGTCTACTAAAAAGGTGAACTCTTGTTTATGGGGACCTATTTTTAATTTTATCAAGGGCTCATGATGACTCCGGTCCCCTAAAATATAGAACCCCTGACTCTCCTATTCCGTTTTCAATATTTCCTCATCCCTGATCCTTTCTCTGCAATTCTTCTTTATATGTCCCTTCTTTCCACAATAAAAACAACATCTCTGTTCCTTCTTTACTACTATGTTCCCTTGTTTCGTTCCAGCAGATCTGTGTTCACTAGTCCGCCCTTTGCGATCCTCTCTAACCGCTGCTACCATCATTTTTACTTGTCGCCTGCTGCTCTCTTCTTCCCGCCTTACGTAGACTTTCTGAGCTTCCCTCAATAATTCATCCAACCCTCTATTCTGCCAGTCTTCTAACTTTTCAATTTTCTTTCTGATATCTTCCCATGATTTTGCCACAAACTGAGTTTTTAGGAGCGCTTGCCCTAAAGGGTTGTCTGGATTTACCCCAGAGTACAGCTGAAGGGCTTTCCTCAGTCGTTCTAGCCACTCAGTAGGGCTCTCATCTTTCTTTTGCATTTCATTAAATGCTTTGTTGATATTCTGGCCACGGGGTACTGCTTCTCTAATCCCCTGAATTACTATAGTTCTCAGGTCCTGCATATGAGTTCTATGCACCGGATCCTGATTATCCCAATTAGGTCTTTGGTGTGGCCATTTAATATCTGCTTGGGGTCCCTGGGCATGCTGAGCATCCCACAGTCTCATTCCTGCTCGTCTAATCATATCTCTTTCCTCGGTAGTAAATAATTGACCAAGGATAGATTGCATCTCATCCCAAGTATAAAGGTTTGGTCCCAAAAATTGATCTAATCTTTCTGCCACTCCGAGTGGGTCCTCAATTAAATTTCCCATCTCGGTTCTTTTAAAATCTCGTAGGTCAGCCGAGCTTAGGGGTACAGAAATATATCCAATCACAGGTTGAGGTCCCCCCATGGGTATTTCCCTTAGAGGATACATCTGAGCTGCCTCCTTTTGACTTCTAGTCACACGTCTAGGAGGAGGGGGAGACCCTTGTTCCGACTCTGGTGGGGGAGTGGGCGCTCTGGGGACCTCTGGAGGGGCTGCGGGAGCAGGAGGAGGAATGTAAGGAGGGGGGGTTAGAAGGGTTTCGTCTAATTCTTCCTTCTTTTTTTTTTTTGTTTAGTTTTTACTTCATTCAGTGGGTAAAGTCTAGCTCCCGGCCTTTCTAGCCACACTTCCGCATATTGACTCTCCTCCGGGTTAAGGAGTTGTTTATTATTCACCCAGAGGTTTAATTGCTGTCTTACCCAATCTTCTTCTGACCCATAGACTGGCCAAAAGACGTTTTTAGAAATCTTCTTCCCTCCCCATATCTTAGTACAATATTCTATCATTTTCTGCTTATCTTTCCCTAGTGTTCCAGGGAAATATCTCCAATTGTCTAAGATATATGCCAGAGGGGTATTCTTAGGTACAGTGGGTACCCTTCCCATGGGAGTCGAAGGCTTGCTGCCCTTTGCCCCCATCTTCTGGAATATCCACAAACATACACTCACTCACTCCCCTTGTTCCTGGCCCAGTCCCTCGCGGGAGATGGGAAACGCAGCACTTAAGAGTCCACACTCGCTTGGTTCAGTATACCGAACCTCTCACTCGTTATATTCCAGGAAACCCAATCCCGCCCGAACGGCAAACCCGCGAACAAATTCGCATTATACTTACGCGTCCTGCGTCTTCGTCCGGACTCCCGTGCACAGAATTTTATGGGATTTTACCGGTTTTTCCTTTGCTCATTATCCTAGAATTTAGGTTCGTCGGTAAGGTTGAGGTAGGCTATCGGTCGCGGGGCCGCGGATTGCTGCGGGGTGCCTCCCCGGAGGACAGAAGCCCACCGTTCCTTATCCGAGTCACAGCACCAGGAATTGTTATAAATTGAGACCACAATGGATCATAATCCAATTATGATTTTATTAATTATAGCAAGTAGAATATGAGCAAAGACAGCGCTGGACGGCAGGAGAGTCTGCGCTCCGCCAACTGCCGTCCTGAGCAGTTCAAACAGTCCCTTTTTATACATCTTTACTTCCGTGTTCATGAAGTAGTGGAGGTACTCTGCGCATGCTTCAGTTGTTGTTAGGGGGTCGATTTCTGCCTCTTGGTGATCGTAAGAAGTCTTCCTCCTTTGTCCCATAGTTAACCCCTCACTCGTATGTCCTTATATGGGGTGGTTTTTCCTGTTTCTGTCGGTTCCTGGAAATCTGGCAGTTATCTTGCAAGCGGCGTCTGTTTTAGTTTGTGTAAGCGATTGCAGTTATCTTATCTTACACAAGCGGTGTCTGGCAACTGCCTGCATAAGCGACTCCACATCTCCTGCTGCCCATCCTCCCACACTGAGCCCAACACAAATCTTAATAAACAATACCCTAGTTCATAGTTTCTCACAAAGTGTTAGACAAATTACTAGCAAAATATCAGGCACTGCCCTCTCTCCCATGCTACTTAGCTTCATCATCCTGTCCTCAAAATGCCTTCCTTTCAGATACCCTTCCTTCAGCAGACTGTCTTCATTCTCTGCTACCTACTTCCCATTTTCCAAAAATGCCACAAGAGTTCAGACTACTCTGACAGAACTCCTAAATGCCAAAGAATCTCCTGTGGATTCTAAACTTGTAGTGAAGGAAAGATAGAGACACACAGAGCTGCTGAGCAGAGATCCTGAGAAGCCGTTCACAGAGAAATAAAATGGTTTGGGTTGGAAGGGACCTTAAAGATCATCTAGTTCCAATGCCCCTGCCATGGGCAGGGACACCTTCCACTAGACCAGGTTGCTCAAAGCCCCATCCAACCTGGACTTGAACACTTCCAGGGAGAGGGATGCCACAACTTCTCTAGGCAACCTGTTTTAGTATCTCATCACCCCCACAGTAAAGAATTTCTTCTTAATATCTAACCTAAATCTACCCTCTTTCAGTTTAAAACTGTTACCCCTCGTCCTATCACTACACTCCCTGATAAAGAGTCCCTCCCCAGCTTTCCTGTAGGCCCCCTTTAAGTACTGGAAGGCCACTAGAAGGTCTCCCTGGAGCCTTCTCTTCTCTGGGCTGAACAACCCCAGCTCTCTCAGCCTGTCCTCATAAGGGAGGTGCTCCAGCCCCCTGATCATCTTCATGGCCTCCTCTGGACCTGCTTGAGCAGGTCCATGTCCTTCCTATGTTGGGGGCCCCAGAGCTGGACATAGTACTGCAGGTGAGGTCTCACAAGAGTGGAGCAGAGGGGGAGAATCCTCCCTCGACCTGCCGGCCACACTTCTCTTGATGCAGCCCAGGATACGGTTGGCTTTCTGGGCTGCGAGCACACATTGCTGGCTAATAGTCAGTTTTCCATCCACTAGTACTCCCAAGTCCTTCTCCGCAGGGCTGCTCTCAATCCACTCATTGCCCAGCCTGCATTTGTGCATGGGATTGCCCCGACCCATGTGCAGGACCTTGCACTTGGCCTTGTTGAACTTCATGAGGTTTGCATGGGCCCACCTCTCAAGCCTGTCCAGGTCCCTCTGCATGGCATCCCTTCCCTACAGCATGTTGTCCGCACCACGCAGTTTGGTGTCATCGGCAAATTTGCTGAGGGTGCACTCCATCCCACTGTCCATGTCTCCAACAAAGATGTTAAACAGCACTGATCCCAACACTGACCCCAGAGGAATGCCACTTGTCACTGCTCTCCTCTTGGACATCGAGCCATTGACTGCAACTCTCTGAGTGTGATCATCCAGCCAATTCCTTATCCACCGAGTGTTTCATCCGTCAAATCCATGTCCGTCCAATTTAGAGACAAGGATGTCGTGCAGAACAGTGTCAAAAGCTTTGCACAAGTCCAGGTAGATGATGTAAGTCACTCTTCCCTTATTTACCAGTGCTGTAACCTCATCGTAGAAGGCCACCAAATTTGTCAGGCATGATTTGCCCTTAGTGAAGCCATATTGGCTATGACCAATCACCTCCTTATTTTCCATGTGCCCTAGCATAGTTTCCAGGAGGATCTGGTCCATGATCTGACCAGGCACAGAGATTTATAATATAAAATACTGTTTTAATTGATGGGCTCAGTGGAGAGAGGTTGTGGAGCAAGTACTATAAAAAGCAATTTCTGCATAGTTAGGAAGCTGTCATGGCACCAAATTTTTAGCTGAAATCCTCTTTACACTGTCAAAATTATATGCCACAGTTGTCCACTGGGACATTCAAGGGGGACAGAGATGGATCCAATTCTGGTTTCTGGCTGCCTGTCCACTGAAGGGAGTGCAGGACTGGCTGTGTCATGGAACCCAGTCCTCTGTAATTGCAGGCAATCTCACAACAGATGTAAAATGTAGATAGGCCCATACAACTTCTGTTCTACAATAACAGCATGCACCATATATAGGATCCCCAAACTTTCCAACATCCTTATAAAAAAAAAAAAACTTAGTTAAAAGTACAGGAAGACGTCAGGAGAGATGAAAGCAATACCAATGCCCCTATGTCCCTGAAAAAGCAGAGTTAAATAAAGCCTTCAGGTGCTCCTTCATAATACAGAAGGCAAAACCAAATAAAACAAACAAAAAATGAAAAAAACAACTCCACAATGTAAAATATCTGAACAGTGAAAAGCTGTGCAGATGTAGCAGATTCTCCTATCTCAACACACTGCTGGTCTGAACAATAAGTTAAAATGACTCCAAAGAGGTACAAGTCTGTGGCACACAGGTAGACAGAACCTTGGATAACACCCACAAAAAAGACAGTCTCTTGTCTATTGAAGAGACTTATTTTCTGCTACTGTCAGATCCACTGAAGACCGAGGCCAGAGAAGGGTGTTTGACTCCATTACACACTGACAATGAACACTGCGACAGTGCCTAAGGCATCCGTGTTAGAATTTGCATGAGAATAAAGCAAAGATTCATCACTATAGGAGAAACAGCTGTGGGAGGTGAGTCCTAGGTGAGAAAATATGGTAAAACATAAAGAGAGAAATGTAATTGTTATTGATTAATTGTAATTTAGTGGGAAATAACCACTTCTCAATTTTTAGTGATGAATAAAATTTTATTAGCAAGCGGCGAGTGAGCAAAACAGCGCTGGGTGTGCCGGGAGTCTCTGCTCTACCAAGACACACACTTTACAGGACAGAACTGAGTCCCTTTATAGTGTAGGCTTCATCCATATTCATGATGGGCGTACCCTGAGGGGTCTGCAAAGGCGTAAACAAGTTTCCCGGGCTTTTCTCCTGTTTTCGCGGGCTTTTCTCAGGTTTCCGTCACAGAAGGGGGGATGACTCAGCACAAGTGTTTTTGTAGTGGCTTGAAGATGGGGGCCATTTTAGCTCCCTTCTAACAACTGATTTTAACAATAGAAACTATATACATATATCTTATTTCTTATTTACATAAGAGAATTACAAAACTGTTCGGCCACAACATCCTGACTACAACTTCTTTTTCTCCTTGAGATTTGAATTACAAATACCATATATGTTTTATTACAGTAATGAGACAAAAGGTTAAGATATATACAAGAAAATCAAGACAGTTTAGGGACAGCTAGGGAGAAATTAATTCTATTTATGCTGAACTCAGAGGCTGCCTCTGTCCCAGTGCTCTCCTAATGAACCTGCCCAGCACAACTGCTGTTTCTCATCAAGTGACAAAACCTTCCTAAGTAATATCTTGAAAACATTGCTAAGCAAAACCTTAATTCTATTTGAAGTTAAGAAATATTTATAATTTTGGGGAAAAAATTTAAGCAGACACCGTAAGGTCCAGAGTAACAGCTAAAAATTCAAAGGAGATGATCCTTTTCCAAAAGGAGAAAAAGTATAGATATACAAAGAACTTTAATTCTACTATTAAGTAGCCAGTAATAAAAGTCAGATTGTGTAATATAAACAGTATTCTAGTTTAGCAGTTACTTTCAAAATAAAATTATGTTAATTTATTATCACAATCTTAATTTCTTATCGTACACTCTGGTGTTACTGAAATTAAAAAGCAGTGGTTGTTGAACTGCCATATGTGGCATAGAGTAACAATACAGTTGGCTACTTTGTGAATCACAATTGTGCATTCTAGAGACAGTAGCTGTGCATATATACACAGTAAAGGTACAAAATATGCCGAATACAACCTTACTACCTTCTTATTTACTCTAAATTGTCAAATCAGTGGACTTGCAAAGTGGTGCTGAAAAGTAACATTTCTGAGTGGTCATAAAACAATTCAGAGAAACATACATTCACTGCACTCTTCATACAGCTTGTGAAAATGTAGGCACTGGTGAGCTTCTCAAAACTCTCTCTAGAAATTAAATTTAAATTTATTTATGTAATACCACTTCTTACAAAGCAGATTTCAAGGCTATCCTGGGTGGAATGCAGTACAGTAATAGCATGAGATATTTAGGATGTTTATGTGGTTCCTAAGAGATTTTACAAGAAATTTCCCTGAATGCTAGTAGAATATGGCAATCATGCAATCAAAAGATATGCTACAACAGAAACAGTGGTCATCTTAAAGTCTGTCAAGAAACAATTTGTGTTTGTATGAGCATCAAAGAGGACTAAAAAGACATTTCAGTAGCAAAGTACCTAATATTAGGGCTTGTCAGTCCTTTCCACTTTTCAATAGGCATGCACTGTAGTCACTATGGTAACTGCAAAGCAGTACAAAATCATAAGCAAGATGCCATGCTGAGTAAATGTTTAACACTGTTCGATTCTTACTAGCACCTTAGCTATTGTAAAGCTAGAATGAGTTTTCATCTGCACTAGAATGCCTTCAATTTGGCCAAAATGAAGGTGTAGCTGAAGACAACATGTTCAGTTGTTTATGAATTCCTGAACCTTTCATTCATCTGGCTTAAATTTCTCACATAATTTCTTGAAAAAAAAGGCATATAAATTTTTCCAGAGATTTTATGATATCAAAGAAAAAATAGTTTTATAAAATATTTATCTCTTTAGGTGACTCAAGATAAAATGCATTTGAAAAACTATAGAAAGAAATCCAATATTAAAGAGAGGTAAATAAAGAAATTAGATCTTCTGAATTTTAATAAGGCTGCTAAAAAAGTAAGATATAAATGCAGGCATTCTGATACTTTGTACTGTAGCATTGACTTTTAAATCAGGATAAATAGCAGCTGAGAGATATTAATTGACTTTTTTTTCATGTCTTGTGAAAAAAAAATCACCTTCTGGAACCAGCAACTGTGTAAAGTAATCCATGCTGTCACATTAGTTCTGTATATCCTCTGTCTCTCCTCTCAATTCCTTTCATTTACTGTGCATTCCATTCAGATTTTGTATTTCATTAAGTTTTAGATCAGAAATCAGCATCTTTGGGATTTAGCATATTTTGTCATATATTTGTTTCTCAGCATAATACAGCCCAGTTCAGCCTAGAGCTTTGGAGAAATAAGGCAATGCAAGTGATAAATAAAAATAATAGTAAGGAGTCAAGAGATTTCTTCCTCATACACTAATTTTTTTAAATGTGTTCTTCAGAGAATATGCTATGATGTCTACAATGTATATTAGAAAAGAACTTGGCTCCTTACCAAGGAGTTTTAAATTAGATCATTGACACAACAAGAAATAGAGGGTATGGAATAGGGAAGACACTATGGAAAATAGGGAAATAACAAATGGAAGTTATTCCAGAGAAATTTTAGTAAGAGCTGGATTATTCCATTTATTATGTCAAGCCAACAGACTTGAAATTGTAGTGACACTGTACTTTTAATCAACATAATGAAACTACAGTGCATAACTTTTTAAAAGCCATACAAAATAAGTTTATTTTGATGGTAGATTTTATAAGGCATTTTTGAACAAAAGAGGAAAATAATAGGTCCAGTGAACTGTACAAGTGAAGAGGAAAACAGTTAAAATCAGGAAAAGAGGCAAAGAAAACCAGAAGGATAAGAGGAGAATCAGGATAACAAAGTGTTACTGTTACCCATATTCTGTAGTTGTCCTCCCATGTCCTTTCTCTTAGCAGTAGTTATATTTTTATCTACCTTTTGAACCTTGTTCAATTCTGTAAATTGAAGAAACGCATTTTCTTGCTTGAAATTTGACACATCTACGTACTTTCTATTGGCATGGATAGAAGATCATAAATGGAAACCAGCTTGACAATTGTAAAGTGTGTGCTTAGTTTTCACCATTTACTGTTGTTGTGGTTTGAACTCAGCCGGTAGCAAATCGCCACGTGGCCAGTTGTTTACTCCCCTCCCCCCCCCGGTGAAATAGGGGAGGGACAGAAAAAAAAGAAGAAATTTGTAGGTTAAATAACAAAAATTTACTTAGCAAAAGAACAACAGTAATGATAGTAGTCCAAAACGGGTAAAATGCAGTAGTGGCTCACCGAACGCCGAACGGTACAGAGCCCGTCCCCAGCCCGCCCAGCTGATCTGGAAACCGAAAACAAAACAAATCAGGACCCAGCCCTCCAGCTGTGCTCCCTCTCAGCCCACGGAAAGTTAACTCTATCCTGGCCAAAACCAGGACAACTCTAACTCGGCATAACTGAAAATCCATTTATTCAAAAAAAGTCTATAAAAGATGAGGCTTAAGTGTTAAGCATTATTTACACAGAAACATAAGCTGCTCCCTCAAAATGGCTCTAGTAAATGCTCCATTTTTACTATCCACTAGGACTAAATTAAAAAAAGACTAAAACTGCCTTTGTATTAATATAGCAGGAAATTCCTGGGAGTACTAACCAAAGGCAGTTTAGAAATAAGACTACTGCATACATTTTGCTGCCTTTAAAATAATTTTGATTTGGGAATACATACATTAAACAAACACGGTGTTGTGGTTTGAGTCCAGCAGAGGGAAGCTGAGCACCAGGCAACTGGTCACTCCTTCCCCCTCAGGGATGAGAAGAAAAAAATACAACAAAAGGCTCAGGAATCAAGATAAGAACAGGGGAGGGCTGACTCACCCATTATGGTTATGGGCAAAAGACAGACTCATTAGGGGAAAAAAAAGAACATCAGTTTAATTTAAACACCACCAACACTTAATTTTCCAATCAGAGTAGGACAGTGAGAAATACAACCACATCTTAAAAACACCTTCCCCCCACCCGTCCCTTCTTCTCAGGCTCAGCTTTGCTCCTGATTTCTCTCCCTCCTCCTCCTGAGCGGCACAGGGGAAGGGAGTTGGGGTCAGTTCATCACCTCCTCAGGGGAGGACTCCTCACACATTTCCCCTGCTCCAGCATGGGGTCCCTCTCATGGGAGACAGTCCTCCACGAACTTCCTCTGATGTGAATCCTTCCCACAGGGCTGCAGCTCTTCATGAACTGCTCCAGTGTGGGTCCCTCCCACGCGTTGTAATCCTCCCAGTGACACACTGCATCAGCGCGGGCTTCTCTCAGAGTCCCGGCCTTCTTCAGGAATAGCCACCTGCCCCAGCATGGGGTCCTCCACGGGCTGCAGGTGGGCATCTGCTCCACTGTGGACCTCCATGGCCTGCAGGGGCACAGCATGCCCTCTCGACACGGGCTGCAGGGGAGTCTCTGCTTGGGCACACCTCTCCTTCTCCTCCTCCTCCTTTCTTCCACTGACCTCGGTGTTTGCATAGCTGTCTCCCTCACAATCACCCTCTTCTCAAGTTCCCCTTCTTAAATCTGGACAACCAGATGATCAGGCCCAGTCAGCATGGGTTTATGAAAGGCAGGTCCTGCTTGACAAACCTGATCTCCTTCTACGACAAAGTGACCTACTTATTGGATGAGGGAAAGGCTGTGGATGTTGTCTACCTTGACTTCAGTAAGGCCTTTGACACTGTTTCCCACAGCATTCTCCTGGCAAAACTGGCTGCTCGAGGCTTGGATGATCGCATGCTTTTCTGGGTAAAAAACTGGCTGGCTGGTGGGGCCCAAAGAGTTGTGGTGAACGGAGTTAAATCCAGTTGGCGGCCGGTCACGAGTGGTGTCCCCCAGGGCTCGGTTTTGGGGCCACTCCTGTTTAACATCTTTATTGATGATCTAGACGAGGGGATCGAGTGCACCCTCAGTAAGTTTGCAGATGACACCAAGTTGGGTGGGAGTGTTGATCTGCTCGAGGGCAGGGAGGCTCTGCAGAGAGACCTGGACAGGCTGGAGTGATGGGCTAAGGCCAACTGTAGGAGTTTCAATAAGGCCAAATGCCGGGTTCTGCACTTGGGCCACAACAACCCCCAGCAGCACTACAGGCTTGGGGAGGAGTGGCTGGAAAGCTGCCAGTCAGAGAGGGACCTGGGGGTGTTGATTGACAGCCGGCTGAACATGAGCCAGCAGCGTGCCCAGGTGGCCAATAAGGCCAATGGCATCCTGGCTTGTATCAGAAATAGCGTGGCCAGCAGGGCCAGGGAAGGGATCTTACCCCTGTACTCGGCACTGGTGAGGCCGCACCTCGATTACTGTGTTCAGTTTTGGGCCCCTCACTACAAAAAGGACATTGAATTATTCGAGCGTGTCCAGAGAAGGGTAACGAAGCTGGTGAAGGGTCTGGAGCACATGTCGTACGAGGAGCGGCTGAGGGAACTGGGGTTGTTTAGTCTGGAGAAGAGGAGGCTGAGGGGAGACCTCATCGCTCTCTACAACTACCTGAAAGGAGGGTGCAGAGAGGGTGGATGAGTCTCTTTAACCAAGTAATAAGTGATAGGACAAGAGGGAATGGCCTCAAGTTGCGCCAGGGAAGGTTTAGACTAGATATTAGGAAGCATTTCTTTACAGAACGGGTTGTTAGGCATTGGAATGGGCTGCCCAGGGAGGTGGTGGAGTCCCCATCCCTGGAGGTGTTCAAGAGTCGGGTTGACATAGCACTTAGGGATATGGTGTAGTCGGGATCTGTCAGTGCTAGGTTAACGGTTGGACTAGATGATCCTCAAGGTCCTTTCCAACCTAGATGATTCTGTGATTCTGTGAAATATGTTATCACAGAGGCATGGCCACCATCGCTAATTGGCTCGGCCTTGGCCAGAGGTGGGTTCGACTTGGAGCAGGGGGAGCTTCAAGAAGCTTCTCACAGGGGCCACTGCTGTAGCCCCCTCCTCTGCTACCAAAAATCCCCACCACACACAATCCCAACACACATGGATGTTCAGTCTAGTCCTTCAAAGCCTAAAACGTATGTAAAGGGACCTGCATATGGAATCCAAATCTCAGAGGTGGGTGTCTTTTTAGTGCATGGGCAAGAGCTAGGAGACTCAAAAGGGTAACCCCACAAGTCCACAAACTAAGCATGTAACTGCCTAAAACTTGCCAGGAGAAAAAAAATAAACAGGATTACATTGCTACTCCCACTCCTTTCTGAGCGAGTCAGGACCATGCCAGATATTTTCACCCAGTGAAGATCCAGAAGCACAAGAGCCCTCACTTTGGGAATGGTGTCAGCAATTCAACCATTTCTTTCAAAGTTGTATCCTCAGGGAGAAGGAAATGCAAGGTTTCTAAAGGCAAATACATATGCCAAGAGAGCAAAAGATGTCACAGTGTTTTACCAAATGGCTAAAACTCACCTATAACAGGGAGTCCCAGGTTGTGAAGTAATCCTTGGAGCAAGAACAAGAACACATGGCATCCAAAATCCAGGTGATTCTCTGCATGGGTGTGTCAAGTGCACTCAGTTTCTAGATCCCCAGGACTTAGCATGGAAGTAGGCAAATAGACGTTTAGGTCATGGCAATTCTGAGAAAAACACAAGCAGAACAGTGAGAAGTGAGGGGTCTTCCAAAACAAATGGAGAAGTGCCCATTAACTTTATAGATTTTCCACAACTGAGCTTTTATATCTAGAGGTACTTTGAAGGTCACAATTTGGACTCAGGTACTTACTACGTAATTAAGTATTGTTTCAGGTGCCAGTTTCCCTTTGCCATTTTGGTGATCTTTAGGATAGGGAAATACTGCCATTCTGAATAATGCCTAACAATGAGAAGAGAGTTAATATAACCTATATGAAGGCTACATCTAAATTGATCCATGCTACAACATTTTCAGAATCACAGACCACCCACTGTATCCTTCAAATAATTTAACTCCCAAGAAGTTAGGCAGTTCAAAGGCTTACATCAGACCACTTTTTAATCAACTGAAATAAAACACTTCTTGAAATTCATGTGTTGAAAGACACTGTTGACCAGTAAACTAAATAGATAGAAGGTTCCATCTATTTAGTCATATTGAGGTTTTTTAGGGATGAAGTGGCTCAACCAACAAAATAAAACACGTAGGAACTGAAAGCATCCTACCTATCTTTCTTAAAAGATGGTAATGTGATTCTATGAATTTTAGTCATGAACTTGAATTCCTTATCAAAAGAATTCACTGAATGATAAATTAAATATAAATAAATTATTCCAGTAATACATACAACTAACATGGCAAGTCTTGCATTTTACAGTGGGAAATCCTTCCTCTCAGTCTGTCCAGGTTGCTTGTATGTGTCAGCACAGAGGGATCTGGACAGGCTGGATCGATGGGCCAAGACACTGCACTTGGATCACAACAACCTCATGCAATGTTACAGTCTTGGGGAAGAGTGGCTTGAAAGAAGTCCAGCCGAAAAGGACCTGGGGATGTTGGTAGACAGCTGTCTGAATGTGAGCCGGTAGTGTGCCTAGGTAGCCAAGAAGGCCAATAGCACCCTGGCTCATATCAGAAATAGTGTGGCCAGCAGGACTAGGGATGTGATTGTCCCTTTCAGAATCACAGAATCATCTAGGTTGGAAAAGACCTTGAAGATCATCTAGACCAACCATTAACCTAACATTGACAGCTCTCAACTACACCATATCCCTAAGAGCTATGTCAACCCGACTCTTAAACACCTCTAGGGATGGAGACTCCACCACTTCCCTGGGCAGCCCATTCCAACGCCTAACAACCCGTTCTGTAAAGAAATGCTTCCTAATATCCAGTCTAAACTTTCCCTGGCGCAACTTGGGGCCATTCCCTCTTGTCCTATCACTTATTACTTGGTTAAAGAGACTCATTCACCCTCTCTGCACCCTCCTTTCAGGTAGTTGTAGAGGGCAAAGAGGTCTCCCCTCAGCCCCCTCTTCTCCAGACTAAACAACCCCAGTTCCCTCAGCCGCTCCTCATAAGACCTGTCCTCCAGACGATTCACCAGCTTCATTGCCCTTCTTTGGACATGCTCGAGTAATTCAATGGCCTTTTTGTAGTGAGGGGCCCAAAACTGAACACAGTAATCGAGGTGCGGCCTCACCAGTGCCGAGTACAGGGGTAAGATCCCTTCCCTGGCCCTGCTGGCCACGCTATTTCTGATACAAGCCAGGATGCCATTGGCCTTATTGGCCACCTGGGCACACTGCTGGCTCATGTTCAGCTGGCTGTCAATCAACACCCCCAGGTCCCTCTCTGACTGGCAGCTTTCCAGCCACTCCTCCCCAAGCCTGTAGTGCTGCTGGGGGTTGTTGTGGCCCAAGTGCAGAACCCGGCATTTGGCCTTATTGAAACTCCTACAGCTGGCCTTAGCCCATCGCTCCAGCCTGTCCAGGTCTCTCTGCAGAGCCTCCCTACCCTCGAGCAGATCAACACTCCCACCCAACTTGGTGTCATCTGCAAACTTACTGAGGGTGCACTCGATCCCCTCGTCTAGATCATCAATAAAGATGTTAAACAGGAGTGGCCCCAAAATCGAGCCCTGGGGGACACCACTCGTGACCGGCCGCCAACTAGATTTAACTCCGTTCACCACAACTCTTTGGGCCCGGCCATCCAGCCAGTTTTTCACCCAGCAAAGCGTGTGCCCATCCAAGCCTCGAGCAGCCAGTTTTGCCAGGAGAATGCTGTGGGAAACAGTGTCAAAGGCCTTGCTAAAGTCAAGGTAGACAACATCCACAGCCTTTCCCTCATCCAATAAGCAGGTCGCCCTGTCGTAGAAGGAGATCAGGTTTGTCAGGCAGGACCTGCCTTTCATAAACCCATGCTGACTGGGCCTGATCATCTGGTTGTCCCGCATGTGTTGTTTGATGGTAATCAGGATGAGTTGCTCCATCAGCTTCCCGGGCACCGAAGACAAGCTGACAGGCCTGTAATTTCTCGGATCATCCTTCCGAACCTTCTTATATATGGGCGTCACATTGGCCGATTTACAATCAGTTGGGACCTCCCCGGTCAGCCAGGACTGCTGGTAAATGATGGAAAGCGGCTTGGCGAGCACCCCAGCCAGCTCCTTCATCACCCTCGGGTGTATCCCATCCGGTCCCATAGACCTGTGTGTGTCTATGTGATGCAGTAGGTCACTGACTGTCTCATCCTGGATTGTGGGGGGGTTGTTCTCTCAGTCTCTGTCCTCTGGCTGAGGAGGCTGGATTCCCTCAGTACAACTAGTCTTGTTATTAAAGACTGAGGCAAAGAAGGCATTAAGCACCTCAGCCTTTTCCTCATCACTTGTTACCATGTTTCCTCCTGCATCTAGCAGGGGATGGAGGCTCTCCCTGGTCTTTCTTTTGCTGTTGACATACTTATAGAAACATTTCTTGTTATTCTTGACTGCTGAAGCCAGATTAATTTCCAGCTGGGCTTTAGACCTCCTGATTTCCACCCTGCATAGCCTCACAGCCTCTTTGTAATCACTGTGAGTGGCTAGTCCTTTCTTCCAAAGGCTGTAAACTCTCCTTTTTTCCGGAGCTGCAGCCAAAGCTCCCTGTTCAGCCAGGGTGGTCTTCTCTGCCGCCGGCTTCTCTTACAGCACCTGGGGACCTCCTGCTCCTGTGCCATTAAGACTTCCTTCTTAAAGAGTGCCCAGCCTTTCTGGACCCCTACACCCTTCAGGACCGTCTCCCAAGGGATTCTGTCAAGCAGGTGCCTAAAAAAGACAAAGTCAGCCCTTTGGAAGTCCAGGATGTCAGTTCTGCTGCCCCCTCTCCTGGCCTCTCTAAGAATAGAGAACTCTATTATTTCATGATCACTGTGCCCTAGTTGGCCTCCAACCGCCACATCATCCACCAGTCCTTCTCTGTTCACAAAGAGGAGGTCCAGGAGGTCACCTTCTCCAGTCGGTACACTCACCAGCTGTGTCAGGAAGTTATCTTCCACACATTCCAGGAATCTCCAGGACTGGTCCCACTCTGCTGTGTACTCAGCACTTCTGAGACCACACCTCGAATACTGTGTTCAGTTTTGGGCCCCTTGCTACAAGAATGACATTGAGGTGCTTTAGTGTGTCCAAAGAAGAGCAACGAAGCTGGTGAAGGGTCTAGAGAACAAGTCTTATGGGGAGCAGCTGAGGGAACTGGTGTTGTTTAGCCTGGAGGAAAGGAGGCTGAGGGGAGACCTTGTCACTCTCAACAACTACCTGAAAGGAGGTTGTAGCGATGTGGGTGTCGGTCTCTTTTCCCAAGTAACAAGTGATAGGATGAGAGGAATCATAGAATCATAGAATGGTTTGGGTTGGAAGGGACCTTAAAGATCATCTAGTTCCAACCCCCCTGCCATGGGCAGGGACACCTTCCACTAGACCAGGTTCCTCAAAGCCCCGTCCAACCTCACCTTGAACACTTCCAGGGCAGGGGCATCCACAACTTCTCTGGGCAACCTGTTCCAGTATCTCACCACCCTCACAGGAAAGAATTTTTTCCTTATATCTAATCTAAATCTACCCTCTTCCAGTTTTAAGCCATTACCCCTTGTTCTATCACTACATGCCCTTGTAAAAATTCCCTCTCCAGCTTTCTTGTAGGCCCCCTTTAGGTACTGGAAGGTGGCTATAAGGTCTCCCCAGAGCCTTCTCTTCTCCAGGATGAACAACCCCAACTTTCTCAGCCTGTCTTCATAGGAGAGGTGCTCCAGCCCCCCGATCATTTTTTTGGTCCTCCTCTGGAATCCCTCAAGCAGGTCCATGTCCTTCCTATACTGGGGGCCCCAGAGTTGGACACAGTACTCCAGGTGGTATCTCCCTCAACCTGCTGGTCACACTTCTTTAGATGCAGCCCAGGATGCAGTTGACTTTCTGGGCTGCAAGCACACATTGTTGGGTCATGTTGAGCTTCTCATCAACCAACACCCCCAAGTCCTTCTCCTCAGGGGTGCTCTCAATCCACTCTTTGCCCAGCCTGTGCTTGGGATTGCCTTGATCCATGTGCAGGAAATGGCCTCAAGTTGTGCCAGGGAAAGTTTAGATTGATTATTATGAAAAATTTCTTCACCGAAAGGGTTATCAAGCGCTGGAACAGGCTGCCCAGCGAAGTGGTTGAGTCACCATCCCTGGAGGTATTTAAAAGGTGACGTGGAGACGTGACACTTAGGGACATGGTCTAGTGGTTGACTTGGCAGTGTTAGGTTAACGGTTGAACTTGATGATCTTAAAGGTCTTTTCCAGCCTAAATGACTCTATCATTCTGTAAGAAATTTTCTACAATGAGGGTGGTGAAACACTGGAACAGATTGCCCAGAGAGGTGGTGGATGCCTCATCCCTGGAAACATTCAAGGTCAGGATAGACAGGGCTCTGGCCAGCCTGATCTAGTTGAAGATGTCCCTGCTCATTGTAGGGGGGGTTGAACTAGATGACTTCTAATTTCTATTAAATTTCTATTTTTATTTCTATTTATTTATTAGTTTCTATTTATTAATTTCTATTAATTTTTGTCTTGCTGCTTCAGACCTTGATTTTAATAATTCATCACATTGATGTTAATCCATTTAAGAAGTTTGATATAGAAGGTTATATGTTTCTTAGGAATTACAGATGTACCCATAATTTTTAAAGCCTGATATGAAGACTTTATTGTTTCCTTTCTGGTACTGCAGCATCTAGAAGTGCAAAACCTAGGCCAATCCATCGATGCCTTCCTTTTTTTAGGAATAAGCAACCACAAATAATGTCTGCCATTTTTGCCAGTTCCATCCCATTCCTATCACTGTCAGAAGTATTTTATCCTTCTGCTCCTTTCAAGTTTTAAATCCTCTCTTCACTGCTTTCATATAAATTGAGTTTTATTTTGAACATCTACATTGGTATAAAAATGCAATAAAATAATTTAGTTCAAGGATTTTTCTGATTTTCATCAGAATTATCTGCAAAATCACATTTTCCATAAATTTGACTGTATCACTGACAAGTACACTTCAAAAATCTTTTTATAAGTCTAGCCTGATTTGCTTCTTCATTATGAACTGTGTTAATTATTCAGCAATATGTTTCTGTTATATGACTATACACATGTACAGAATTCATCTCCTTAACTTAAACAAGCACTACTGATTTTTGTCCAGAAAAAGCCTAACAGATTCTGTCAAGAAATCTACTCTTTCCTGCCATGCAGAAATGGTACACCATTTATTTTTTGAGAAGTCAGGCTCTGATAATGTAGATTACTTGTTCTTTTCTGTTACAAAGGGCAGACAAAAACCTGTACAACAGGTTGTGGGAGCATGTTTCATACAAGGCTTTGTTTCATTATAATTTTCAGAATTAATCAGAAACTTGAAACTTTTACTGAGGAAGGCCAGCTCCATTATTTTATCTTCTCAGTCTTGATCATGAACTCTTACCACACACAGATGTGAATGGTTGTTGAAATACTGCACACCTTCCAAAGATTTAGTACCTACTACTAGGTCTTACTTCCTGATTTTAGTTTGATACCTTGTCATTGTGTCTATTTTTAAATCATCATTATATGCTCTTATCTCACTGTTAAAACCTGTGAATGTTGACTCTGAGAAGTGAATTCAAAGAAATCAAAGCTATCTTGCCAAGTTTGACTTTTCTGTTTCAAGTTCATCAGTTTTGTTAATTAAACTTTGACAGACAAGATGTAATATCCAGTATCCAGGTATTTAAATTCAGAATGGAAAATAAAGTCTCATCTCCATATATTCTAAAAGGAAGAGAGACTGGTAAAATCATGCTGTTCTGCTTTCATTATCACAGACTACAAAGAGGAAATAATTTGCTTAAATTCCATGCGCTGCTAAGATCACTATGTAAACACAATTAATTTTCAGAGAGATTTGTGAAGCAACTACTACTATACCTATTTTACAAGTAGGGAAACTGAGTCAGAGAAAGGTTCTTATGGTTTAGGCATGACTGTATATATATTAATAGCAGTGCTAAGATTAAGGTTGAAAAATTAGTAACTATCAAGCATCAACTCAGTTCACCAGAATACACTACCAGGGAACATTTTTTCCACATCTCAGAAATTCTTTCTGTAAATTGCAGTGCTGGGCAACCCTGTAATTATGCGCAGAGCACATTAGGACAAAAAAAAAAAGGAATAATTTTTGGCTCAACAGGTTTACATGGAGCTTCAGAAACTTACTCTCACTACCAATAATATGCATTCAAACAGCCATCTACTCAGGCTCTGATTCTCTCTTAGGCTACTTTGTACTGCTTGGACAGTAGTGGAACAGATAATCAAGACTTTATAGCATAGCATAAGGACTAGTTCTTATAGCAGCCTCAGAAACCCTTACTAACATCAGTGAGGCTTTGTACTAGTGCAGAGATGAATCCATGTGGAACTAATTGCAGGACTGTAGCCTAAGAAACTGGTATAGCTCTATTTGCTTGTTATCCAGTTGTCAAAATGTAGTGCTCATTAAGTGCAGAAACAAAGGGTCCAGATGGATTCTTTATATCTGAGAAATGTGTTTCCTATATAAAAAGAAAATAATCAGTAACACTGAAGTGGAATTTAAAACTTTGTTGAAAAGAAGGGAACTCTAAGGCAGATCTTTTAATCAAGAATAATTCAGAGGGCCGCCTTCTAATTCCATTTATGATCTACTTTTACCTAAAGAAATAATTTATGCAAAATGCACTTTGATTGCCTGAGTCCATAGAACATGACTGAGACTAAAACAAATGCCTTCTAGTCCCACCACTCTCTTCCATAGCGTGAAATCTATGCTTTGTTCCAATTGTGCTCTAATCACTTTTCTCCCATCCTGTAATATTGAGGTTTTCTGTCCTACACAAGACACTTCTGGAATCCTCTAACTTAACTAACCTGCTGAAGTCACTAACAGCATGATCAGACAGACAGGGGTCACTAAGATCAGAGTTATAGATGTTTCCTTACATCAGAAGATGGCAACAAGCTAGTGTAGGAGGCATAACAGCATATTTTAGCTAGTAAAATTTGTTATGAAGATATTATTTGCTGTATGGATGTACCAATCTAAAATCTGATTTAAAAAAAGAAAAAACACAAAGTGATTAATAATTGGAAATAGCAATTTTCACAGGTGTTCAATATTATGGCATTTTCAGGACATACACAAGTTCTAACAAGCTCTAAAAGTGAGCTTGAGTGCGCTGCTGCCTAACAACAATGTGGATGCGGTTTCATGAAAAGTTTTAGGAATCCTAAGTCTGCCTATCTGCCAAAAAGGGCAGTCCTATTCTCCTCCAAGGCACATTTCTACCTATTCCCTTGTGAAGGTACCAAAACTTGTGCAGTCATGCAAACAAAATACCTCAGGGAATTGACCTGGCCAAAAAATAACCCAGTAAAATAAGGGTTTTTTTGCAGTAGGATCAATTCTCTGATCCAACTTTCTATACAGCCACAATTAGCACAAATGACAGTACTAGGCAGTGAGCAAGAACATGGAGTCAAGAGTGGGAAAGAGGGATAGTTGAATTTCACCATCTATGTGGTTAAGAAGTGTTCCAGATACAGCCCTGTGTTGTCTGGCTAGATATAGAAGACCTACATCAGATAGGCACCAAATCATTTAACACTCAGTAAATTGTAAATAGTTGTGTCAATTAACCAAATACGCAAATAAAGCAGTTGGTGTCAAGTACAGGACAAAATCTGAGAAGTTCTAGCCCATCTATGACTTCCATTTGTAAATTTATCTCAAGCACCATTTATCTGTTCCCAGCAAGATAAATGGATTCAGGCACTCCCTTACCCCGCTCCCTCAGTCATTGAAACCCACCACTTAATCATCCAGTAAAACCTTCCAACCCCAATTAGCTGCTTCTTTGCAAGTGCCTGTGTTTCCGAAGGTAGGGCATGTGTAAAGCTACTTACCTCCTGATGCTGTTTTGCTGTGTAAAGACCTAACCACAAGGGGATTCTCAAGTAAATCTCTCCTGATTATCTCATCCAATCTGAAGCACATCTACAGGATCAGGCCCCACAGAGAAAACAGGCATGGACAAGACTTCTGAAGGTTGGTGCCTAGTATGTATATGCATTGCATATATGATTACACTCAGAATCCCAGAAGTCAAAGCACTCAGTTGCAGTATCAGGAACTGTTTCCTTTTCATTAGTGCTCAAGATGTACCTTTTACATTAATCCAGATCTTAAAAAATAGTAACAGAAATAACCTTCTGAATCTGTTACAGCAAAAAGTAATTTACTGGTAATTTACTAGTCAGTAGGACTACTCATATAGGTAGTTGATATTTGAGTGCAATCTGGGGCATAGTAAAAACCGCATGTTACAAACAGATATGTCAAGTAAGTACTATACAGATATTCATGTTCAGATGTTACTACTGCTTTAGAAGAGTAAGTCATGATATCTTTTCCCTCTCTTCAGGTATAATCCTTGGATTTTCTCTCCGATCATATAAGATGAGCTATCGGGAAGTGAAGTACTTTTCATTTCCAGGAGAACTACTCATGAGAATGCTGCAAATGCTGGTCCTGCCACTAATTGTATCCAGTTTAGTCACAGGTAAAAAAAGAGACAGTTTCTTTGTTCTGAAGTTTTCTTTTAAATTATTTGATAAAGATTCACACACTAAAACATAAAAAACTGAACATTTCATGTGCTAGAAAAGAAGTGTTATAACCTGCAGAAAAAGATACTGCTGCTATTACTGTTTTAGAGACAATATAACAAAAGGTTTGATTAATATACACAGAAACTAAAAGATGCTTTTTCCAATTTCTGTGTTCAAACAATGCCCTTCTTTCCGATGTTTTTTTTTCTTTTAAATTCTTTGGAGCACTTTGTCCTTTTTAATGCCCCTTTTTCGTAAAAATCATTTACATTATTATATAAAGGTTTTTGGCAAAGAGAAATGTTATCTATCTATGAGATTTGTCTTATTATCATACAAGTGCCTCACAATGTTAAGTGGATTATTCTTAGAGTTTCCCTTTGAAGTAGAGATATTTATTTTCAAGGTCAATAACAAAATTTTAAACTTCCTTAGTCAGGCAGGGAACAATCACAGAAAACTCAATGCAATTCACAAATGACAGATTTAATTCTTTTTAAAAAATCCTTAAATACAACAGGACTTTTTTCACGGGATTACAAGAAATTTCCCAGTTTATTGCTAAAAACTCCGGAAAAACTGTTTTCTACACTGAACAATACTTCATTTAGCACACATGGTTTAAAAAAAAAAGATTCTCTTACATATTTGCTACAGAACTCATACTCAAGTAAATATACAGGTATTATTCAATATCCAAATAATAAACTGTAACCTTTGCAGGCATACTACTGTGCAATTTTATAGACACTACTGTTTTGGGGTTTTTTTTACACATTATAGGATAATTCATTGAATAAAAGTCTTCTGCTTCTCAAGTCAGTCTTAAGACCACTCCTGGCATCCATGATCCAAATCTCTTATTTCCTGTATTTTGTTTGGCAAAGCTGTAACCATAAAATTCTTCCAGGGTCTTGTATGCTGGTAATATTACTTCTTCCAACTGTAAATGATCTGAATAAATATTTTTGCTGTTTGCAGGCATGACAGTGTCTCCCAGATATGATGTTCTGGGTTTCCCTTTGTATTTATATAAGTGTGCTCAATATAACTGGTTATGACAATATCAGAACGTATGGTCCATGAGGTATTTGAAATAGGCTAGGCATGATTACATTCCTTCACAATTTTTTTTAATATCAAAGAAATTAGAACAATAAAAATGAAGCAGTAATTATAGAAGCTATGAGCTGTTATGTAAGTGACAGATAAATTGAGAAAGTGAAGAGTTTTGCTATACAGGTAAACAGTTCTGATGGTTATTCACAGACACTTAGGAAAATAAACTATAAAAGGTGAAGTCAACCCAGTCACATTTCTTTATAGCCTGTTTTGGTACTTTCATGAAAGAAACAATGCAGAATCACATTCAGAGGTTTTTACTCTCAATTACCTTATGACTTATGATTACTGCACGTGGCTCAAGCAGATACGCAGTTTTCTCCATGAGATTCTATCTTCTGATGTGCATGTTACCAGGTATGTACTAACATCTGCTTGGGAGAAAATAGTGGTCATCTGCATGCCTTTCATCTTTTACTGTTTATAGGAAAATATGATTATATTAATATCTGTATTCTTAATCTTTTTGTGGTTTAGACACAAATCCAACTGCATACTTTATGCTGATCTTTATTCTCTACAGTCTCTCAAATGGGAGAACTAAATCAGCAATCCCAATCAGTATCTCTTACAAAGTCAAAGGCAAAATTAAGGCACACTATACAGGAGGCAGCATAAATAACCAAAGAAATAGATGAAATTCCCATTTGGATTATTTTATGACCAAATCTAGCCTGAATTCTTATAGAAACACAAGGCTGACAATTTTGCTCCATTTCTGTTTTGAATTTGCTGCAGTTATAGGAGTTCAAATATTTTATACCTTCTTATTTCATAACTTGAAGCATTTGACATAAACAATTTTCTTGACATAATTATTTTTAAATATGCAGTGTCTCTAAATAGTATATAAAATAAATATATATGCATATGCTAACAATTCAGTTAACCATGAAATAGGCAAAGACTTCAGGATTTGCACCAGCATTAAGAGCACTATGCATTAATATTTTTTGAGCTGTTACATCAAGATCATAATGAAATTGAAATTCTGGTCCTTAAAGCTGGCCCACAAGTTTTATCTGCATGTTCCGGTTAGGAAGACAGTTATTTGCAGAATATACAGGCATCAGAATGAGGTACCTTTTCTTAACTAAATGATATATTTCCTGAAATTAAATTCACAAAAATTATTCATGACCAGTCTTTATAAAAAGCATAGTTGGAACATAACATTTGTGACAAATATTAAAGCTAGAGAAATTTTCTAAGGGTTATTTGCAAATATTTTGCACAATTCTGCTTATAGCTCAGTTTAACAGACATGCTGCATCTCCTTTCCCAAAATTTTCCCCCAAAGTTCGGAAGTTTCAAATTTAGTTCTATAGGGATCACTACTTTTAAATGCAAGTAAACTAGGATTAAATTCTGTGCATTTCTTTCAAAGATCTTTGTCTGATAAAGTATAGCAGAATATAAAAAGCCTAGTTAAGATCTGAGACCCATTTTTGCTGCACATTGCACAAACAGTAAGAAAACATCCTGCCCTGAAAAATTTGCTAACATAAATCAAGCTGGGGAAAGTGAAAGAGAATGTAGAAACAGTGAAACAGAGAGGTCTGCTGGCTTGCCAAACATTATACAGCAGATCAGCAATAATAGAATCAAGCAAAAGTCCCAGTCATAAATGCCAGTACAACGCATTGTGCATTAGATGATAATGCTTGTCCGAACTGTTAATAGGAGTAACACTGATATGGTACAAATGATTTTCTGTGATTCTGTGACAAAGGATGAGGAAAAGGCTGAGGTACTTAATGTCTTCTTTGCATCAGTCTTTAATAGTAAGATCAATTGTTCTTGGGGTATCCAGCCTCCTGTACTGGAAGACAGGGACGGGGAGCAGAATGAAGCCCCCATAATCCAAGGGGAAATGGTTAGCGACCTGCTACGCCACTTAGACACACACAACTCTATGGGGCCGGATGGGATCCACCCAAGGGTACTGAGGGAGCTGGTGGAAGTGCTCACCAAGCTACTCTCAGTAATTTATCAGCAGTCCCGGCTAGCCAGGGAGGTCCCAGTTGACTGGAGGTTAGCAAATGTGACGCACATCTACAAGAAGGACTAGAAGGAGGATCCAGGGAACTACAGGCCCGTCAGCCTGACCTCAGTGCCAGGGAAGGTCATCCTGAGTGCCATCACGTGGCATGTACAGGACAGCCAGGTGATCAGGCCCAGTCAGCATGGGTTTATGAAAGGCAGGTCCTGCTTGACTAACTTGATCTCCTTCTATGACAAGGTGACCCGCTTAGTGGATGAAGGAAAGGCTGTGGATGTTGTTCACCTGGACTTTAGTAAAGCCTTTGACACCATTTCCCACAGCATTCTGCTGGAGAAACTGGCTGCTCATGGCTTGGGTGGGTGTACTCTTCGCTGGGTAAAAACCTGACTAGAAGGCCAAGCCCAAGGAGTTGTAGTGAACGGAGTTAAATCCAGCTGGCAGCCGGTCACAAGTGGTGTTCCCCAGGGTTCAGTATTGGGGCCAGTTCTGTTTAATATCTTTATCGATGATCTGGATGAGGGGATCAGTAAGTGCAACCATCCAGCCAATTCCTTATCTACTGAGTGTTCCATCTGTCAAATCCATGTCTCTCCAATTGGTGCCCACCAACGATCCTAGTGGACAATCATCCAAAAAAAAGACACTTTCACTGCAGTAGACTATTATCGCAAGTTTTAGTGAAGAATCCAAGAACTGGCTGGCCAGCAATACTGGATCACATTTTGCGTGAGAAGGTGATACCTCCAGCATAGAGCTGTAACAAATTACAGATCAGTACGATCTCATACTCCAATCCCGTGTCATATTGCTTATAGATATATATCTCCTATATCTTTTTTTAGACAGGTAACCTTAATTTTTCATTCTTTAAATCTTGCACCTCTCTTCAGACATCTGTTACATACTGAAGATGTGAAAGAAAATGCATTTTTACATTAGACTGCATTACTAGCTACTGTGCCTTTAGGGATACCTTTAATCTCACATCTGTATTCTAAAGTATGTCATATTTTTTCAGTAGCAGCTAAAGTAAATCAGGAGTGATTTAGCATAGTAAATTGTTTACATCTTCATCACATGGTATACAGCCAGTCAGATAACAGAAGCCCTGTACATTTGTGGAATGTTGCTTAATAAGTGCTGCACATACAAAAACATGTTTTTGAAGGATTCCAGGCACAGTCTGACAAAACTCAGAGCAGCGTTTTAGCAGATTAAAAGCTTCCACGTGTGTTTTTAAAAATTGCATTATGGATTTTATGGAGCACTAAGTAACATGCTTAACACCATTCAGAAGGGAAAGGTATCTTTATCAGTGGTATCTTGCTGGGATGCATGGTTAAAGTAGATACTTTTGGCAATATGTTAAGAATAAGTGAAAAGTAATATTTTCATCCTTGGGGATTAGGGTAGAAGTCTGTTACAACTACTAGCATATTTATTTCAGTCTTGTAACAACATGTCTTGTAGGATTCAAGCTATCTTAATGTGCTTTAGTTTATCAGCTACCACAATGAAATTTTTTCTAATTAAACTGAAATAATTTACCATGTTACATTATACTTTTTCTTAAGCAAATGTTCTGTGCTCATTGTTTCACTCCTGAGACAGAAAATAAGCAGTTTTATGCCTAACAGAAGAATCCTATTTCAGGGAAAGGTTAGTCCAAATGTCTGGACATAAAAGGGTGTCTTTTTAGAATTGCACTGTGCAGGTAGCAGCAGTGTTTTGCTACCAAAAAAAATTGCAAGCTATTTTCTGTGTTCCTGGGTCTCTGATTCTTGGCTTGAGGACAGTCAGTCCTTTGTACTCTGTTATTACAATGAGGTAATCAAAGAAAGAGTCTTGGGTTGAGACTGTCAGCTGTTACTAATCACTGCTCCATGGCTTGCTGTGAATCCCTGCTTGCTTCTCCCTCCTGCTCTGCTTAGCACACATAAAGAAGATAAATTGCTCCCTAGTTTCCCTTCAAAAAGCATATTGTTTTGGCACATTCCAATACTGTGAGCAAAAGATGGAATGATGCAAAGAGTTAAATGGATATCTAAACAACCCCACAGCAGGGTCCTTCTCAGGCAGATGTGTTTCAGGAAATGTACTTTCCTACCTGTTCTCCAAACGTATTCTGTTATCTTGCAATCCCAAAAAGTAAAACAACTATACTTTTCAGAACAGTACAGCATATTCCTGCAAGAAGTTTCCTGCAGTAACACAAATATCACTGACACTCAATAAATGTAGCGTCTAAGTGTATCATATTTACATATTTCATTTTACTTGGAGCTGTAATACTTTGGTGTCTGTAAATTATTTAGCAACAACAAGCACAGTCTGGGGCGTTTTACTGAATTTTTCCCTGCCTTCACTGACTGACACTGTCCTAATACAGAGAAGAATTTTAAAGGAAGAAAATCAAGTTATGTGTGCATTTGTAAAAAAGCACCATGAAAGCAAGCCAAGTAAGAAGTGAGCAAGGCTGTGGAATACCCTACCATGAAAATAGTTAGGGTAAAAATAGCAGCTGATTTGAACCTCAAGCTCAATACATTTATAGCCAAGACTGTATAATATATCTGCTTGCTGTATAAGAATACTATACTTGATGGCCCAGGAAATACTTTCCATCATAGATTGCTGTCATTTTTTTTTTTTTTTTATAAGATAACAACCAATCTTGGTGCACTGAAACCAAGCTGAGTTTCACAAAGTTAAAGTAATGTTATTCCACTGAAAGAGCATTATCAGTGATGAATGACAACAAAATGGTCTTTGTTTAGTGGTTAACTGAAAGGTAAAAATCACTGTAAAGCCACTATAGATTATTTCATCTCTACCATTCACACCAGTCAGTGATGTTCTGACAGTATCTTACCATGGTTTCATAAATATATTCCTTCTAATGACAAACCTGTGGTTAGAAGAACATGTGTTTGCAGCCAGGATGATGAAGGACAAAAAAACATGGTCAGTTACTAAATATTTTCCGTCAACAAGAGTTAGAAAGGGATGGAGGAAAAAATTTGCAGCTAGCTGTTATGGAGGCTCTCAAGTAAACAAACAACCACCAAAAATTAAAAATTTGTCAACACAATTAACTAGCCCTCCACAACTATTCAATTACAGGTTCGAATGTTCGTGAGAGGAGAACAGAATAACTTCCTAGGGTTTAACAGCAACCCAAAACGCTCTATCACTCACCTAAAAAGCGAGGGCTCTCAACCTTGAGGACCTTCTCAGGGCAACGTCCTGACCCAAGTTACCTCAAGGAGTTTCCTTGGGCAGTATCCCAACCCAAGGGGAGAGTCCTCTACCACAGCGTGCTGATCCAGGGGACAAGCTCAAAATGGCTCCCCCAGGGGACTCCATTTATACCCAGGCCGAATCTGATCTGTAGTCAATAGCGGCTCCTATTGGGCCCAAGGCCACAACTAGCATGAAGCCCTGAGAACAAAGGTGATCAGTAGCTGCTACACTTCAGCGGCCAAGAAGCCCTATTTTCGTTGGGCAGGTGCACCATCAAGGTGTTTCCATCAAGAAGTATGGGGCCAACAGAAAGTACAATGTTCAGTTTGCATCTCTTCTGCATGTGCAAAAGCTTTCAGAATCATTGAGAGGTATCCAGTGTCTACATTAAAATATAATTCAAACCAAGCACTCTATGAATATAAAAAAATAGGTATGTATGGCAAGGTTAGGTTAGCATCCTATTAAAAAAACCCCTGTAAACAGGGTTTTTTTCATCATATACAACCTTTCTCCTCACTGTGGTGGTGGAGAATCCACAAAGAAAGATACACCACTTTATTTAAGTGCTCATGTGGACTCTTCTACATGTTGTTAAGTCCCACCTTTCTGTTAAGCTCTGTGATTTCTCCGATTCACTCATGCAGTGAGGTTTTTTCTTAAATGTAACAGGAACATCTGTGTATTGTCATAAGGGTATTTTATGCTGATTTTTTTTGAAGGCAGTGCTAGTTTGAGTAGCCATGGCCCTCCAGAGCTCTCCTGAGCCCAGGTGCTTTTTCACACACCTTTGTTCTCTCCTTGTCATCAAATGGTGGATGCTGTTTGCTCAGCTACGTGGTGAGAACAGAGCCAGCTGCCACCAAAGAGCAAAGGATGCAGTTTAACAATACAGCCAATGTGAAGTAATGGCAAATTGCTGTCAAAAAGGTTAGTTTTCTGCTCGTGGACATGCTCTCCTTCTGCTTCCCTTGTACAGTTTCTGGTGTTCACGTGACACAATTCTGAGATGATTCAGAATGACAAACTGACAGGAAAAACTAACCATACAAAACCCAAAGTTAATAGTTTTCTAGTGACAAGGAATGGGGTAGGACTACAAAGCTGTGGCGCAGGTCTAGTCCTTTAGGAGTCCCTCTTAGCCATTTAATTAGCTCATTAAATTGCATTACTATAACCCAGTCATTGGTTTCATTAGTCAGCTTGGTTTAATCATGGTCACATAATTTTGGATCAAATACAATTACTAATTACTAATTTTCCTGTGAGATATTTGTCCAATGTTCTTAATAGGCCTGGAAAAATTATTAAAATATCTAATTTCATTATTTAAATTTCCATATTCAAATAAGGATAAGTTACAAAGATTTGGGGACAGCTTGTCCCATCAGTTCATGCAAAAAGGCATACAGAGATATATTTCAGACATGTATTTTATGTGGCTTCAGGAAGTCATTAGCTGTATTAATTTAATATTATTAACTTCACCAATGCATATAGTTCTTTGAAAATGTTACTTAGTTTTTTTCTTTGCAATTTTATTCTTTTACTGCTACTGCTATTAAAAATAATAATCTAGAGTTTGGACCTGATCTTGTGAAGGCCTCAATTTTCAAAGTTTAAAAAATTATTTAACTTTTGTTTTCTAGGAATGCTCAGCACCACTCAGGACATGCTCAGCAGATATCAGAATAAAGCTTTAGAGCTTAATCATGTTAAACTCAGGCAATTCTTCAACTGTCTTTACCTAACTATTGCTTTTCCTCAGAATTTTTCTGTCAGCATATTTTACTGTGACCTTGCACAGTGTTATTCATTTCCACAAATCCTCATCAACGTACACAAAAGGGGTTGTTCTCATGGTCTCATACTGTGCTTAGTGGATGTAGTGGGTTGGGAGTAGCCCATTTAAGACTGTTTCATTAGGAGAGTGAAAGACAACCTTAAAGAAACAAAATTAGGGCAACACTCCTGAATCAACACTTGCTGTTGTTGCTGTTCCACCATAGGAGTCTTTAACAAGTGACTATAAAAATAAACAGGGAAATATTTAGCAATAAAAAGATGTTAGATTCATAATGTTTTGGTTTTAAAGACTGAGTCTGAAACATCTAAAGGAAATTTATATAAAAATCTACATTAGCAAGGAAGTGCTATCAATTCAGTTCTAATAAGTTGAATAAGCAAAGAATTCATAATGATCATAGAAAGCCTCTCTTTTTTATTTCCAGTAGTCAATATTTATGAGGACCAGAATGTACAGTTTGTTCTACACACTCATTCAGAACTGGTTCATCATTTTATATATTTAAAATCTTCATCATTATGTATCAAAAGTAATTTTAAAGAAACCAGAAGTTAAAAATATTGCAGGCAAAATGTTAGATTTTCTTAGACAAAACACAAGAATTTTAGCAAAGGAAAGCAAACACTTCTTATTTTTTCCAAAAATTTTTAAAGGGCAGCAAAAAACTTGCATAAACAAGGACTTTTCACATGAAAAGCAGTAACTGAGCATTTTAATTTTTTCAAACTGAAATTATACACATGCATATATGATACACTCACATGCACACCCCATCCCCCCAGTGACAGAGCCTTGCTTGCTCTGACAAATGATAAAATCACTGAAGGTACTAGGAACAGTCCTAAGTAGTGACTGTTTTTTTTAATAAAAGCAAAATAAAATGAATCTTGCAACTTGTCCAGTTCTTCAGTGGCATACTACTTACTGCTGGGACTATTTGAGGTCAGTGAGTGTAAAGAAAAACATCCCAAGCTGAGTGGTGCAGTCAACACGCTGGAGGGAAGGGATGCCATCCAGAGGGACCTGGACAGGCTTGAGAGGTGGGCCTGTGCAAACCTCATGAAGTTCAACAAGGCCAAGTGCAAGGTCCTGCACACGAGTCAGGGTAATCCCAAGCACAAATACAGGCTGGGCAAAGAGTGGATTGAGAGCAGCCCTGCGGAGAAGGACTTGGGGGAATTAGTGGATGGAAAACTGACTATGAGCCAGCAATACGCGCTCACAGCCCAGAAATCCAACTGTATCCTGGGCTGCATCAAGAGAAGTGTGGCCAGCAGGTCGAGGGAGGGGATTTTCCCCCTCTACTCTGCTCTTGTGAGACCCCACCTGCAGTACTGTGTCCAGCTCTGGGGCCCATAACATAAGACGGCCATGGACCTGCTTGAGGGGTTCCAGAGGAGGCCATGAAGATGATCAGGGGGCTGGAGGACAGGCTGAGAGAGTTGGGGTTGTTTGGCCTAGAGAAGAGAAGGTCTCTCTGGGGAGATCTTATAGCGGCCTTCCAGTACTTAAAGGGGGCTACAAGAAAGATGGGAAGGGACTCTTTATCAAGGAGTGTAGTGATAGGACAAGGGGTAACAGTTTTAAACTGAAGGAGGGTAGATTTAGATTAGATACAAGAAATTCTTTAATGTGAGCATGGTGAGACACTGGAACAGGTTGCCCAGAGAAGTTGTGGCTGCCCCCTCCCTGGAAGTGTTCAAGGTGAGGTTGGATGAGGCTTTAGCAACCTGATTTAGTGGAAGGTGTTCCTGCTCATGTCAGGGGGGGTTGGACTAGATGATCTTTAAGGTCCCTTCCAACCCAAACCATTCTATGATTCTATGATATGATTTAAAACCTGCTAGTTATAGGCCCTGATTTGGCAAACCACATTAGTTAGTGATTAACATTAAGGACAAATATAAGTCCAACAATGCTTTTCTGACTAGGGATTTACATGCAGAAAGAGGTCCTCAGTCATACCAGCTGCTGACCAGTTATCATTGTTGTAAATATGCATATTCCTTCTAATTATGTAGATATGTATATACCTTCTTTCTAAAAAAAAACCACAGGCAGAAACTCTTAGGTACTGAAACAGGAAAATAGATGTATGCTTAAACTCAAATCTCAGACTTAAATAGCTCATAACTTATGCCTTGAGGACATGGGGCTGTTCTACAAGAAATCAGTTGATATGTACAGCATGCTTACAATGTTGAGAAAATTAAAAACAATAGAAGCAACTCTGGATTTATAAATTCTAGAATTCTGTATATAAATCTAGAATTAGAAGTACAGTAAATATATATAATTGGTACAAAACCAGTAATAGTATAGTAGCTATTCAAGAAAGTTGCTGCTTGTTTAGTTCATGCTAATTTGCAGAACCATGATCAAGTCAGGTGAACAATCAGAACTATCAGATTAACAATTCAACATTTTTAACAAATTGTCCTAATTAGATTTTCTCTCCTTTTCCCTCCATCCTTTCTCTCTCTTTCTCCTTCTCTTACAATACCCTACTTGTTTGCTGCCTTTCCTACATCCTAAAATATTTTCATTTCTTCTTTAACACCTTTATTAAAGAACAACATAGTGCTTTGCTTTTTTTTTCTGACACTCTGGAGAACTCCTTGTCATGTCTTTATTTCACCCACAGTGTGACTGATTCCTCACTTATTTCTCAAGAGAGAGAAAGAGTAGGTGAAGGGAGACGACAGGGGTAATGGCTTGGGTTTGTTTGTAGTTTTACAGACTTATGCCTGCCCCCTTCTTTCTTCCCTTCCCTCCCCTCCCCAGCAATACATAAAAAATCATTCCCATTCATGTTGTGTGCACGCACACACTGGGAGAAATTACAGGCACTCTGCTAGGGGTTGCCTTGACAACTTCAAGGCTTCCTTGTGCGTGGAGACGGGTGGCACAGCAAAGTTTCCCAGGCTCCCTGGGGAAAGGGAGGGGAGGAGAAGAGAGGAGACAGAGGTGCTGGAACCAGAAGTCGTGTGGAGGAGAGAGCAGCGAGCAGGATGAAAGGGACACATACATCTCCCACAGGACAATGGGAGTTTTGCTGGCTGGCTGTGAAAGGACACACTGATGATACAATGGTCTGTGATACATGAAAGCTTCCAGACTCTGACATGAAATCCTTCCAGAGACCCATTCAGCTCTAAGAAATCTTGTCAACATCTTAAAATGTAAAGAAAAGAAACCCCTTCGTTTTCTCATGTTTTAAAAACAGAGTTTAAATATTTTTTAGATAATTCTTGTTGGTATGCTGGAAGCTTTTGCAGTTTCAACCCTGGAAGATACTGAGTGTCCCTCTTGTGAGTTTCCTGAGTTCCCATTAACATCAGTGGGAGGGAAGTCTGCCCAGCAGCTCCCCAGTAAGGACTCTCTGAAGTGAGAACTTGCTTCCTCCTCATATAGCTTTTGTTCATATTTGCACCTGTCATCCCTCTTCTTTGAATGCTTACTGCTATACATGCCACAAGTGGTTAGAGCTCAAGAAGAGAGAAATTGCTGTCCCCTACTTTCAAGCTGAGAAGTTATTTATATGATTTTTATATTTATATGATAAGCAAGAGCAGAAATTAGACTGAGAAACCTAAATTAAGGGGCTGTGTAGTCACAGCCAGAGTGCATAATAGGAAACCAAGGTGGAAAGCAGCTTATAAAGAAAAGAGCTTGACTCTTGCTCCCTGACATATCACTTGCACACAGTTCACCACTCAATCCCAAAATCAGTCCAAGAAAGTAATAGGATCACAAGCTCTAATCCTTCAACACAGCAATCTTTAGTGGTAAAATATGCCTTACACTGACTCCTAGTGATTTTTGGAGTGTAGGACACTCAACCTAGTATCAAGTGTGGAGTACAAAGAAAATCAGGCTTGGTTAAAGCAGTAAGCACATATGCCTGTCTCTAGACTGACAGTGCTCAGCATCTGGTCCTGAATCTATTACCTGGCAAGGCCAGGATACTGGGAACTGACTGCTTTAACATCTGTACATTTCCAAATCTCACCAAACTATATAGGTTAAATTTAACTTTTCATGCTCAGGATGTAAACCAAGTTTAAAGTTGATCTTAGCTAAAATGAAAAGAAATACACAGCTCATTGCTGCTACTTTAGAAATAGCAAGTAAGAACATAAAACAACAATTAAAATATATAAAGACAAACTTGACAGGTCTAGTATGCATGTATTAATTTTTCACTTTTTAAATTATATACTGATACTTTAAAAATAAAATTTGTAACAAATGCTGATATAATCATTGTACAACTCAGTAAAAGCTCTGAAAGACTCCAACAATTCTTAACTTTATTTTTATCCATTGATTAATTATATTTGCATTATTTTGCATTTGCATTATTTTGAGGACTCTAAAAAACCAAGCAATACTCCATCCACCAACAAGACTGGCTATAGGATTTATTTCCTCTTTGTAAAAATAACTATTTATTACTTGGTAGCATTTACCATTTTCCTCACAGAATTTCAAAACATTACTGTAAACCTACCACAAGTATTATCATCCAGTTTTACTGACGGAAAAGCTGAGCAGAGAAATGAAGGATCAAGTGCTTCAAATGTTGGATTTCCATTTTCAGTTTCTCCCTGTGCCTGTAACACTTTGTTCTTCCACTACAATGGCACATATAAATCAAGCAATTCAGGGTGCAAATCTAGTAATCACCCTTTGCAATTCATTTTGTGGGTACAAATCTTACTGGCTCTAATTGCTTCTGCCAAAAGGACAGACAAGCCCTAGCTGAAATGAAAGAGTAAGTATGAAGCATATGATTGGTTTTATACTTTGAAGATTTGATCAGAGACTGGAACATAGCCTTTATCTCAGTTACATCAGTGACTATCTAGAGTAGTTTCACTGTAACTCCAGTAGCACATATTTATTTTTTTAGAACGTAGACAGAAATATGATATATCTACAATGATAAGCATTTTGAGAAAATATTTAGTTTTGCCAAGCCATGATTCTGGTTTTATGTTTCCACACAGTCCTTTTGCACTATTTTAAATGCTTTCTACTCTGAGATAAGTACCCAGAGCGGAAGGTAGGCAACTTTCATTATCTTCTATATGTTCAAAGATGGTATCTAGATAAATATGTGGGCAGTCCGTAAAAGTTTGGATTTGACAGTGCCATATAGAGGTACATAGGAGGAGATAATAAAGCAAAGAGATCTTTTCTTGATGTCTTTCTTCATTCTGCACTTTGAAAGCATGATTCCAACAAGAAACACCAGCACTGTTTTGAGACAGATAGTGTAGCCCTCCAGATGAAGTATGGGGAAGTTATTGACTACTTGAAATTTGAAGGAGAAAGGGACATTTTAAGGTGAGGAATGCTAACTGCACCCGTTTGGAAAGAGAAAGAGCATTTCCATTTCTGACAGTCCTCATGAGACACTTCTCAGAAATTCAGAGCTCTTTCCCTGACAGAACTGCACCTTTGTTTAAAAAACACAATGCAGCCCTGTTGGTGCAATCTCATGAACAAATACTTTAGCAGATGCCATACTGAGCACCCTAGTATTCATATTAGATCAGATGCATTAAGATAAACCAAGAATTAGGAGTAATGTCACAAGTTTTGCAAAGCTTATAAAAGATTCTAAATGCTTATTCATACAAAAGTAAGAATTTTCTGAAACAAGATAACAGCATTTAATCTATTTTAAACTTCCATGGCTAGGGACAGAGGTAAACTCAGGTTATTCCATTAGGGATTGAAGAAAACACTTCGTATGCATTAATTGTACCAAACATTGTCAACATTACTTGAGAGTACTCTGTTTTCTTTTTGGTGCAGCACATTTCTAAGGTACATTTTTCAGACTATGGTAACCATGCTAATCAAAAACCATGAATTGGCTCACTGGAAAAAAGGAGTGCCACACTGCATCAGACCAATAATCTTTGCTTTTAACAAGTGTTAACAAGCACAGAAAGCTATAACTCTTGTAATAGAAAATTATGTAATAACAAGCATTAGGGGTGGGATGGGAAGACAATGACAGTACAAGCTGCAAAAGAAGGCCAACTTACCTTGGGTAGCTTAAATGTACTGGTCATCAAAACTCTTTGCACAAAACCATTTTCATCATGCTGAGTTTATAGTCTTTACTCACAGCTGTACGAGGTAAATGTCCTTGTGCTTAACTTTACTAGGAATTGCTGCCCTGGATAGTAAAGCAACAGGGAAGATGGGAGTCCGAGCAGTAGTCTACTACATGAGTACTACAATCATTGCTGTACTGATTGGTATAATCATTGTGGTCATCATCCACCCTGGGAAAGGTACTAAAGAAAACATGCACAGAGAAGGCAAAATTGTGCAAGTGACAGCAGCAGATGCCTTTCTTGATTTAATCAGGTATGGCTATGATATTGTACATTTTCTGTACCAGTAATGATGACAGTGATATTTAGATTCACAAGAGAAGGATAGTAGAGAATTTTAGACAGTGAATGCCTAAATTAGCCAAATTTCTTACCAATATCTCTAGCCCCTACAACGCTAAAAAATAATACATTTATTTTCAAATCAGGCTGTTGCAAGGGAAGAAACTGCTTTTAATATTCAACGAAAGAAAGATTCTTTCATGCACAAAAGAAAGACTTCTGTTTTGCTATCTGCATGGGTCTTTCCCCCTCCTTCCATAGAACAGTCCTTATTACCAAATTCCTCTGCTTTCCCTTACTTCCAACTTTTGACAGTTTTATCACTTCTCTTGAATCCTGATTAATCTTAATTTTGAATTGTAGCTGCCAGTCTGGGTGCATCTACTCAACCTTGTTAAATTGTATGGATGGGAAATAAATTCCAGGAACAGGCAAGTAAAATGTTTGAAATAGAGGGTCACAAATATAAAAACTTTTTTTTCTCCTTGCTCAGAGACTCTGCAGTGCCTCTTTTATAGAGCTAATATGTCACAGATGTATTCCAGGGAGTAGGGAAGTTGAGGTTTTGAACTCAGGAGCTTTTCCACAGGTAAAGCCACCAAAATTTTGTGTTCCACTAACCCATTTTAAGAAGCCAGAGACATGGAGAAAGGCCTCCAAGAGTCATGCTGCCAGGAAGGGGGACTTCAGAAAGACCCATGAAGAGGTTTGCACTCAGATTCCTCAAGATTTATTCAGTTAGGGTGCTTCTAATTCCCTCAGAAATGTCACCATTCTGGAAAGCAAACAAGAAAATACACACACACATATAATTGTATGTGTATGTGTTATTATTAAAGAATACTCAAACTTCAGAAATATTTATTTCTTAATCATGATGAGACTCTAAATCAAGTGATAAATGTCATGATGTACTAGGCTACATGACTGCAAAAATTGTTTGAGAAGTAGAAATGCATTAAATATTAGTAACTTCTTTATTCATCTGGATTCAGACAGCATTAATAAATACAAAATTAAAAGTTAACACTGACCCACAGAGCTTTATTCATTTGGTAATTTAGCTAATATTCTGCTCCATAACCAGACCTGCTATACAATATTGGATACAGAGATTGCAATTGATGGGATCTATCCAACCCTACTACATTTCATCCTGATAAAGCTAACCAGGCAAATGCTATATGCAAAGCTCTACTCACTGTATACACAACTACATATTTGTGTTAGGATTCCTTTGAAAATTAGCTGGTCAATTCTTTTATTAGCTATGCCACTACTTAAGGTATTACTAGAGTCTTATTACTTCTCATGTTATTTTCTTTCTTTTTCACAGAAATATGTTTCCTCCAAATCTAGTGGAAGCTTGCTTTAAACAGGTAAAAATGTTTTGTTATTTTCAACTAAAATATATAATAGAGTAAGAAATTGAAATGTAATAGTATTTTCCTTAGAAATAGCATGTACTTGTACTTATAGCAGAAACAAATCTTACGTATCCTGCCAGCTGTCACCAAAAAGCCCCCAACCAAATCAGTGCTTTATTTTCAATCATATCATCTCAGTATTTGCTATGAGAAGTAAAGAAAACACACCTGGCACAGCAAATCAAAAAATAAATTTTTTCAAAATGTCAAATCTATAAGTCTACAGCAAGCTTCACTAAAGTCAATACAGAATTTACTTTTCAAAACCAGTGTTATGTTAAATTGGGAGGTACTGAGATATGTACCATCTGTACAAAGACTAGAAGATTTTCAAGAATTTCATGTGGGAAATGTGCATAGGTTAGAAACTGAGGCAACATTTTTGTGGACATCAATAACAAAATCAAACTAGGGGACTTCTTGTCACCTATGGTAGGAATGCACAGGAATGTTCTTTCTATGTTGCTTCCCAAATTCCTCTATCATTACCCTGGTCTTAACCTTAACTGTTCTATGGAGAAAATAATAGTAACTAGTTACATTCCTCCTTTAAAAAAAAAAAAATTATAGTTTCAATGAAACCTATAATGTGTATTGCCATAATCTAATTGCTTCATATTGACACACAGACAATCTTGAACTGATATTATTTACCAGTTATTGCTGTAGCTATTAAAAAAAGCTGGAATGTGGAAGTCAAGAAGCAAGAGGATAAAGTAGAAACTTTCCAAAGTCCAGCTGAGTTACATCTTGTAGAAGAACTGAAAAGAAACAGTAACATTTTCTTTAGTTACATAAACAGAGACCAACAAAAAGCAGTGACTTCCTAGATTAAAGATTTGGTCAAGATTAAAGATAAACTAGTCCCAGGTGCAAAACCAAAAAATGCTATGCTTCTGTTTTCGGTAAGGACAGTGATGCAGAAGAGCAGTATGGAAATACAAAAGTCTGTATCTAAACTAGAAACAAAATTCAAAGAATTTAATGTAATAAAGTTAGGGAATGACATTTTTATTTCAAAATCGTGAAAGAATTAGGGCATAAAGTTACAGATGTAGCAGCAAGTATTTTTAATAAATCTGTCAAGTTGGGAAGTTATTATCTATAACTGGTGAAAACAATCATAGTGCCTTTCAAATTACAATTTCTAAAAGATTTGGGAATTGATTTAAGCAGTTAATAACCCATTAGCCTGATCTTGGTTGTACTGAAGGATACAAGTACCTTGAAGGAAAAAGTAAAGGCTTATTAATAAATGAAAATGAAAAATAAATTTAAAAAAAGATAAAGAATAACATGGTTTTCTGAAACAGATTGTACCAGAATAACCTTTCTTCTTTCTTCCACAAGATGGCTCATTTTCTTATTTTCTTTTTTTTTGGTGCCACAGAAGTGAAATGGATCTAATCTCTTTAGACTTCTGTAAAACAGAGTGTTTAATACGAGGGAAGTGAAATCGATGAGCAGGGGATAAGATTATTGTGAGAATTGTGAAATTTGTGGAGATAGCAATGGAAGTTGCTGAAGGACTGGGCGTATCTCAATTGATATTTTTATGAATGACATTGCCACAAGATGCACACAGTGAAATTTACAGATGACAAGAAAATTGAAGCACTTTGTATCGAGATATATAACAAACACCAAAGAAGGTAGTATGTCCCTGTCACACTGTAACACTATAAAGTCACAAGAACAAAGTGAATTGGCTCTTGCAGACATTGGCATGTTCAGTTATCTCCTGGTAGCTCTTCATCACATGGGAAATAAACATTTAGAAATTAACTGTAATTTCAGCTTTGAGATGGGAAATCATCATCATCAGAAAAAAAAAAAAATAAACCCCCTCCAGTTCAGCTCTAGGCTATGTTAGGTGACATAACTCCAAGAGAGGAAATAAAACAAGAGGAATGTGACTGTCTGAAATACTGGGTATATTCTGGTCATTATGTTCAAGGAAGATTAATGTAAAATAAGCACAATGGAGACAGGAGTTGCTGTTCAAAAGAACACAATGTATAAAGCAAAAAGAAGCTTGCTTTTAAAACTATTCAGATACAAAAACCAAAGTGGGAACAGAGCTGTATAAGATAGCGACAAATGTTTATAGAAGAAGAAATGGAAATCATTATGACTGAATTTAAAGTGGGAATTAGTAAGGTTTTTAACCATTACCTAAAAGGTGAGGTCCTGGAAAAATCTTCAATTAGGAGTCATGGGAACAAACTACCTCATCAGTTTTAAGATATGGCTAAAAAAATTCATTCAATAAAGTATCCTACAGCAACAGGACATTCAACTCAGTGACTAGCAGTCCTAAATCTATGTTCTCAATTAAAGATGTCCTGTAGATTCTGTTTACATTAAGTATATTGTATTTCTCATGTGCTTTACAACTTAAAGGGATCTCCTAAAAATGGTTCAAAAATCAGGAAATGTTTAATGAAAGTTTTTTCTGACTTTCATCAGCAAATATGCTTACTGAAGCACCAGGATTTTAAATCTGTCATACTGATACTATTACCTTTTGAATCAGGTACCAAAACCTAGATTTTTAGGCATAAGTTATTTCATTGAAGCAGATTTGTTACACTAAAAACATTTTACAGGAGAAACAAGTATGTGTAAAATTCATAGGTATCCAGATTACTTTGTACATCTGACTCCATAACTCCTTTTTCAAAAATTTACATCAGGTTTTTCATATGTTTTTCAGAAGATTTCTAAAGAAGGATGAGCCATCTGGCACTAATCTGGTTCTGTAACACCATGTTTGCTGGCCCAAACACAAAACATACTACTACTCATAGTAGGCCACACTCAAAGGCATAATACTGATCCACAGCTTTGCACACCTGGGAACCATTACCAGCATATACACTCCACATTCAAATCGCATCTTTTGATATATTAGGTGCTCACATTCTGTCTTATAGCATCCTGCCTGGAGACAAAACAAACCAAACATCCTCAGAAATGACAGGACTTCAGTGATGTTGTCTAGCCCATCACAGATTATCAGTGTAGGTGTGTGGGCTTCTAGTAAAACATAACCAGCTCTTCTGAGACCCCTAAGCCTACAATGTGTTATATGAGCAGTTTTTCTTTGTTTAATTTCTTCCATTACTGAATGTTGCAAAAGAACAAGGATATGCAGAATCACAGTGTGATATTAAAATGTCAGTTTGAGCTAAATGAACAGCTGGTAACTCTGATTCCCACCAAGATAGAGGTCTGCCTGAAATTAGGGATCTCATAAAAGCTCACAAAATTATCTCTATCGCCAGTTTCTCTGCAAAGTAGTAATAGTCAACTCTGCTAATTACCTCATCTATTTCAAATCCTTTGACATTTCCTATCCTCTTGAAGGTACTCTTTCATCCTGTCACTTCCTATAAACAGTTGGCTTTTTCACCATTCCACATACAGAACCATTCCACATTTGTGGTGGCCAATCAATCTTGTATTTTGCCTTAAGTGTCATCTGAAAAAGCACTAACCAGAATAAACCTCAACCTACACTTTTTCCTTGGTTGATATCTCCTTTGTATTTCCCATACTTGGTTTTCCCTAATTTCTTTTGCTTCACCAGGAACCTTCTTATGACTTTTGATAGACAACTTTGAGCATAGGAAGACAGACACATCCACAAAGTTATCCTTAAACTCATTTAGCAATAATGAAAAAAAGACTAGTTCAAACAACTGTCTCAGAGCAAATAAAGTTGCTCTGATTCCTGTTCCTCAGATTGACACTGTGAATCTCATTCTAAATAAACTGTTTCTCCACTGCTCTGGAAAGGGTTCTAGAAAGACTATTCTCTCTAGGCTAAAGATAACATTTCTGAATACTTAAGTCTGACCAACAGAATGAGTCAACAGATAAGATCTACTTCTCTGTGTACCAGTCTAGCTGAAACAAAACCAGACTTTGCTAAGTGAGGTCCTAAAATCCATATTATATCCCTAAAGAGACTTAACTAATAAAGGATTAAAGGCATCCTCCTGCTGGGACAGAATTTCAGAATCAGCACAAAAAAAGAAAGAATATGCTTATTATAACCTAAAATGATTTCTAAGTGGCTTTTTAAAGGTAAGAAACTTCATGTGATTGTGCTTTCTCCCCTGTAGCTGCCCAACTTTTTCTCAGTCCCTTGTCATAATTTTCGAGCCCAATGGCCAATTCCAACCTAATTTGACAGAGGAGGGAGAGGGGGCAAGTCTCAGAGAAATCAAAATTGTGCTGCCACTGAAAGAAAAGCAGTTTATGACTTAGCTCTTAACCTGTTCCAACAGGCAGCAGCCATTGAGACAGGCAGCACACATCTAACACTGTCTAATAGCCATATCATGTGTTGCTTTTGACCTAGTCAAATAGATAGGAATGAGAGAAGGACCTGAGGATAATGGATGACAATCAGGACAAAGTCAGTTATGATGTGTCTAGGGAATGTAGGAAATAAATAGGAAATGTGGTAGGAAATTAGGCTTTAATTCCAGTTCTCATTAAGCAGCTTGCTTTTTTATGTTTGTCTAAACTGCATGCCCACAAGTCCAGCATAATTATACCCTGCAGATATTTGTATTAAGGAAATTTTACCTATTTTTTTTTACTTTAAAACAGTAATAAAAATATACCTATAATACAATTATCATACCCACACACATTTTTTAAAGATAAAAGTGTTTGATGTACAGTGTTAGGCAGTATTTTAACACTCCTGTCACAACTGAAATAAAATCCCTTTGGTGATAACTTCTAGATAATTTCCACTCTAATACCTCTCTGTCACTTAAAGAGACAATCCCATCCCTCCTTCCCTGGCTGTATAGTCCCAGCCTCAGAGTTCTGCCCTCTCTGTCATTCATCTGATTCCTCAGTGAGCTGATTCACCTCCATAGCCTTTACCAAAAATGGCCACTTTTTTGCTTGATAAGTTTTACACCAATTTAAAGAGACCATGGAAACTAGAACTGACACAGAGGAGAAATTATCACAGGTTGGATGGGAGCAGGTGAGGAAGTGGAACTGTGCTTTTCCATGTCAGCTAACTGTTGGAACAGCTCAGCTGTCTACTCTAACCACAGCCCAAGTATTGAAACTTTTTAGCAAATTTCATTTAAAAATCAAGAATATCTAACCTCCATGGAATGCTTCATCTACATAGCTGTTCTGCTACATCTTATTGAGAAATTATCCATAAATCTCCTCTAAGCAAGTTTTACTTGAAGTTCTAAAAGACTTAAAGCCTTCAGGGGATACAGCAAATATGTGGAAGGAGTGCATCAAAACTATTCAGGAGTGGAAAATAACAGAAAATTAGGTCAGTATTGCTAGATGCTGATATTCAAGTGTCCCATCTTAGTCATAAGTACTCCATTTCACTCAAATACTTTCATAGTGTGCAACAGTGTCCAAATATTACTAATAATACTACAGCTCCTGGACATAATATTTGGGGGGTGGGGGGTTGTTGGCAGGCCCAAAGGAATAAAAATCCAAAGTTGCTAAATAACCTTGTGTCCTGGTTCAGCTAGGATAGGGTTAAGTTTCCCCAGCAGTGGGGAGGGAGCTCTAGCCGGGTTGTTCAATACCATGCTGATGTCAGGTCAGGTCTGGGCGCCCAAGTGCGGGAAGAGCAGGGATGGCTTTTGTGCGGTTCGGTCCCCTCACTGCTGTATCCGTGCAGTACATCTCTTGTTCTGTTCATTGTTATTACTGTTACTGTTATTGTTATTGTTGTTGTTCAGTTTGTTGCTGTTACACTGTTGTATTAAACCTCTCCTTATCTCAACCCCGGGGTTTGTATTTCACTCCCTGCCCTGTCCGCTCCGAGGGTGGGGGAGGGGCAGCGGCAACGTGGTCTCGGGTCCCGGCAGGGCCTAAACCACCACACCTCGACACCAACATCCCATTGCTTTAATATGGTATTTAGCATCCTGGGATATATTAGAAACATTTTCTAGTGATATTTAATATTCTTTGCTCAAAAGAATTTAATCAGGACAGGACTGCAGGGCTTTTTGAGCCCAGAGAGAAATATTCAGGATACACATTTCTCTTGGGAAAAGTATTAGGTGGTGAAAGACTCGTTTTCAAAGTAGACATTTAGGAGCATATTGAGATTTTGAAATTGATTTGCCCATTCCATAATGGAACCATTTAAGGTAGAACCCTGTTCTTAATTAAGAAAAGTGATGATTTGTTACTCCAAAGCAGAGAAAACTAATGGCTTTGCCATAGCAAAGGAAAAAAGAGATATGTTATATTTCAGTTACTTTCACTCTAATTTTTTCTAATTCAAAAAGATGAAAAAGTAAGGAAACTCCAGAGCACATGAAAATATTGCAACTAGCCAAAAAAAGGCCTATTCATTAAACAGTTGGGAAAATATTGGGGAAAATAACAATTTATAAAAATGCAAACTAAGAATCAATAGTTTTGTCACAAAACTCATGAGCATGACAAATTTGCATCTTTGATTTTGACATATTTATGAGAAAGAGAGTCCTGGAAGCTAAAGGTGAAGCTTTAGCTCTTGAAGTTAATATGTATTTTTGTTGCTTTCAGAAAAGCTAGGTTTTCATAAAAATACATTCTATCAACAAATATTACACAAAGAATTCAAATTACCTACAATAGCAATTAATAATTTAATGTGTGATTTTTACCTTTGTTTGCTATCATTCACAGAATTCCTATCTTCCTTTTCTTTTTGTCTTACCAGTTCAAAACTAACTATGAAAAGAGAATGTTTAAAGTAGATATTTCATCCAATGACACATCCACAGTGGCTTCCATATTAAATAATGTGTCAGAAGCAATGGAAACCCTCAGCCGAGTGAAAGAGGAAATAGTGCCTGTTCCAGGTTCTGTAAATGGAGTGAATGCCCTTGGCTTAGTGGTTTTCTCAATAAGCTTTGGCCTGATAATTGGAAGTATGAAGGAGCAAGGTCAGGCATTAAAAGACTTCTTTGATAGCCTAAATGAGGCTATCATGAGATTGGTAGCTCTAATCATGTGGTAAGTGCCTCTGATAAATTCCATATTAAGTTACTAACAAAATGTTTTCATCACAGTCATGCACTAGATAGCAAGAGACTGGCAGAAGTCAGACATAAGATCTTAACTACCTTTTAGATTTTTTCATAAATGAACCCAAGAACTGTAATTCTATATATCAATAATTTGCCCAAACATACCTATTCTTTCAGTGTGTTTAGCTTCTGAGACAAAAAAATCAGGGTATATGGCAGAATTTGCCAAGCTTATACAGAGCAATTCTATGTCTTCATAAAGACAGAGATCACAACAGTATGCTATCAAAGTTTCCTTATAACCTACTCTGACTTCACTAAAGGAAAATGACAAACGTCTCCCATAATTTTATTTCTACACAGCAAGACCTTGTTATCATTAGTTTCCAACACAACTTATGTCTTGTTGCCTTCTTTACTACAGAAAACAAACAAACAAATCAACTCCAAAAGTGTAAAAAACTACCCAAGAGTACACACACGCACACATATGTTGTAGTACTAGATACAAAACTAAAAATAAGTATATTTTTTTCAGTAAGTAAAATTCTCTTCTGCCAGGAAACATCTATACAAAGCAAAAATCTTTTCTCCTTCTTTATGAGCTCACTTAAGATGATGAAGCAGTGGATGAGAATTATTACTTCTGAGACATTTCTATATGGATTTGATGGCTGAAAGTGCAATTAAGATATGCTGGATAAATTTTGTTCTGTGATAACTTAGTATAAAAAGACAAGGGGACATTTATGGAAATAAAGCTGTATCAAAAGTCCAGCTGCAGCAGGATTATGTTAAGAGATTTATGCTCAGCACTAGCTCCTTCATCTGTAGCTGTGCTTGCCAATAGGAAAAAAGATTATACCACCTTTGTTGCTGCCCCACAATGCAGCTAACCCCTGTCATATAGATGGCTTCATGCTAAAGTATTTATCCAGTGCCCCACTTGTCCTGGTTTAACCAGGATAGGGTTAAGTTTCCCCAGCAGTGGGGGGGGAGCTCTAGCCGGGTTATTCAGATACCATGCGGACGTCACATCCTGGCAGGTCACATTTTTTCCTGGCGCGGGAGCGCGGTGCACTCGTGGTTTTGTACATCGTGCTTCCCACTGCTGTATTTGGTAGCTATTTTGCTCTGTTCATTGCTATCACTATTACTGTTATTGTTATTGCTGTTGTTTGTTGTGTTGCTATTGCATTGTTGTATTAAACCTTTCCTTATTTCAGTCTTGGGGTTTGTATTTCACTCCCTTTGTGGGGGGAGGGGCAGCGGCCGTGTGGTCTCAGACCCCGGCAGGGGCTAAACCACCACACCACTGAATAAAATGGGGCATGGCCAGAAGCAGCTTGAAATCATCGGAAGTTAGCCTTCTATGTGGGTTCCTTCCCCAACAACATGGGAAACAACGCTGGAGATATAATAGATATGGGCACTTGGCGTAGACTCCAACTATGTCGGTTGAGCCTTCATTCATACAGACAGAATTATGACAGAATTGGATAAACTAGCTTTTAAATTACACTTGAATTCCAAAGGGAGCTCATCTCCCTACATGTCTGAAAGGCATGCTATACGTCTTCTTGAAATCCTTACCAGATCCTGAATCCAACAGAGCCTATCAGAAACATTCACTGCTGTGGTTTCATGCAGGTTAAACTGTTAAGAGTTAAATATTTAAACTCTTGGGCTGCTTCTGAATAATTACAGTCATCCTACCAGCAAAATCCTACATTCATGTATGCATATAAACACAAAAGGTATGGATGGGGGAGTGGATTTCTACTTTGTTCAGTGCAATACTAATTTGATTTATTTGCAGGTATGCTCCACTTGGAATCCTTTTCTTGATTGCTGGAAAAATTGTTGAAATGGAAGATATGGGTGTGATCGGTGGTCAGCTTGCCATGTATACTGTAACGGTTATCATCGGTTTGCTAATTCATGCTGTCATTGTCCTACCTCTTCTCTATTTCCTGATCACTCGTAAGAACCCTTGGGTATTTATTGGAGGCCTAATCCAGGCATTAGTCACAGCTTTGGGAACATCTTCCAGGTATAATACAATATTTTAAGGCCATATTGTTTTTATATTATTGGTTTGAGAAACAATTTTGCCTAATGTAATTGGTTAACTCCATATTCAAATATTCACTTGGGCACTTTATTTCAGTTCCGCTGCTCTCTGACAGATATGATTATTATCATTATATTGACTTGAAGTTTATTTTCTATGAGAACCCTTGAACAGAGATGAAATAGGTCTGTTTGGTCATGCAGACTGTATGGCTGGAACCCTTGTGACTTTGATTAGCCTTGGTGTTGGAGATTTGTAAGTAGTTTGTAATGGTTTGCTGATAAAGGATGCTGCTGTCAAGGGAAGTTTTATGTTTGTTTGTGGCAAAATGGAGCAGCAAACAATAAGGTTCAGAGGGGATTTGGAGAGAGCTTGAGAGCCCTTCTTGGCAGGTGACATTCTGTGCTCAAAATCCTGATAGCCAATGATAGATATCAGAAATGCAATAGAAATGTCAGTTTTGCTCTTTGCTGATGAAATCATAGGGATTTCATATGAATAGAAACCCTGTTTGTGTCTATGATGAAAAGAAACATTATTGGAATCAAATATATATTTCTACACCATATGACCTTTCATAAAACACCTTCCATTTTAATAGATTTTAAAAGCATCTCCTAAAGACAGATGTTTTCATTCAGCCATTTCATATAACTGGTGTTTGGGATTATTCTGAAGATCTGAATGAGACACTATTTGGACCATTAATGTAGAATCTGATTAAGTTTTGTGTCACTGAAAAAGCTCTTTAGGACTTTAAAAAATGATGCCAGTATATTAATGGGTAGAGAGGGACAATTACTAATTTCACATTTGACATTTTAATGTCAATCCTTGCAAATTTGTGGAATGCCTAAAAGGGATTTTGATTAATAATGATTTTAAAAGGAAGATAATATAACTAATGCCAGTCAAAATAGTTTAAGAGATAATAAACTCAGGCGGGGGGGGGAGACAGTGGCTGTGTGCTGCTTAGCTACCTAGCGAGGTTAACCCACAAGTGGTAAAATAATGTAATTGTCCATCAGAATGCCCTTTCCAGGGGAGCCAGAAAATAAAGATGAGAAAACATGCTGTTTACTGAAGGGCTAAATAGCTCAATTTGTATAAATTCAGGAAAACAATGCTTAGGGGTGATTCAATCATAACTTGATGACATAAAAAATGGGAAGCAGTAATTTTAAAACAGATTCTTCTGCCTAGCATGCTAAAGTATAACAAAATCTGGTGACAAAATATTGAAGTTAGACACATTCAAACTAGGGACTACATAGAGAGTGACAGTAATTAACCATTGGAAAAACCTTCCAAGAGCATCAGGACAACCACCATCATTAGAAGTGTTTAAATCCAGCCTTGGTACTTTTAAAAAAAATATTCTGGTAGATCACATAAAAATTAAGACAATTAGAACAATCTATCACAAAGCATGACATTCTTTTCATTCCCTCTTTGTAGAATTTATATCATGTATTACCTTCTTTCTTTTTGTTTCAGTTCTGCAACACTACCTGTTACATTTAAGTGTCTAGAAGAAATAAATGGAGTGGACAAACGAGTTACAAGATTTGTACTCCCAGTTGGTGCTACAATTAATATGGATGGAACTGCTTTATACGAGGCTTTGGCTGCAATTTTCATTGCACAGGTTAACAACTTTGATCTGAATTTTGGGCAGATTATCACAATCAGGTACAGAAGCCATTATTACCTACATCTAATAAAAGCACCTTTGTGATGACTCCTTCTTGCCGTTATATGGGGGATTAAACAAAAGTGTCAAGAGCTAATAATGAGAACTGCTACAGTAGTTGAATAACTAATGATTTACATCTTCTGCACAGAAGATGCTCCCAGCACATATTCTCTATTAGTTAAACCTTAAAAAAACTGTAGCATGACACACCTATCACTGGACTTAGTAGAGTCAACAAGAACAATTTTTAATGACTTTTAAATTTTCTTTCTTAAGAACTTATGCAGCTTTTGGGAGCTGTAGACTTACATTCAGTACCAGATAGTTTCTAATGCATGTATAAAGCAGTAGCATAAGAGCATCACAGTGGCATGGTACAGTGCTAATGGTAGGAGAGGTAGTGTTTTCCAAGTCATGATGGCCTCAGGATACAAGTAGAGCAAGCTGTGTAAGGAGCAGTAATACCCTTTATTACACCAGCTGATAGTGGTTGAGAAGATAGGTATGTTTTCAAGCACACAAGTCTTCATGTTTGAAATAGAACAGCAAACAACCCACTAAGTACCACTCAATGATAACTTATCTGCATTAATTTATTATGTTACTCAAACAGTTTAAGAGAAAAGGGTGATGGGTACATGTGCAGAAGAAAGAAATGTCATCAAGGGGAAAGGGGGACACTGAGAGACAGGTATTTTATCACTCAGAAACACTGAAAGTTCAGATATGAACTGGGAACGTATATGATTTTCAAGCAGAAGTGCTTCTCTCCATAAAAAACACCATCTTAATTCAATATTCATCAACAGAAGGCAAAACTCTGTCTTCACACTCCGAGACAATAGTTCCACATTCATCAGTCCTAGAGCTGCTCCCTGCCAAATCACCTGACAAAACAAACTCTTCCTAAACTAGGTGTGAACAAGCATATTTCTATCAAGTTACTAGACTCTATGATTCTGGGTTTCTGGCAGCTTTCTGTTTTCTGATGGCTGAATGCCAACTGCTGGAGGACAGATACTTCACCTAACATGAATTTATAGTGAGATGGACAGAGAATAAAAGTTCTTGCATTAGATCTGCCAGGACAAAATTACCTCCTCAGCTTTTCTTTTAACATGTTTGAGCTTGTGGAGTGAGTTTGTTCAATGGGTGGGGGCATGTAGCTATAATGTTTTTGTCTGGCCCTCAGCATCTAGTAAGGGATTTAACAACTAACAAAATCATGTTTCCAGGGTTCTGGATTGTCCTGGTTTAGCCAGGATAGGGTTAAGTTTCCCCAGCAGTGGGGGGGGAGCTCTAGCCGGGTTATTCAGATACCATGCGGACGTCACATCCTGGCGCGTCACATCCTGGTGCGGGAGCGCGGGGCGCGTGGTTTTATACATCTGCTCCTCTCACTCCTGTATTGGTAGATATACTTTGCTCTGTTCATTGCTATCACTGTTATTCTTATTGTTGTTGTTTGTTGTGTCGCTATTGCACTGCTGTATTAAACCTGTCCTTATCTCAGACTGGGGCTTTGTATTTCACTCCCTTTGTGGGGGAGGGGCAGTGGCGGCGTGGTCTCAGACCCCGGCAGGGATTAAACCATCACATGGATAAAGGTTTAGTATAAACATTTTGGATTAAGATCCACACTCCATTGCAGCTGTGTAGCATTCAGATTAAGGACAGGGCTCATCTTTTTACTATTGAGCAAATGCTTTCTTGCTTCATATCTGTTTTTAATGTTTGCCAGATGATAAGGAGAGTTTATTATGAAAGTCAATTAATTGCTTTTGCCATCTTTTTGCACAGCATCACAGCTACAGCTGCCAGTATTGGGGCTGCAGGCATTCCTCAAGCTGGACTGGTCACCATGGTCATTGTGCTTACATCAGTAGGTTTGCCTACTGATGAGATCACTCTTATCATTGCAGTGGACTGGTTCTTGTAAGTATTTTTATGGAGTCACTAAGGTCTTAGACCATATTTAGAAGTGCAATAGCCAGGGACATTTTGGCAATACTGTGATCAGTGGTGTATTTCTTTTACTGTGGAAGGCAGTTGGAAAGAAGTGTTAAAAAGAATCACAATTTCTTGCAATTAATGTATTTTCTTAGAGCAGAGAGTGAGGGGTGTTACTTAATGATGGTTCCTCTTGCATGCAAAAGGGTTACTTAGAAACCTGGATCCTTAGAGTACTAAGAAAACTTTCAGACACACTGTAATTCAATCAGCAAAGATTTGCTTTAGTCTTCTATTTTTCATAGGCTGTCAATGAAAACCTTTCCATCAATCAGGCTCAGAGCTGGTTCAACCAAACCCAATTCATTGCAGCCCTGCTGACTATCTAATCCATGAAAGGCTCATATGTCTACCCCATGGACACAGAATTGAAAATCAGTTGTGTAACTCTCTTATCCAGCCACCACAATGTATTGCCCTTCAGTTTTTCCATTCCTCTGTCTGTAAAAGACTGACACGTGTAGGTATATGGGGAAATCCCTTAGGTCCGGGAACTAAATCAAAGGCAGAAGGTTTCCTCCAACCTCTATTTTGTCTAACCCTTATTAGTTATAGTTTCCAGAGACTTTTACCGTTCAGTCTTCTCAAACAATCCCTGCAAGAAGTTGTCTATGTCATTATCAGAACGTAATGTCTTCAACTGATTATTGGAACAGGTTTCCCAGAGAGGTTGTAGGTGCCCCATCCCTGGAAACATTCAAGATCAGGTTGGATGGGTGTCGGGGTCACCATTAGCCGGTGTCCTTATTTCTCCGTGCGGGAACAGGAACGACACAACACCAATATGATGATCAGATCGTCCACACTTTATTTCCCAATCCTCGTTACATTTATATTCTACTAAGTTCCGTACAAGCGCTCATCTATCTTCTAATAGGCTACAGGTTATCTGCACGCGCTGTTCATGCGCCTCTACAAGCATTTGCATTGGTTAATTGCAATTAGCACGTAAAGCCCAAAACTTGCCAAAAACTCCCTTATCTCATACTCTGTTTTGCTCAGACTTGTGTGCTTTTGCTGACCACAGGTGTTTCTCACTTATCTGCTATCTTGTGTGTTTTTGCCAGCCTTATTTTGCTGGCCTTGTCTTCGTCCTTGCATTCTTCTGCCTGCACTAACTTCCCTCCAGCGTGGCCCAGACTCCTACAGACGGGGCTCTGAGCAACCTGATCTAGTTGAAGACGTCCCTGCCCATGGCAGGGGGATTGGACTAGATGACCTTTAAAGGTCCCTTCCAACCCAAACCGTTCTATGATTCTATGATTTTCTAACCACATGCCCACAACCTTATGTAGGTGGATGCTTATTGAATAACAGTGCCAGTCACTTCTCGTCAAGCTGCCTCCTACATCTTCTGGGCAGAGCCCTCTAAGATGGCTGAATTGTTGTAGTTTACTTTGAATCATTTTAGCATAATTCCACCCTAAATTACTGACTGTAGTTTAGGGTCAGGAGGGAAATTACTCTAAGAAGGTAGATTCTCATTGGCTTACATGTTCAGAGGATATAAACCCAAACCACCAGAGTATAGAAATGCCTCCAAGACGCATCTGCCATATGCTCCCTTTGTTGTCCTCATCACACAGCTGTTTCTTTCTGTGAAGATACCAAGAGTATTAACGCATTTTGTGGCTCCAAATACTAGTATATTTGTTAATTTCTGTAGAAGGAATCATAGCATTAACAGTTCAGATAAATGAATATACATGAAATTGCTGAATCATCTAGTAGCTATTTAAAGGCAATTTTAACAGCTGGTCTGCATGCTTTTCTGAACAAGTGATCAAGTCAAGGCTAACTTACTATTTCTCCTTAGGGATCGTCTCCGTACCACTACCAATGTCTTGGGAGACTCCATTGGAGCAGGAATTGTTGAACATTTATCACAGCATGAACTGAAGAATAGGGATGCTGAGATGGGTAATTCTGTGATAGAGGAGAATGAAATGAAGAAACCATACCAGCTGATCTCACAAGAAAATGAGAGTGAGAAACCATTAGATAGTGAAACCAAGATGTAGGGTAAAGAAGGCATGAGTCCAACACTACAAGTGTGGAAAACACATACTTTTTCCAGCCATTTATATCTTGAATTCACCAAATTCCTTAATCCTTGTTTTCTTCCTTTATGCTATCACTGGAAAGAATTAATGAAAATATATTCCAAATTAGCAGTGATCAAGGTATATGTTGGCTTCCCACTTAAAAAAAAAAACAACAGGCAACAACACTGGTCCTGCTAGAGAGATTGTCAATTAAAAGAAAAAATCAGTGTATATGCTACTCAGTCCTGTAAATGTGATATTATTCTTTTTCTTTCTTTTTTTTTATGAACTGGAAAGTAAAAACAGATAACAGAGCCTGAAAATGGTTTTATTTTTTTAAATACCTTTTGCAAAATTCATAACATCTATAAACACACTTGATAATTGCAACCAGCTAAGTAAATTAACTGGGTTTTTGCTTTTTATCTGATGTTTTTTTCTCTAGTGTTATATCCTTGTTCAAATACTAGCAGGACAATAAAAAGAAGGACATTAATTGAAAGGATAAAAGAGGAGAAGATGTATAAATAAAAAAATACCCCCAATTAGCACTTTTATCAGCTGAGTTGAAATATTTCTGAGAAAGTGACTTTATCTGGACACCGTTTTTTGCATTATCCTCAGCTGTTCATGACAAAAAAATAGCCTAGTCAGCTCTCACTGCCTTGCAAACATTTACATATGTATCTATGTACCTCCACTCTGTATTTGCCCCCTTAATTTCAACATCACAACCTAGTTAAACAATCTATGTGTGTTTTTGTAGGAGCAAGGCCCTAGGCTGTATTGACTCTGGGACAGAAAATGTGTCTTCATGTCTCTTTGAAAAAAAAGATAGCATGCTCTGGGTATGCCAGTTATCTACTTAATAAGCAAAAATAAGAATAGAAGGCAGTGCCAGCCCTCTGCAGAAAGTGCAGAAGGGTGAGATGCTCAGATCCTAAAGGGACTGGATTGTAAATCTGAATCCCTGAGACCAATAGGAGGTTTTCTGATTGGAAACCTCCCAAATGCTTGGTCATTCCACTCATAAATTATAAAGCTATTAGCTGGATTTACATTTTTCCATCTGGAGAAGAAGGTTCCTTATCTCAATGTGAAATTTTGAAATCCTTGTGTGTTTATCAGCGGCATCTCAAAAAGAAAAAATAGCCCTTTAGGAAGTAAAACTAATGGGTGCTTTTTTACATTTTACTAGGAAAAATATATAAATTGCAAAATAGTAAATACTATAATAAATGTTGACATTTTAATTAGAAAGGATTTTAAAGCGCAATATTGTAGGTTTCTTTCAGGGACTAGAGAATCAAAGAATGAAAAAAGGGAGATAATGCACTTGTAATCCTGTGGCTTTATATGTTCATTTTAACGTTACTCCCTGATGAAGCCCTTTTTTACAAATACACATTATGTTTTTTTTTCCTTTTTGCCTTGTGTTATTATAGAGGTTAAACTGGAAAGATTTATAATGCAGTTACAGTTGGGGGAATGAAGAAATATTAATCAAAAGGCACAATAGTGTTGAATGATCTTTTTTATTTGAATGTTCGGTTCTCTTCTTTCTCCCTCCCCCCGCCAAAGAATTCTGATAGAAATGAAGGATTCCCTTTCAATGTCCCAGTTGCCACTCAAAAAAACATTCAATACGATGCTCTTGTCACTAAAAGAATATAAATATGGTGTACAAGTAACTGTAGTGAAAACATCAGCATGCTGGTTGAAAGCAAACCTTTTCCCATGTTTAGAGCAATGAAGCAAGACTGTTTTATTTAGGACTGAAAAATCCTGCCCATCTTCTTCAGTTGAGTAACCCAGACAATACGAGCAGGAACTCTCCAGTGAATTAAGTGAGCAGGATTTAATACAGAGTATTGAGCAGTCAAACCTGCAAAGCTCTAAATGAATCTCTGACTGAAAGAAAACAAGTATGGGGTGGGGTTTTTTACTAACAGAATGCAAATCTAGGATACAGACAGATATTTTCTGATACGTAATTAGAGATATTTTTATATAGATACTGTATTCAGAATGTGTGTATAAATGTTAACTGTAGAATTTATGACATAATGATGAAATTTTTGTTAAGATTTTCTTTAGAAATACATTGCAAAGACAATGTAAATGGCTGCCTTTCTATGACATCAGCTGAGAAAAATTAACTGTGTCACAAAGAGTGTGATTTTTTTTTTATACTAACTTTGTTTCTTATGGAAATCAGGTATTATAGAAAGATTCCCTTCCCCATCCCTCATTGGTTTTGCATTGGTATGCACCCAGAGTGGATTGAGAAACATTACTTTGTAGATGTATTTTCAATAAAAATAGTTTTAAGTTACTGTTTTTCTGTCATTTAGGATTTCTGTCAAAGGCTCTTTAACAGAAGCTTCACACAACCTCAGAGCAAACAAATTCATAATATGGGCTTTCAGGAAGTCCAGGCCATTTTATACAGCAGTGCTTTGATATAGCAGGGCTTCCTCACTTCAAACACCTGCTTATGGTTTCATTATCAAAAATAAATAAAGTGATACTGCACAGACAAAAGAAGGCAAGGAAGGAGGGAGAGAGGACCATTAAAAATTAAAAGAACCAACATTATTCCAATTTAAGTTCATTCAAATTCAAGTATATAAATTCATATTGATATGAGCAAAATATTAAAAAATTAAGCACTTATATTTTCGTTCATTCAGCTACTGCAAAGCTGCCAGTTCATTATGGATGTGTGTGGGGACGAGATCCCGTGCAGGCCACAGGAGACAAGACCACAGACAATCAATATGATTGGAAGTCAAGCTCAAACTTTATTAGCAAGCAAGCCCTTATATACTCTTGTGCCTTCTAAAAATAGCAACAAGCCCTTATATACTCTTGTGCCTTCTAAAAATAGCAGCAAGCCCTTATATATTGTTGTGCATTCTAAAAGTAGCTCCCCTCGGTACTTTCCACAAACATTGCTACCCGCACACAGCCAGTAGATAAGTTCCTGCTTTTGCAATTCCAAAAGGTCCCTTCTTTATCAGTTTCTTCCTTAACAAGCACATTCTTTTCTTCTGGCCTTCTGGTAACTATTTCTTGTGTTCAGATGTCGTTAATCTTCTGCCCGAGTGCTGGTTGTACTTTTCCATTGTCAGTGTGGGCAGAAAGTTCAGTAAGCCAGCATGCACACCCACAGATGTGTAATTAGATGGTCCAAAACTCAGAAAGGTCGTTGTGCCATGGGAAGCAAAATATGTCCATTGACTGGGGTATTACAATGTTGTAACATTACAGTCATCTAGACAATCCACTGTTTTTCTCACAGAAGTGGTTTGTGACGGTGTCAGGGTTCATTCAACAACAACTTCAGCTAGCAGAGTTATCATCTAGTGGATGTCTTGTCAGAAGGACTGGGAAGGTATAAAAGAAAGAAATGAGCTGAATCACTTGCATCTGGAAAGCTGTGTTGGTTGGAGCAAATGGAGTGTCCTCATGTGAGTGAGTGGCAGGGGTTTTTGGTAACAGGGCAGGGGGATAAAGTGGTGGCCCCCTGCGAGAAGCTTCTTGAAGCTCCCCCGGCTCCAAGTCGGACCCACCTTTGCACCAAGGCCGGTCCAATTAGCTGCGCCTCAGCGATAATGTATTTAAGAAGGGGAACCAGGGAGTTGTGGGAGTTGAGAGGAGAAGTTGCGAGGAGAACGTCTGTGTGAACACGGAGGTCAGTGGAAGAACGGAGGAGGAAGGGGGGGAGGTGTGCCGGAGAAGAGACTCCCCTGTATCCCATTGTAAGACAGCCCCCCATGGAGGTCTACTGTGGAGCAGATACCGATTTGTGGCCTGTGGGGGGCACCACGATGTGCCAGGTGACTGCACCCGAAGAAAGCCAGGACCCTGTGGGAGGAAGCCCCCGCTGTTGTAGTTCAGCGCTGGGAGGACTGCAACACACAGGGGTGACCCACACGCCCTTGGGAGTGACTCATGTTGGAGTTGGTTTGTGGAGGACTGTCTCCTGTGAGAGGGGGACCGAGCTGGAACAGGGGAGGAATGCCAGAAGTTCCCCCCACCGAGGTGGAAGAAGCGGCAGGACTGACTGCACCCCCCATTCCCTGCCCCCTGCGCTGCTGGAGGGGAGTAGGTAGAGATATTGGGAGCAAAGCTGAGCCTGGGAAGAAGGGAGGGATGGGGGAAGGTGTTTTCAAGATGTGGTAATGCTTCTCACGGTCCTACTCTGTCTGTTATGTGGTGGTGGTGTTAATGTCTATATTAAATTTATGTTCTTTTTTTCTTCCCCTAATGAGTCTGTCTTTTGCCTGTGCCTTAAATGATCAGATCATCCCTCCTTGTCCTTATCTTAAGTTCCTGGGTCTTTTACTTCCCTCCTTCTCAGCACTGGGGAGGGAAGGGGGGAGTGAACAGCTGCGTGGTTGAAGTGCTAAGGCTTGGACAATAAGCCCAAGCCAGAGTTGACCTATAGATGAATCCTGTACATTTTATAACTAATAACCATTGTGCTAATAGATATTATACTTAGTTATAGCAAACCACCTATTTTGATGTAAAAGGTGGAAATACTGAAGCCTGAGCAACAGGCCTTGAACTGAAACTGCTAACTCTATATGTAGTCATTAGTGAAATATGCATAGAAGATGTAGTTTAAACATCATAAAACATGTCTATCTTGAATATATCCTTATCTTTCTTTATGTGTGAGAAAGATAACGGAGCCACAGAAACAGTTATCTGACCTTGTGACCTTGCTCATAAATTAATTAGACCAGCAGGGAAACTCCCTTAGCTTCTCCCTTAAGCCCTGGCCAGGCTCTGGGGGGGAACCTAATGTGAGATGAAAACCAGATGTTTCCGCTTAAAACAAAGGTGCCAGCTATTCTGGCTTATTGATTTTTAGGTATATAAGGCTGGACCCGCTCACAGCGACTTTGGAAGCCTCACCTACGGGTGGACGCACCGCGTAGGATTTCCCACTTGCAGGGAAAGGCTCTCCAAATCCTCGCTGTAACCGGGGCTCCCCAGCGACTGCGGATCTGGATGATGGTAAAGTATGCAAGTGGTGATGGATCTTTCTTAATCACTATTCTCTCTCTCTTGTAGTAATGATCTGATGCATTACCCTGTATTTTCCTATTTGTTTAAGCGCGCTACTTTGTCTTTTCTTACTGTATGTTTTCTATATTATTCTGTTATATTATTTAGTTATTTCTAGTAAATACACCTGTTCTTTTCACTCTGGAGTCTGAGTGTAATTGGTATCCCTAATCAGCAAAACATAAATTGGTGTCAGAAGTGGGATTCGACAAAAATGCCGTTATTTAAATTTAAAGGTAATTTGTCAAGTCCACCAGAAATCCCTGGCTGGGAAAATCCTCCCTATAGTTCGCTGGCTCAGGAGTGGGCTAGGGTCGGAGGACCGTGCGAACAATGGGAGAGCTGGCTGAAAGAAGCCGAGCCATTAGATGTTTTAAATTTTATGAAAAAGATACCTATTGAAAAAGGAAAAGAAATTACAAATTCAAATAAATGGGGATGGGTTTTGTTAACTGCATACAGAAAACAACACCAGAGTAAAGAGAGGCTACTGTTAGAACGCTCCCAGATGGAGCGACAGATGTGTGATTTACAGAGTCAAATAGTGATGTTGCAATGCCAGAATAAGTTGCTTTCTGATAAGCTGGATACTTATCAGACAGTGGCGGAGAAAGCTGCAGTGCGAGTAGCACAATATAAGTACAAGAAAAGGAGAGGGCGAGTGAATCATAAGAAAGTGCATGTAGTAATTGCAGATGCAGGTGTGCAATGGGACCCAGAGAAATGGGATGGTGATATTTGGGATTCTACAGATTCTGATGAGGCTGGTTCCACAGATGAATTTATAGATGCAAAACCTGTGTGGAGGCGAAAGATAGAAGTGGATCCTAATACTATGCAATCTGTGAGGAAGGATACCATAGAGGATTATACACAGCATGAAGTAAACGATATAATTGAGAGATTTAAGCAGAAACCGGGGGAACCCCTACTCTCTTGGATGGTGCGTTTGCATGATCAGGGAGCTGCAGGGATAACCCTAGATGAAAGAGATGCTAAAAAGTTTTTGATTTTAAGTTCAGATTCATTTGTGCAAGATGTATTTCGAAACAACCATCAGGGTATCCATTTGTTAGCATTGGCTGCTCTGGGATGTGCTACTAAATATCCTACAGAAAATGATTGGCCGGCATCTGACCGTCAGTGGTATACTTTGAGAGATTGTATACAGCGAATGAAAGAGGAAGGGATGAAAGCAGCTATATTTTTAGGAAACACTGACCTTTTGATGCAGTATCCTTTGTCGGTCACTATGAGAAAGAGAGTGATTAAAACTGCTCCACCAGCATATAAAAATGTAATTATGACCCTCCTCATTAATGAAACGGGGAACCCCCTCAATGAAGTAATTGAAAAGGTGCAACAATTGCGTGACCTTGGAGAATGGGGCCCCCGAGGGAGTGCAGGGAATCGGGACATTCGAGGCAGCCCCAAGAGCAGTGAAAACAGGATTTCTCATAAGGAAATGTTTACTGCTTTATTAAAAGATGGTATGTCCCGTGAAAAAATAGATGGAATTTCGACTCCAGAAATGTGGAAAATATATAAACAGAGAGGGTTGAATAAACCTGGCAAAAAGGTGCAATATTCACAGGCAAAAAAGGCAGGGACAACTCAGCCTACAGTGCCACCTCTTGACCCTCAACGGGACCTTCCATCTGCTCACGGAGGGCCCCCCGTGAGTGGATCATCGGTTCCGGGGGCGAAAGAGGATTGGGCACCGTTCTCTGACTTGTACCCTTTGCAGGAGGCAAGGGAGGTGAGTCAACATTATGATCAGCACAAATGAATTAATGGCCAAGCTCCAGTGCAGTGGGTACGAAAGAACTGACGGCCCCATGTGGAGCTTAAAATTTTCTGGAACAACCGATCCCCACAAACTGTAAATGCTTTAATTGACACTGGAGCAGAGGCCTCTTTATTTTTTGGAAACCCAAAGAAGTATAGGGGACAACCTGTAGTTATTACTGGGTTGGGAGGAAAACAAATTGAAGCAGTGCAAACAAAAATAGAAATGAAAATAGGGAACCTCCCAAAGCGATTGTACCCAGTAATGATTGTTCCTATTCCTGAATATATAATTGGTATAGACATTTTAAAAGGTCTGACTTTAAATCTCTCTGATGGTCAGTATCAATTTGGAGTCAGATCCTACATTAGTGCCAGACCTGTTACAGTTGGCAAAGTAAAAATACCTCCTGTGCAGATCCCTGCTGTAACTAAGTTGGTTACAATGAAGCAGTATAGAATTCCAGGAGGACATGAAGAGATATCACAGACAATTAAAGATTTATTAGATGTAGGAGTTTTAAAACCAACCACCACTGCTTGGAACAATCCGATATGGCCTGTCAAGAAAAGTGATGGATCCTGGAGAATGACGGTGGATTTTAGAGAGTTAAATAAACACACTCCACCGCTCACAGCAGCTGTGCCAGACACTGTCACTTTAATAGAAAGGGTGCAGAAGCATCCAGGAACTTGGTACGCTGTAATAGATTTAGCTAATGCATTTTTTACTATCCCAATTGCAGAAGAGCACTGGGACCAGTTTGCTTTCACGTGGATGCTCATAGTAACACTGACACTCTAGAAAGACTTTATAACTCTGTTACAGACAACCGGGCAAAGATTTCCCAAGCTGGATTGGAGTTCCCTCAGAAGGAGGATCATGAAGGCTTGGCAAAATGGGCACACCAAAAGTGTGGGCACCTCGGAGAAAAAGCCACTTATAGGTGGGCTCAAGATCGTGGCATAATAATGTCACTTGATATGATTAAAACCATAATTGCTCAGTGCCCTGTGTGCCAGCACACTCATAAACGCCCGGTACCACATGTGATAAAGGGACAACTGGGGAGAGGGAAGTTGCCAGGACAAATTTGGCAAATGGATTATGTTGGACCCCTACCCCAAGATCGAGGGTGCAAATACATTTGCACAGCTGTAGATACTTGTTTTGCTGATCAGGGATATCAATTAAACTCAGACACCAGAGTGAAAAGAGCAGGCGTATTTTACTAGAAATAACTAAATAATATAACAGAATAATACAGAAAACATACAGTAAGAAGAGACAGAATAGTGCACTTAAACAAATAGGAAAATACAGGGTAATGCATCACATCATTACTACAAGAGAGAGAGAATAGTGATTAAGAAAGATCCATCACCACTTGCATACGTTACCATCATCCAGATCCGCAGTCGCTGGGCAGCCCCGGTTACAGCGAGGATTTGGAGAGCCTGTCCCGGCAAGTGGGAAATCCTACGCGGTGCGTCCACCCGTAGGTGAGGCTTCCAAAGTCGCTGTGAGCGGGCCCAGCCTTATATACCTAAAAATCAATAAGCCAGAATAGCTGGCACCTTTGTTTTAAGCGGAAACATCTGGTTTTCATCTCACATTAGGTTCCCCCCCAGAGCCTGGCCAGGGCTTAAGGGAGAAGCTAAGGGAGTTTCCCTGCTGGTCTAGTTAATTTATGAGCAAGGTCACAAGGCCAGATAACTGTTTCTGTGGCTCCGTTATCTTGCTCACACATAAAGAAATATAAGGATACATTCAAGATAGACATGTTTTATGATGTTTAAGCTACATCTTCTATGCATATTTCACTAATGACTACATATAGAGTTAGCAGTTTCAGTTCAGGGCCTGTTGCTCAGGCTTCAGTATTCCCACCTTTTACATCAGAATAGTTGGTTTGCTATAACTTAGTATAATACCTATTAGCACAATGGTTATCAGTTATAAAATGTACAGGATTCATCTATAGGTCAACTCTGGCTTGGGCTTATTGTCCAAGCCTTAGCACTTCATTCGGTCCTTTGACCTATAGGTGAATCATGGCTCTCAAACCATCTCTATGGTTAGTGACATTAGTTTTCGTTCATCAGCTGATGATGTTTTGCAGGCATGTCCTGATCCAATATCAGGGAGGGTTCTTAAACGATCTCAGTAGTGATCTTAAGACACAAACGAGGTTAGATGCCATGCAACCTTGTAAACTCTATTTCCTGTAACAAGCAATAATAGCGATAGGACAGAGGGAAGAAGAAAGAAAAAGTCAGAATACCTAAGCAAGCAAACAGAAGAGATGCAGCAAAATCAGTTACCACCACCACGAATCCAGTGATGTCCTGTTGGTTCAGTCTCTCCTGAAATCTCAGCTCTGAGCCCTGAGAGAGGAGTACGCAGTCTTTTTATTGTCCAAGTCCCCACAATTTCTCCAAAGAGTCCGCCCATTTCCACGGAGCTCATTGTCATACGTGCCGCCCCGTGTTCCTCCAGGTGCGCATGTCCAGGTGTTCACAGTGGTCGTGCTGGAGGGGGGGTGTCGGCCTGTGGCGTCTTCAGCTTCCGCACGCCTTCCTCACCCTGATTTCTTCTCCACCTGGCTCGTGCACAAGCGCAGCTTGGCAGGCACTGCCAAGGATGATGTCGTTCTGCCTTCAGGCGGATGTAGTGGTTTCTTCGGGGACAATTCATCTCCTTCAGAGTGTACTCCTTCACGGCGACAGGATGTTGAGGCCAGGTAGTGGTAGTGGTGCGGCAGCAATGTCGAGGCAATACAGTCTCTCACACTGCCCCATGGCTTGACATTGCTGTCCTCGTGGTGGCACAAAGGATAGAGATATAAAGAGAGAGAGAAAGAAAGGACAGAAATAGCGTGCAACATGACAACTAATTATCTTTCTGACTAACATATAACTAATAACATCTTTAACAGATATATGAATTTTCCGTTAATAAACATGTAACTAACAATATATTTAACAAATACGAGTATCTTCAGTTAACAAGCATATAGCTAACAACATCTCTAACAAACATTTCATGCTCAAAATTAACTAACTCTACAAAACCAAAACATTCTACAAACCAATTTTAAGGTTGCAAGGAATCAGTAGAAGAACACAACGGCAGTTTACATGATTGACATTCACAGGGACAAAAAAGATGTATTATAAGAACAAATAAGAAAATGATTATCAAGGCTAAGGCTATAAAGTGAATTGAAATTATTACTAACATATTATCCATTATTTTTCCATGTTTCTGGTAATATATCACTGAGTGTTTGTGGCTCTGGTAGCCCACGTGGTCTGTTGCCCTGGTCTGCCGAAGTTGAGGTCAGCATACTCAGCAGGAAAATCTCTTTCCACGCCCCTTTATCCTAAAGCACATGTGTCATCTGGGCCTAGAAACTTCTATCCCAGATTTAAAGAAAGGTAAATGAGCAATAACACTACAAATAACAAATAAAACAATATTAACACTGGCAATGGTTAACAACATCCTAACCAAACACATAATAAAGGTAACAGTGACAATAACAATGTCAATTAACAATATTTTAACCAAACATATTTAACTAAAATATGTCCCACGCTGGGCCTAATGGATGTACTCCCGGTCCTTGGGGACTGGGGGAAGAAGGTGGTTGTCTGCATGAACAAGTACAATTACAAGATGGTTTACATGGACACTTATAAGACTAACACATACATATCACAAGGGAAAATATTCTGGTTGTTGCTGTCAATTGTGGAGTTGAAGATGGTCTGGCTCGCTGGAGCTGGGGTCTGCCTTTGCAGCAGGAAAATGGATTTCCATGCCCCCAGCCCAGAGTGCATGTGTGGTTTAGGTCTTGGTATTTCCATCTTGCCTTCATGGGCCCAGTAATGACTTTTTAAAGCCCAGGCCCCATTAGCAAAGGGCCCTTCCCCTGATTTGGTGTCTGTTGTTTGCTCATAATACTGGTAACAGAATGACTTAAACCCACAAATTTGTTTTCCTCCCATTCTTGGTTAACACTTAGGAAGCCGGTGCTTCCCCCAGAACCAACGGAGAGGGGAACAGTCACCCAAAGCAATTTTTGCAATGATAGACAATACATCCTAGAAATATTAATACGACAATGAACATCAACACTGCATAAAAATTTAAATTCACATAAGGATCCCCCGTCGTGACTCAGGATATCTTTCTCCGGGGGGTTTACCTGCAAGAAAAAGGAAAGAAAAGCTTCTCGGTTCATTTTGAGAACCGGAAGTGGGTTATAATTAGAAAGATGGGATAATCCACCTTGTATTAATTTTGTGCTCCTTTTCATGAGCATCTTTGGCTTTCCAGGTGTACTTGTTTATTTGGGTATCCAATACCAATAGTACTGCTCCCACCGTGGGGAGTTCGACTAAGACAGGTTGTCCTGTAAAATAAGATGGATTTCTGGGGTGGTCAGGGCCATGTGGGGCTGGCTTGATGCCCGCAATGCCACTGAATTCCCAGAAACTTCACTGTCTCAGACGGTCCTTGGATTTTTGCAGAGTTAATTTCCCAACCCTTCTGTTTCATATGATCTACCACTAATTCAAGAACTTGTTGTATTTCCTCCTCATCATTTCCTTGAATCAAAATATCATCTATATAGTGGCTTAATTGTGTGTGAGGAGGCAGCTGTATTTCATCTAAGTGTTCAGCTACAATTCTATAACAGATAGTGGGGCTATGCAACCATCCTTGTGAAAGCAAATGCTTTTCTGCAATTGGGATAGTAAAAAAAAAAAAATGCACTAGTTAAATCTATTACAGCGTACCAAGTTCCTGGATGTTTCTGAACTTCTATTAAAGTGACAGTGTCTGGCACAGCTGCTGCAAGCAGTGCAGTATGTTTGTTTACTTCTCTAAAATCCACTGTCATTCTCTAGGATCCATCACTTTTCTTGACAGGCCACACCAGACTGCCACCTCAAAACTTCTACATCTAATAAATCTCTAAGTGTCTATGATATCTCTTCGTGTCCTCCCAGAATTCTATATTGCCTCATTGTAACTAACTTAGTTGCAGCCAGGATCTGCTCAGGAGGCATTTTTTTTACTTTGCTGACCGTAACAGGTCTGGTACTAATACAGGGTTTAACTCCAAATTGATACTGACTATCAGAAAGATTTAAAGTTAGTCTTTTTAGAATGTCTATAATGATTTTATATTCAGGAATGGGGACAATCGTGACTGAATATAATAATTTTTGGAGGTTTCCTGTTTTCATTTCCATTTGTGATTGTACAGCTTTAATTTATTTTCCTCCCAGACCTATAATAATTACAGGTTGTCCGTTAAACTTCCTGGGATTCCCATATATTAAGGAGGCCTCTGCTCCAGCCTCAATTAGGGTATTTACAGTTTGTGGGGACTGGTTGTTCTAAATAAAAAACAAACAAACAACAACAAAAGGAAAAAAAAAACCCAAAACTTTGATTCACCTCACTTGTGTCCTGCAAAGGGTACAAGTCAGAAAATGCTGCCCAATCCTCTTTCACCCCCGGAACCAGTGATCCACTCACGGGGGGCCCTCCGTGGGCAGATGGAGGGTCCCGTTGAGGTTCGAGAAGGGGTGCCGTAGGCTGAGTTGTCCCTGGATTCTTAGTTTTAGTACTCTGCACTCTCTTGCTAGGTTTATTCAGCCCTCTCTGTGTATATATTCGCCACGGCTCGTTAGTTGGAACACCATAAATTTTTTCATGAGACATGCTGTCTTTTAACAAAGCCGTAAACATTTCCTTACGAGAAATCCTGTTTTCACTGCCTTTAGGGCTGTCTCGAGTATCTCGATTCCCTGCACTCCCTCGGGGGCCCCACTCTTCAAGGTCATGTAACTGTTGCACTTTTTCTGTTACTTCATCGAGGGGATCCCCCATTTCATTAATGCAAAGGGGCATGATTACATTTTTATATGCCGGTGGAACGGTTTTAATCACTCTGTTTCTCATAGTGACCGACAAAGGATGCCACATCATAAAGTCAGCGTCTCCTACAAAAATAGCTGCTTTCATCCCTTCCTCTTTCATTCGCTGTATACAATCTCGCAAAGCATACCACTGCCGGTCAGATGCCGGCCAATCATTCTCTGTAGGATATTTGGTATTACATCCCAGAGCAGCCAGTGTTAACAAATTAATATCCTGAGTGTTGTTTTGAAATGCATCCTGCACAAAAGCATTTGAACTTAAAATCAAAAACTTTTTAGAATCTCCTGCGTCTAGGGTTACCCCTGCCACTCCCTGATCCTGCAAATGCACCATCCAAGAGAGCAAGTATTCCCCCGGTCTCTGCTTAAATCTTTCAATTATATCATTTACTTCATACTGTGTATAATCCTCTATCATATCCTTCCTCACAGCTTGCCCAATATTAGGATCTCTACCGGGATCCCACTGCACACCCGCTTCTGCAATCACTGCATGAACTTTCTTACACTTTCTCCTTTTCCTATACTCATATTGTGCTACTCGCACCGCAGCTTTCTCCGCCACTGTCTGATAAGTATCCAGCTTATCAGCAAACAACTTATTCTGGCATTGCAACATCACTATTTGACTCTGCAAATCACACATCTGTCGCTCCATCTGGGAGCGCTCTAACAACAGCCTCTCTTTACTCTGGTGTTGTTTTCTACATGCAGTTAACAAAATCCACCCTTGTTTACTTGAATTTGTAGTTTCTTTTCCTTTTTCAATAGGTACTTTTTCATACAATTTAAAACATCTATTGGTCACTTTAAATAATGGCATTTTTGTCGGATCCCACTTCTGACACCAATTTATGTTTTGCTGATCAGGGATATCAATTAAACTCAGACACCAGAGTGAAAAGAGCAGGCGTATTTTACTAGAAATAACTAAATAATATAACAGAATAATACAGAAAACATACAGTAAGAAAAGACAGAATAGTGCACTTAAACAAATAGGAAAATACAGGGTAATGCATCAAATCATTACTACCTGAGAGAGAGAATAGTGATTAAGAAAGATCCATCACCACTTGCATACGTTACCATCATCCAGACCCGCAGTCGCTGGGGAGCCCCGGTTACAGCGAGGATTTGGAGAGCCTGTCCCGGCAAGTGGGAAATCCTACGCGGTGCGTCCACCCGTAGGTGAGGCTTCCAAAGTCGCTGTGAGCGGGCCCAGCCTTATATACCTAAAAATCAGTAAGCCAGAATAGCTGGCACCTTTGTTTTAAGCAGAAACATCTGGTTTTCATCTCACATTAGGTTCCCCCCCAGAGCCTGGCCAGGGCTTAAGGGAGAAGCTAAGGGAGTTTCCCTGCTTATCTAGTTAATTTATGAGCAAGGTCACAAGGTCAGATAACTGTTTCTGTGACTCCGTTATCTTGCTCACACATAAAGAAATATAAGGATACATTCAAGATAGACATGTTTTATGATGTTTAAGCTACATCTTCTATGCATATTTCACTAATGACTACATACAGAGTTAGCAGTTTCAGTTCAGGGCCTGTTGCTCAGGCCTCAGTATTCCCACCTTTTACATCAGAATAGTTGGTTTGCTATAACTTAGTATAATACCTATTAGCACAATGGTTATCAGTTATAAAATGTACAGGATTCATCTATAGGTCAACTCTGGCTTGGGCTTATTGTCCAAGCCTTAGCACTTCAATACTTACTCTGGATATTTGATTGCTCATCCCTGTAAGAGAGCCACCCATCATAGTACTATTTGTACTATAGACCTAATAATTTTATACTATGGAATTCCACTACAAATTCAAACTGACAATGGCTCTCATTTTCGAAACAAGTTTGTACAGCAATATGCTGAACAACAAAATATTCAATGGGTTTTTCATATACCGTATTACCCACAGGCTGCTGGATCGATTGAGCGAATGAATGGGTTGCTAAAAGAGCAATTGAGAAAATTGGGGGATGGGAACCTATCCCGATGGAGGACCCATCTCACAGATGCATTGCATATTCTCAACAACAGGCCTATTGGGGAAATGGAAACCCCCTTAATGCATATGACTACACCCAATCTGCAAATAAAACCTTTGACAGTAAATGAGACTTTAACTTACTGGGAAATTGTCCCAGGTGCCCTGGCCCCTTATCGGGCCACTCCAGAAGCTGCAGGGTTAGATCTTTATGCATTAAAATTAACAAAAGTGACCCCGAAACAGATAAGAGTCATAGATACTGGTGTAGGAATTCAGATTCCTACTGGACATTTTGGACTAATAACAGCTCGCTCGAGCCTAGCCCTGAAAGGTGTTCAAGTCATGGGAGGGGTGATTGATGCAGATTATCAAGGTGAAATTAAAGTAATCTTGTTGAACAACAGTGATCAAGACTTGACTATTCAACCCCATGACCGAGTAGCACAATTGTTGATACTACCGGTTTTGCAAGCAGGGGTAAAGAAAGGGGATCCACCCCCAGTCACCACAGTCCAAGGAAGTAAGGGGTTTGGATCGACAGATATTAACAATGGAGCCAAGGTATGGGTCCAAAGGCCAAGTGGCCCCCCTGAAGTGGCTGAAGTAATAGCCATGGGGAAGGACAATACCATTCTGATTATGAAACCTGGGCAAGAAAAATGGGAATATGTCCCTGCAACAAAATGTTATTTGCGAGAATAACTAGATGGTATAGAATTTTGTTTTATAGATTCTACACGATTGAATCTACCTGTCTACCGCAACGGCCCCTTCGGGAGAGGATATTATCCACGTCACCTGATCTAAGAAACTGATCTTCGAAGAACAGAAGATATAAGGACAATGAAATTGTTGTTGGTATTACTAATTAGATGCTGTTATTGTAATCAAATTGCAAATTGGGAAAACAGGTTCTTGTCCCTCGGAGAAACAATAGCAAAAATATTCGACCTGCGCAATTGTTGGGTCTGCGGGAGCCCAGGCGGATTTGAGGACTGGCCTTGGACAGCCCAACCAGTGTCACCTAGATGGTGGATCAGCACGCGAAGCGACGTACACGAAACAACAGGATTTTGGACTGATGACAGCGACCCTTGGCGACTGCATTTTCCCGGAAAAGGTCTTTTCTGTCTCAATCGGACACGAGAACATGGGGTTCAAATGGGGAAAAGTGTTTGTGAATGGACCTTGTCTCTTGGGTTTGATTGTTGGACTCCTAATTGTCCTCCTTATAATTGTTTTAAATATCGGAACAGATGGAATCAAACACATGTTAAACTCACTAATGGTAGCTGGGTAAGATGTTCTTACCACAAGTATAAGCAAGATTTTGAAGGCTGTAAAGCCGTAGGACAGGACGGTTTCTTTGACCACCTATTTCTGAGCTGTCCCAGAGATAACTCTACAAGTAAAACTCATGTTGTCCGAGATTATCAGTGGAAGTGGCAACACCAAAATGGCACCTGAACTCATTTTAGTACGTTCTGGTCCAAATCTAACAAAACATCTCGGGGATGTAATTGTAAATGGAAATCCCCTGTGGGAGCCTGGAGATGCACCTATTGTGATTCTTATGGTGCATCCACTGTGGTCGGAGGACCACTAGGCCCAGGAAACACATTATATTTTGACCCACCAATTGATGATGAAACCTGGGAAGGTCCCTTTGCCAATGGAACTTGGGCTTTAAAGGGACATTATTGGATTTGTGGCCAACATGCTTATCGGAGGCTACCCCCAAATTGGTCAGGAATATACTATATAGGATACATCCGACCCCTATTCTTTCTACTGTCACAAGATCAGGGAAAGGGGCTTGGAGTCAAAGTATATGATGATTTGGTTAGAGAAAAACGGTCCATTGACACTTCCATAACTAGGGGAAGTGCTCAAAAATGGGGACAGGATGAATGGCCACCTGAAAGAATCATAGAACATTACGGTCCAGCTTCTTGGAATCCTAACGAAATAATTTCAGGTGCCAGGGAACCCATTTATAACTTAAATCGAATAATTCGGTTACAAGCCGTTTTAGAAATAATAACTAATCAAACAGCTATGGCTCTTGACCTTCTGGCTGACCAATCCACTCAAATGAGGAATGCGATTTTTCAGCATCGCATGGTCTTAGATTATCTGTTAGCAGAAGAAGGTGGGGTTTGTGGGAAATTAAATGAATCCAATTGCTGTTTACAAATTGATGACAATGGGAAAGTAGTAAAGCAAATAACTCAAGAGATGAGAAAACTAGCTCACGTACCGATCCAAACATGGAAAGGCTTGGACCTGGATCCGTTTTCATGGCTGCCCGGGGGTCCCTGGATCAAACGTACCCTTTTCTTTTTCCTTTGTGCTATCGCTAGTCTAGTGTTTATTCCTTGCTTAATCCCTTGTGGTATACAGTTGATTAAGCGCGCAGTAACAGAAATGCAATTTGTAGTTGTACCTGACAAGACATCATCAATTGATGAACGAGAACTAATGTCACTAACCATAGAAATGGCTTGAGAACCATGATTCACCTATAGGTCAAAGGACCGAATGAAGTGCTAAGGCTTGGACAATAAGCCCAAGCCAGAGTTGACCTATAGATGAATCCTGTACATTTTATAACTAATAATCATTGTGCTAATAGATATTATACTAAGTTATAGCAAACCAACTATTTTGATGTAAAAGGTGGAAATACTGAAGCCCGAGCAACAGGCCTTGAACTGAAACTGCTAACTCTATATGTAGTCATTAGTGAAATATGCATAGAAGATGTAGCTTAAACATCATAAAACATGTCTATGTTGAATATATCCTTATCTTTCTTTATGTGTGAGCAAGATAACGGAGCCACAGAAACAGTTATCTGGCCTTGTGACCTTGCTCATAAATTAACTAGACCAGCAGGGAAACTCCCTTAGCTTCTCCCTTAAGCCCTGGCCAGGCTCTGGGGGGAACCTAATGTGAGATGAAAACCAGATGTTTCCGCTTAAAACAAAGGTGCCAGCTATTCTGGCTTACTGATTTTTAGGTATATAAGGCTGGGCCCGCTCACAGCGACTTTGGAAGCCTCACCTACGGGTGGACGCACCGCGTAGGATTTCCCACTTGCAGGGAAAGGTTCTCCAAATCCTCGCTGTAACCGGGGCTCCCCAGCGACTGCGGATCTGGATGATGGTAACGTATGCAAGTGGTGATGGATCTTTCTTAATCACTATTCTCTCTCTCAGGCAGTAATGATCTGATGCATTACCCTGTATTTTCCTATTTGTTTAAGCGCGCTACTTTGTCTTTTCTTACTGTATGTTTTCTATATTATTCTGTTATATTATTTAGTTATTTCTAGTAAATACACCTGTTCTTTTCACTCTGGTGTCTGAGTGTAATTGGTATCCCTAATCAGCAAAACAGTGGTGCTCAGTTGCCCTCTGAGCTCAAACCACAACATGGAGGCAGCAGGGAGAAGTCCTGCCTTCTTGAATATACACCAACACACCACTGCACATGACCTCTTTTAATTTGTCTGCGGTATTTTGAGTGAAAACAATATATAAGTTCAACCATTTTTGTAAAAAAAAATTTCAGAGAAGACATGGTGTTATAAAGAACATGAGCATAATTTTTCCCATTTTTTTTCTAATTATCTACTCATTCATTCACTCAGTCTTTCTGTTCTAGAATTACTGTCATGATGGGAAGAGCTAAAGAAAGAGAGTTAGTGTATTACTTGGAGGTTTTACTGGCACAGTGGCCTCACTCACTCTTCTGTGCCCCCATGCAGAATAAAGATCTCTGGTATTCCATAATTTTTCAGCAGTGTTTTCATTTGGAAGTTGGGGTACACAACAGCCTTGCAATTCTTAGGCAAGAATTTATGCCTCTATAACAGTGTGTGGCCAATATAAAGCAACGTGATCATGCATGTGGAAAATCAACAACTGGCACAGGAAAGTACATCTGTCTTCCTTTCTGAAGGACTGGATTTGCACAAGTGACATTTGTATTCCAGTGCAGGCACAACTGATGATAAATTTAGGGTATTTTTTTTTCAGCTGACACTAACACGTGCTTGGTTTAATAAAGTTACAATGGAAATGGTACAGAAGAGTATATCTTGCTTCTAGTGTGATCAGCTGTGCTAATTGTGCTAGTTGTGATCAACAGTGTGTGATTAACTTGCTTCTAGTGTGATCAACTATTTCCCAGAACAGGATAAAAAATCCAAGATGAACTGATAGATCACTCTCTGTCTGGGTTTCGGTGTCATCTTTTTAAGAGGTTGGCTTACACTGTAAGTAAGGAGTAATAAAGAGGGAGATGGAGAAAGACTTCTACAGCTCCATGCCAAACTGAAAACCCAGACTTGCAACATCACTGAGGCAGTAAGATTCCTGTAATCAGATTATATAATCCTGCATGGTGAGCCCTTTCCTCTCCCCTCTTCTCCCACCTGGCTCCTTAGATGTCTCTAAGATACCCAGAGGTATCTAAAATTCCAAAATTTTAGTACAGGAGCATTTTCATCTTTAACCAAAGTTTTTCTTTGGCATACCTCATTACATAACTAAGGCTGCACAAAAAATTGATTTCACTTCAGTGAGAGAACTGAAAAACTGGGGAGAATAATTCTTCCAGGGCATCATGAAACATTTCTTTTTATTGCTTAAAAAAAATGAAGAGTCTCTTTCTTTCAGGTATAATGAAATGTTTTGTACTCCACTTCTTGAAACATCCTATCTCATTTCTGGATCGCTTTTACTCTATTTTAAATTAAAACAAAATCAGCTGTAAAGTGAACTATAACTCTGAAATAAAACATTGTACCATTTTTCTAGGAAAATGTCAAAATGAAATATTTCAACTTTTCTATAATATCTCCTCACTTTAAAACCAATCATATTTACAGAATTTGGCACAGCTTCACAAGTACTTGCCTCAAAACTGCATTTTTCAGCAATATATTTTTATATTAAAGCTTTTTCTTTTCTCTTTACAACTTCCTTTCTCTAGTCATTGCACATTTTTCTGCTTTTCCTGATTGCTCAGATTTTTTCTTCATTGTCACATTGGCTTTTTAATAGCTTTTTAAAACTCCTTAAAATTATAAAAAATAACTCTTTCTTGATATTTTTCCAATATTATTATTATTACTCTTGCTCCTAAACTTGTGTTCATTTCCTGCATCATTTTCTTTTTCAATGCCTCAACCAGATTCCCATTTTCTGCAGTACCATATTTCTCTCTCCATCTATCCCACTTTCTCTCTTAGCTCTAACCTTCTTTTTTACAGTTTCTCCTCCAAGAATTCTACTTCAGCAGGTCTTCATAAACCCAGATTCAGCTCTTAATAGTACCATTGGTCTCCTTCATAACCCTAGACAAGACTCTCAGCCTTTCTGTGTTTTGGTTCCTCATCAGTAAAATGGGGACAATAGCATTGCTCTAGCACCAGGGCTGTTCCCAGAGAAATCAAGACTCTGGAGAGTCTGTACAATGGAGATGACACACATACCTGGATCATGTCTTGTGCACTATCCAAACCTTGAGGATTTGCCCCTAGTGCATAGGACCTTTGTACTATTATCTCCTGTGCTCTAGATACTTAAGGTGTATATGAGAATTTATACTACCTTCACTTCAAAATGAAACTTAAATTAATTTGTTCATCATAATTGTACATAAAAACAGGCCAGATTCTGTGGTGCTTGCTGGCTCCTTTCACTGGCAAAACTCCTATGAATAGCAATAGGGAGGATAAAATAAAGATCTGACTTGATTTTCATGCACAGGGAATAAACTACAGTGCAAATACATTCAGAATAAAATTAGTACTGATGACAGATGGTGACTGTCATTTGGTCTGAGCAGGTGCTACATAAATCTCCCTTCACAGATGTGTTGGTTCACCTTGTTCACAACCTGCAGTTCCCCTCCTATTCGAATCCCGCTCCTCTCCCAGGCAGCAACTCCTGGTCGTGCCAAATTGCCTAGTGGTTTTGTGATATGCACAAATGGGGACTGGGATGAGACCACCCAACTTGCTTTCATTTACAGGCTAAGCCAGGATGTAAGGCCGAGTCTCCAGAAGAAAAAGACTACAGTACTAACCCACTGTGCCGCTTAGCCCCCACAGTGCAAAAGAGTTATTCAGATGCTGCCAATGCTTCATTTTTAGATGTACTGTGGCTCTGTAACAATCAGCCTCCTAAAAACTGCAAAATGTTTCCCAGCAATAACAGCCAAAATTTTTTTCTCATTGGATTATGGCTGCCATCGTGTGGCAAATGTTTTTTACAAGTAACATTTTCCCTCCAATTAAAAAAATTAAGTTAAATCCTCTGATGAACAGTTTAGCACAACACTTAACATCTTCTTCAGCTGCAGAACGTTACTGTTATTATAATCCAATTTATTCACATAAAGAACATACTCATTCATCTTGTCCTTTGTTCAGCACAGCCTTAAAGAGGTTCAGCTGTGAACACCTTAATTCTTCTTATATTGATTCTTTTGTGTATGTGTGTGTGTTCATATGTCTCTACTTTATTTGAGCATCTCTCAGGTGAAATGAACATGTCTTTGGGAAAATATGTGTCACAGTTTCTGAACCACTCTTTTAGATATTGGGGGAATGGTGGTATATGGGATAATTTGCTAACACTAATTGCTAATGCAGTGGAGTTTCACACAATTATTATCTCTTCCACTCTCATTGTTTTGATTTGAAGGGGCTTTCTTTTGATAATCTGATGTCCCCCAAGGTGCTATGAAAATGCTAGATTTCCACACTTTTGGAATCTATACCTACCAAACCTTGTCCCTATTGATGCATATAGACAGTACATAAACATAATGCATTTCGAAGGCCAAATGTTAGTCTTTCTACAGGAACCCTTGATTAACACCTAACTGAAAAGTATCATCTAGGGTGTCAGCTGTGGCCAAAGAGCATCTGATGAAGAGAAGAACATACAAAACTGTGGGGATTCGGAAGGAGTCCCTGCGAGAAAATGGACGTGTGAACAATCCTGCATATGAGCAAGACTGGTAAAGCCTCAGCATCGGCAAGGATGTGACGTGACGAGATGACCCGGAAAGAATGAGGAAGAACCCAGGAAGTTAAACAACTCCAGGGTGTGGGTTTGGGCGGAGAAGGAAGTTTGTACAATGTCGATGTGGCAGCTTCCATCCAATCAGAAGAAAGCTTAAGGCACATGTGCAAAGCTAACTGTCCAATCAGAAAGAATTATACCATGTGATTATATCATGTGATTCTCAGCTGCATTATAAAAGGCTTGCTCCACCATAATAAAATTGGCATTGCTTAATCACACTGGTAGTCTGCACTGCTCATATCTCCCGCATATGGCGCCTGATACAGGGACCCGAAGATTAGCACAAGTCTGTGAGGACTCGGTGATGTGCTATCACGGGTGGAAAGCCAGTCAGAACTGATCCAGATGCTGCCCCGGTGTCTGAAGGTGAGAATCAGCGTGCTGTAACTTTAGGGCTCCACAGGAGGCGGCAGCCAGGGTTCCACCTCTGGCGGCGGCCGGGGAGGAATGGGGTCTACGCTTACTAGAGACGAGCAAGCAGTAGTGAAACTCCTCCAACTGATCCTCTCTGTGAGAGGGATAAAATATGACAAGTCCGCGTTAGAAGGCTTATTAAAGTGGAGCCGAGAGAAGGGACTTATCCCCAGTCCAGGGCGTGTATTTGAAGCCGCTACCTGGGAAGCCATAGGGAAACAGCTATGGGACTCGGTTACTGATGGAGGAAAGTCGGCAAAAGAAGTGAGCGGTTACACCACGTTATGGAAATTAATCCGAGAGACATTGCAGGAGATGAGTAGTGAGCGCGCGGCTGCGGCGTCTGCTGCTGCAGCTCTCGGACGGGCCTCTAATCTTGATATATCAGCCACGCCGCCGCTGCCGCCGCTACCGCACTGCCCCGACCACGGCCGGAAGGACGGACCGGCCCCTTCGCCCCGGAGCGATGAGGGAGGGGGGTGCTCTACGCTGCTTGCAGCTCCCGCCACGCTGGGTCAGCCGAAAAATCCATTTGCCTCATCAATTGTGCCGCTGGGACCGCGGCAAGCAACAGGGGCTAGATCCAAAACTGCACAATCAGGGGCTGGAAGCACCGGAAGCGTATCTGATACCAACCGGAAAGGGACTGAGGAGAGACCAGAAGAGACCATAGACTCCAATAGTGGGCGGGACGCAGATGAGGGCGTGAGTAGCAAGGACATGTACCCGCCTCCGCTTCCCTCACAAGGCAACACCTCGGGAGAACACACCCCCGCCTCACAAGTTGGCTCTTCAAACACTGAGACTTTACTCCTGCAGCTTGTAAACAGCCTTGAGAAACTGACTGTATCACAGGGAGGGAAGATGGAGCAGAGACCATATACCTTTTTGCCAAATACGAGACCACAGCCATCTGCTCCTCCTGATCCATCGCTCAAGTATTCAGTTCCCGTGCCTGCTACTAATTCCTTCCCTTCATCATTATCACAGACGGTGACTGCGCCCCCACCATCTCATCCTGCAGCTTCACATCTTTTCTCTTCACAGATGCAGAGTGCCTCTGTAGCTACGCGCCGATGGAAGGGAATCATTAGAGATGCTATAGTAGAAGGATCTTTTATCCCAGAAAATGTACAAGCATTTCCAGTTTCTTTTAATACTGTTACTGGGGCCAATGAGTGGGATCCCTTAGATTGGAAGCTGCTTGAAAAGGCTAGGGCCTCAGTACTACAAAATGGTCTCCACCATCAATTGACCAAACAAATCATTAACTATATCTTCTTGTCATCATTGTTAATTCCAAAAGATATCGATCAAATAGCAGCAGTTATTTTAACTCCATCTCAAAAAATGCTATTCGAAAGCGTGTGGATGAAGTTAGCTAATGATGAACAGGTTCGTCCACGACAACAGGGTGATCCCCTTTATCTTGTCCAAGCACAAATGCTATTAGGTACAGGGCCTTTCGCCGCAGTAGATCTACAGGTCAATTTTTCTAACGAAGTGCTACAGGTTATCACAGTCAATAGCCAGTCAGGCCCTAATGTCTGTACCTGATACAGAAGGAAAGAAACAGGATAAGTTTGTAACAGTAAAACAGGGACTTAATGAACCTTTTTCAAAATTTGTAGATTGTCTTTATGACTCTCTAGAACAACAACCTGACATGACCCAAGAGATGAAGGAAAACATGTTTAAGTTAATGGCTTTCGAAAATGCCAATCCATCTACTAAACGGCTATTAGTGACCCTCCCACAGGGAGCATCTGTAGCTGACGTGATTGAATTAACCAACAGAGGGGTGCAACAGGCCAATGTTGCAGCCTATGCCGCTGCAGTGTGCGAAATGGTTGCACCATTTTTTAAGAAGAAGGGAGACAAAGGGGGGAAAAAATGCTACAATTGCGGCAGGGAAGGTAATTTTCAAAGTCAATGTAAGAGCCCAAAAATTCAAAAATGGTGTGATAAGTGTCGGAAGGACAATCATTGCACTTCAGAATGTAGAAAGCTCTTGGGAAACATGAAGAAGAGCGCGAATCCCCCTCGCGCTCAGACACAAATGAGGGGTGTATGGCAAGCTCAACATCAAGAGCAGGAGGTAGTTTCCTGTCCAATATTGCCTCCACCACAGCAGGGAGTGCCGGAGTGGACGTGGAAACAGCAGTAGACATTACAATACAAGATCAGAGGGTCCACTTAGTAGATAGCAATGTAACAGGACCGTTAGGGTTTGGATTGAGTGCTCTATTAATAGGGAGATCGTCAACGACTCGTCAAGGCATTCAAGTGTTATTAGGAGTAATTGATGCAGATTATACTGGTGTTGTAAAAATAATGGTTCAAACTTTAATGCCACCTGTGTTTATTCCTAAAGGTAGCAAAATAGCCCAGCTTGTGCCATTTAAAGCCTGTGTTCCCAATGTAGCAGAAGGTAATTGAGGGACTGGTGGATTCGGATCAACCAGCGAACCGCAAGTATATTTATCTTTTGATATAGGTCGAGTAAAACCAGAATGTGACATGATTATCCAATCCTCTGATGGGACATGGAAGAAATTAAAAATGTTAATAGATACAGGGGCTGATGTTACAATCATATCAGCTCAACAATGGCCTACTTCATGGCCTACCATTGCAGCAGCAACAGGAGTGTTTGGCATTGGGGGGTCCCAAGCCACCAGAATTAGCAAAGATCCCATTGTAGTCAAATTTCCTGATGGAGCTCAGGTTACCACGAAACCTTATGTGATGGAAGTTCCTATTACCTTACTTGGGCGAGATGTCCTAAGTCAAGTCAAAACAACATTGGTTACACAGCCTTTTCAGTGATGGCCATTGATGAGCAGCCCATCCTCAAGCTCAAATGGAAAACAGAAACGCCTGTGTGGATAGATCAATGGCCATTGAAACAGGAAAGGCTGCAAATCGTCCATCACTTAGTTAGAGAACAATTACAAGAGGGCCACATTGTCCCTTCACAAAGTGCCTGGAATACTCCAATCTTTGTCATTCCCAAAAAGAACAACAAATGGCAATTGTTGCATGATTTAAGAGCGGTCAATGCAATAATGGAACCCATGGGATCTTTGCAGCCAGGACTGCCCTCTCCTTCAATGATACCAGAGTATTGGTCAATATTGATCATTGATCTAAAGGATTGTTTTTTCACTATTCCTCTTCATGAGGATGATAGAGAGAAATTTGCATTCTCTGTCCCATCTATTAATAAGACCGAGCCAGCAAAACGTTATCATTGGGTAGTGCTGCCTCAAGGAATGAAAAATTCACCTGCTATGTGTCAAATTTTCGTTGCCTGGACGTTAGAACCAATTAGGAAAAGATCTCCCTAGTTAATCATTTATCATTACATGGACGATATATTAATAGCTGGTAAAGACACGCAACCAGAAATTATATTAAGTCACTTACATGCAGAATTGTCAAAAAGGGGCCTTGGAATAGCCCCTGAGAAAGTACAGTTTACTTCACCCTGGAAGTATCTAGGGTGGATCATAACCGATGCTACCATTCGACCACAGAAATTGAAGATCAATACAGATATTTGCACACTAAATGATGCGCAGAAAATGATTGGAGACATTCAGTGGGTTAGAAATTTGTGTGGAATTACAAATGATGACTTAAAACCATTAATGCCATTATTGAGCACTGCTGTACAGGCTGATACAAAGAGAACCTTGACACAGGAACACAAGATTGCTTTACAAAAAATTACAGATAAAATAGAATCCTGTCATGCCCAGTGAATACAATTAGAACTTCCATTACAATTGATGATTGTTAATAGTGGCAGAAATAGACAACACCCATTAGCTATCATTGTGCAATGGGATTCAGAACAGAAACAACCATTACGTATTCTAGAATGGATCTTCACATCATACACTCCTAAGAAAACAGTAACTACGAGAGCAGAATTACTATCACAATTGATCATACAAGGTAGAAATAGAATTATTGAGATCTCAGGCAGAGATCCCCAAACTATTATTGTTCCCCTAGTACAAGAATATTTAGAATGGCTGCTTTCACAGTCGGAAGTGTTACAAATTGCTCTTGAAGATTATACTGGTCAGTTGTCCAATGTCTATCCGGCCCATCGTTTACTGCCATTATTAATGAACCAAACAATTGAAACTTTTCCAATGCAATCAGAAACACCAGTTCAAGGGCTAACAGTTTTTACAGATGCTGGAAAAAGGTCAAGGCGAGCTGCATGCACCTGGCTAGAAGAAAACGCATGGAAGTATCATATTATTCAGGGTCAAAAAGAAGACTCTTTACAAACATTAGAACTCCAAGCGGTTTTGTGGACATTTTTATCCTGGCCAGATGTAGGATTAAATGTAGTATCTGACTCATTATATGTAGTGGGAGTAGTGAAGCAGATTGAACGTGGGCAGGTAAAGGAAGTAAAAAATGAACGTTTAGGCAAACTACTACAAAAGTTAATTCACACTCTTGATCAGAGAAAAGTTTTCTATTTTATTACTCATATCAGAAGTCACCAATCTAAGGAGGGGTTAGGCTATGGGAATGACTTAGCCAATCAGCTAGTTGCTCCAGCCTGGTCCGGACCTTCTCCAGATTTGTTTGCACAAGCTAGAGAATCTCACAACTTTTTTCATCAGCCAGCAAAAATGTTACGTAGGCAATTCAAAATTCCTCTTGCAGATGCGAAAGGAATTGTAGCCTCCTGCCCGTCCTGTCAAGAAATAGGGTTTGGCCTCGGAACAGGAGTTAACCCACGGGGCCTGTCACCTTTGCAACTATGGCAAATGGATGTCACTCACATAGCTGAATTTGGTAGACTAAAATATGTACATGTTGTTATTGATACCTTTTCTATGGCCATTTGGGCTACAGCCCAAACGGGAGAAACAGCGAAACATGTAGAAAAACATTTGTATAGTTCCTTTGCAGTGCTTGGGGTACCACGAGAGATTAAAACAGACAATGGTCCTGCATATCTTTCTAGTCGCTTTCAACGTTTTTGCATTTTAAGGGGTATTAAGCACTACACAGGAATTCCACATTCTCCCACTGGACAAGGAATCATTGAACGTGCCCATCAAACTCTGAAGCAGTTGCTTCAATAACAAAAAGGGGGAATGTCAGGAATGATGCCAGCTGAATGTTTAAACAAAGCTTTGTATGTCTTAAATTTTCTGCGACTTACAGGAACGCGTCAGGAACCTCCAATGATGATTCACAGTTTAGCATTAAAGGGTGATGCCGAACAGTCTATGGGCACACAGCAACCGTTGGTCATGTTCAAAGACTTAAACACAGGCCAATGGGAGGGACCTGTTAAAGTACAATTAACTGGCAGAGGTTATATGTGCTTGCTTACAGATCATGGTTTGCGGTGGGTTCCATCTTGCTGGGTACGGCCTTGGAAAGGAGATCAAGTTTGTGATTCTAGGCCTTGTAATGGTTCTGACAGCGATTAATGCTCATCCAGCAAACTTGTAGGCTTACTAGTCACTAGTGAAAGATGATGTAGCTTAGACAAAATGTAGTTATTAATAAGGATGAAATGCTATAAGAATGTGTGTATTCAACTTTCTTTGTTTAGCAATATTAAGAATTAAGAACTCAAGTGTTTAACCTTATTAGAAACTCCCTTGGTTTTCCCCCCTGAGTGGTGGCCAGGCTCTGGGTGGAACCCAACAGGAGGATGAAATCAGATGTTTCCGCTCAAAGAAAATTGCCAGTTATTTTGGCCTGTTGATTTAGAGGCTGGACCTGCTTGCAGCGATGTTGGATGCCTCACCTACGGATGGACGCATCGCGTAGGATTTCCAGTTTGCATGGAAGGGCACTCTAAATTCTCGCTGCATCCAGGGTTCCCCAGCAATTGCGGATCTGAATGTTAGTACTCCCATTATAGGATGGTTGAAGAAATTGTTAAAAGGAGTAATCATTGTAATTATTGTGATTATTGTGCTTGCTATTATTTTGCCATGTTTAATTTCTTGTGTTAGACAGTCGCTGTGAAAAGGCTTACACGGAGTTTGGATTGCTCAAAAACAAAAAGAGGGATATGTGGGGATTCGGAAGGAGTCCCTGCGAGAAAATGGACGTGTGAACAATCCTGCATATGAGCAAGACTGGTAAAGCCTCAGCATCGGCAAGGATGTGACGAAATGACCCGGAAAGAATGAGGAAGAACCCAGGAAGTTAAACAACTCCAGGGTGTGGGTCTGGGCGGAGAAGGAAGTTTGTACAATGTCGATGTGGCAGTTTTCATCCAATCAGAAGAGAGCTTAAGGCGCATGTGCAAAGCTAACTGTGCAATCAGAAAGAATTATACCATGTGATTATATCATGTGATTCTCAGCTGCATTATAAAAGGCTTGCTCCACCATAATAAAATTGGCATTGCTTAATCACACTGGTAGTCTGCACTGCTCATATCTCCCGCACAAAACTTTTAAGTTTCCTTGCTTCCTAAGACAGAGTCTGACCCAGGCCAGTTCCCAGACTTAACTGCTCTAACCTGCCAACAAGTTACAGAGCCCCTCAGAGTACAGACAAAGGATAAACACTGCACCTTTCTTACATGTGTTCCCTCCTGGTGGGCTAATGATCTGTCTCAAAAATCTCTGAACTACATTAGAATTCAGATGAGATCTTCCAGGACCACATCCACCAGCTATGTGGCTGCTCTCTGCTGGCATGAAGCAAAGGCTATGTGGCATCTTGTGGGAGTGTCAGCTCTGCACAGCTGTGGGAGATTCAATACTTAAGAGCCAAATCAACATCATCTGGTCAGCTCAGCTAGGGACCTCTGTTTGGGGAGCTTGGTGAAGGTGGAAATCTCTGGTTGAGAGAACTCTGCTTAGCTAGCCAGGTAGGAGTTCTGTCCTGTGCTGGCTTGGAGAAGCGTCAGCTCTACTCTGTGCCAGCCCGGAGAAGCAGCAAGTTTTGGAGAAGAAACAGGCCTTTGAAGAGAGATACCAGGCTGTGCTGGTGTGGTGAAGAAAATGGCAGCACCGAGACTGCCTGTGTGGTATGGAACTGTTTGTGGGTGAGTGTTGATGACTGTCTAGCTGTTGATTTGCTTATCATGAAGTAAGAGCTAAGGTAGTGAGAGCATAAGTATGTACCATTTTAATAATAAAGGATTTTCCTTCTGCACTTCAATGGAGAGTCTGTGTCTCAGTTGCCACAGCATCTGGCCAGGGCCTGAGCTTTTCCTTTACAAACCAGCACTGCTGACAATGTTCATAGTACTAAATACTGTGTTGCAAACTCCTAGAGTCAGAATCAGGAGAATTTTGGTTACACTGTCTTAAAATACATTTCTAGCCCTCATAGCTCTCTAAAAACCTGATGTGACATAAAGGACCAGAAAGCAAAGAAAAAGAGCTCTAAATTATTAAGTCAGTCTTAAAAGAGCCCAACTCATGATTTTTGAACAGTTGCGATCTGTAAAATTGAATTCTACTAAAATAACAACCCTCAGAAGCTACTCTGGCAAAAATTGAACTTTCTGTCAATTAATGCCTTTATCAAACTGCACTAGGATTTTCACAATTCAGCAACAACTGAAACACCATCAAACTCGACCACTATCAAAAAGCACATCATCTGCTAAAAATATAGAGTATTATAAAATGGTGAAAATAATTCCAGGAGCATGGGTAGGACTTTGTTTACTGCCAACCCAAAGCGACTCTTCTGTTTCAGAGCCCTAATCAATACTCTGCAGAGTCAAGCTTTGTTTGTTCCTTCTTTCCTTTTGATTCATGACTTTTCAGAGTATGCTTTGGTCTGGTGGGTAAACCATGCTCCAGAAATATGCTCAGCTCTGGACACAAGAGTACTGGAAAGAATAAAATGGTGCTAGGGGGGATACTGGAAACTACAGAGCAGCAATTCTGACTTCCTGCCAGGGTAAGATAATAGCATGTGATGGTTTAGCCCCTGCCGGGGTCTGAGACCACGCGGCTGCTGCCCCTCCCCCACAAAGGGAGTGAAATACAAAGACCCGAGATTGAGATAAGGGAAGGTTTAATACAACAGAGCAACAGCAACATAACAAACAATAACAATAAGAATAACAGTGATAACAATGAACAGAGCAAAGTATATACCGATACAGGAAAGAGAGAACGGGCTGCGCCAACCCACGTGATCACCGATTCTTCCCGCACTCGCGCCAGGATGTGACGTCAGCATGATATATGAATAACCCGGCTAGAGCTTCCCCCCCACTGCTGGGGAAACTTAACCCTATCCTGGCTAAACCAGGACATAATCTACCCCTTTATTCTATACTATGTGCATCACATCCAGCTGCTATTTAGCAATTAGCATTGACAAAGAAAAATTAACAAAAGCACAGTATAACTCACGGTGTGTTTTCACCCGCAATCAAGTCCCCTTGTGGTACGCATCGGACCTCTCCATCCTTCTGCATCACCCACCAGGTGCACCCAGGTCCTTGAGCAAAAACAATCCTGTGGATGGGTTTGCCTTTGCCCGGCGCAGGACTGACCCAGACCATTTTTCCCAGCAGATCCCTCATGCGCACCACAGGGACTTTATCCCCGTCTACAACACGTGGAAGTTTTGACTGAGCCGGGCCAGCTCGACTGGCAGATCCTCTTGTGTTGACTAACCAAGTGGCCTTTGTCAGATGTGTGTCCCAGTGTTTGAAGGTTCCACCCCCCATTGCTCTCAATGTAGTTTTTAACAGTCCATTGTAGCGCTCGATCTTCCCGGAGGCTGGTGCGTGGTAGGGGATGTGGTAGACCCACTCGATGCCGTGTTCTTCTGCCCAGGCATCTATGAGGTTATTTCGGAAGTGAGTCCCATTGTCCGACTCAATCCTCTCTGGGGTGCCGTGTGGCCACAGCACTCGGTCTTCAAAGCCCGGGATGGTATTCTGGGCAGTGGCGTGGGACACTGGATAAGTTTCGAGCCACCCAGTGGTTGCTTCCACCATTGTGAGCACGTGGCGCTTGCCTCGGCGGGTCTGTGGCAGTGTGATGTAGTCGATCTGCCAGGCCTCTCCATATTTATATTTCATCCATCGATCTTCACCCGTTTGGCTTGTTTGATTGCAGCACACGTCTCACATCCGTGGATGATCTCTGCGATGGTGTCAATGGTGAGGTCCACCCCTCGATCTCGAGCCCACCTATACGTTGCATCTCTGCCTTGGTGGCCCGAGGTCTCACGGGCCCACCGGGCTATGAACAGTTCACCTTTACGCTGCCAGTCCAAGTCCACCTGAACCACCTCGATCTTAGCAGCTTGGTCCGCCTGCTGGTTGTGTTGATGTTCATCAGTGGCCTGACTCTTGGGTATATGGGCGTCCACATGGCGCACCTTCACAACGAGGTTCTCCACCCGGGCTGCAATGTCCTGCCATACTTCAGCGGCCCAGATGGGTCTGCCCTTGCGTTGCCAGTTGTTCTGTTTCCATTGCTGCAACCACATCCACAGGGCACTTGCCACCACCCATGAGTCAGTGTAGAGATAGAGCCTCGGCCACTTTTCTCGCTCAGCAATCTCCAAAGCCAATTGGGTGGCTTTCACCTCTGCAAACTGGCTCGATTCACCTTGTCCCTCAACAGCTTCAGTGGTTTCTCGTGTGGGATGCCACACTGCAGCCTTCCATCGTCGATGTTTTCCCACAATGCGGCAAGACCCATCAGTGAACAGGGCATATTGTTTCTCCTTCTCTGGCAGCTCGTTATATGGTGGGGCCTCCTCAGCACGTTTCACCTCTTGTTCTGGTGACATCCCAGCATCTTTGTTCTCTGGCCAGTTTATGATCATTTCCACTAATCCTGGGGGGTCGAGGTTCCCTATTCGAGCCCGTTGTGTTATCAATGCAACCCATTTACTCCACGTGGCATCTGTTGCATGATGTGTGGAGGGAGCCTTTCCTTTGAAAATCCATCCCAGCACCGGCAGTCGGGGTGCCAGGAGGAGCTGTGTCTCAGTGCCGACCACTTCTGAGGCAGCTCGAATTCCTTCGTACGCTGCCAGTATCTCCTTCTCAGTCAGTGTATAGTTAGCTTCAGAGCCTTTGTATCCCCGGCTCCAAAAGCCTAGAGGTCGGCCTCGGGATTCCCCATCTGCTCTCTGCCAAAGGCTCCAGGAAGGGCCATTCTCCCCGGCTGCGGTGTAGAGCACGTTTTTAATCTCCTGCCCTGCCTGGACTGGCCCGAGGGCCACTGCCTGGGTAATCTCCTGCTTAATTTGTTCAAAGGCTTGTTGTTGCTCTGGGCCCCATTTAAAATCGTTCTTCTTGCGGGTTACGTGGTAGAGAGGGCTCACAATCAGGCTGTAGTTTGGGATATGCATCCTCCAGAACCCCACAGCGCCCAGGAAAGACTGACTCTCCTTTTTAGTGGTTGGTGGGGCCATGGCTGTTATCTTGTTTATCACCTCCATTGGGATGTGGCGACGCCCATCTTGCCATTTTATTCCTAGGAACTGAATCTCCCTTCCAGGCCCCTTAACCTTCTGTCGCTTGATGGCAAAACCAGCCTTCAGGAGGATTTCAATTATCTTCTTTCCTTTCTCAAAGACTTCCTCAGCTGTGTCCCCCCATACAATGATATCATCAATGAACTGCAGGTGTTCTGGAGCCCCACCTTTCTCCAGTGCAGTATGGACCAGTCTATGGCAAATGGTGGAGCTGTGTTTCCACCCCTGGGGCAATCGATTCCAGGTGTACTGGATACCCCTCCAAGTGAACGCAAACTGTGGCCTGCACTCTGGTGCTATTGGAATGGAGAAAAACACGTTAGCGATGTCAATTGTGGTGTACCACTTGGCTGCCTTCGACTCCAGCTCATACTGGCGCTCTAGCATGTCCGGCACTGCAGCACTCATCGCTGGCGTAACTTCATTCAGGCCACGGTAGTCCATGGTCAGTCTCCATTCGCCATTAGGTTTTCTCACTGGCCATATAGGGCTGTTGAAAGGTGAATGAGTCTTGCTGATCACCTTCTGGCTTTCTAGTCGACGGATCAGCTGATGGATGAGGACCAGGGAATCTCGGTTAGTACGGTACTGCCGCCGGTGCACCGTCTTGGTGGCAATTGGCACTCGCTGCTCTTCAACCTTAAGCGACCCCACCACCGAGGGGTCCTCTGAGAGGCCGGGTAAGGTGGACAATTGCTCAACCTCCTCCAGGGCAGCTATACCAAAGGCCCACCGGTACCCTTTTGGGTCTTTAAAGTACCCTCTCCTGAGGTAATCTATACCTAGGATGCACAGGGCATCTGGGCCAGTCACAATGGGGTGCTTATGCCAGTCCTTCCCAGTTAAGCTTACTTCAGCTTCTAATAGGGTCAGCTGTTGGGACCCCCCTGTCACTCCAGAGATGCAGATGGGTTCAACCCCACTGTGGCTTGATGGCATCAGGGTGCACTGTGCACCAGTGTCTACCAAGGCCTTATATTCTTGTGGGTCTGATGTGCCAGGCCATCGGATCCACACCTTCCAGTAAATCCGATTATCCCTTTCCTCCACCTGGCTGGAGGCAGGGCCCCTCTAATCCTGCTCACCATCACTCACTTGATCTAAGAGTGACTCCTGCAAGAATGACTTCCTGGTCCCCTTAAGAGGGTCAAGCATACTGTTGGCCATTCTATTCTGTCTGGGGGATTTCCGACTAGACACTGGAGCTGCATCTCTCTTGGAAGACTCCCCTTTCATGGTGGTCTTCCCTTTCAGTTGCTGTACTTGTGCAGCTAGGGCGGGAGTGGGCTGTCCATGCCACCTTCTCATGTTTTCCCCATGGTCGCGGAGGAAGAACCACAGGGTGCCCCGTGGTGTGTGTCTTCCACTGCCCTTCTCTTGGGTGGGGAAGCGCCTACTTCTAATAGCTGAGACATTGGCCCGTGCAGGTGGAACATAGGACATGTCCTGTTCCACTTTCTGGACCCTCTGAGACAGTTCCTCTACAGCTGAAACCAAAGCATGTTGGGAGGAAGGGAGACTTCCCTCATAGTGCCGGAGCTGGATAATCACTTTGTCCACTGTCTGAATCTGGGTGTCTCGCCACCAGGATGCTACTGCTAATGCTTTGGAATGTCCCTCTGGTCCACTTTGCAGGAACTTCCGCCACATCAGCTGTGTACAAGGGACCTGATCTGGATCCAATGGTGACTACTCATCATTCAGATCACCATAGATCATGTCAAACACAGCCATTTCCCTGAGGTTTTGGATGCCTTTCTCCATGTCGGTCCACTTGCCTAACCGACATAGAGCATCATCCTTGTAGGGGTACCTCTCCCTCAGAGCGAGCAGGAGTCGCCTCCAAAGGCTGAGGGTTTGAGCCTGTTTCCCTATTGCCTTGTCAATAGCAGCCTGCTTGGCTAAAGGTCCCAGCTGCTTGGCCTCTCTCCCCTCCAATTCCAAACCAGCAGCTCCACTATCCCAGCATTGGAGCAGCCAGGTGCAAATTTGCTCGCCTGGAAGGCGGCTGAAATCCTTCCGCATATCTCGCAACTCACTCAGGGATAGAGATCGGATGGTTACCTCCGGCTCTTCCTCCTGCTCTCGTGATGGGCCTGGTTCATTGTCACCCTGTACATTGCGAGGGGATTTTTTGGTATATTTGGTTTTCCGTATCGGGGCGACTGATATTGGCACTGCTTGTCCCTCTGGCTCAGCTGCTGTGCTGGGGGAGACGACTGGTACTGGCACTGCCTGTCCCCCTGGCCCAGCTGCTGCACCAGTAAGTTCACTTTCAGACCCTGCAGCCCTTTCTCCCCCTTGAGGGCAGTGATCAGTGTTAAGGGCGATGCGGTAAGCATGGGCAAGCCCCCAGCACATCGCAGCGAGCTGCATCTCCCGGGATTTGTCAGATTGGCCGCACACCTTTTCCAAACACTCCACCAGTTTATCAGGACTCTGCACTTGTTCGGGAGTAAAATCCCAGAACGTTGGGGGTGACCACTGACTCAGGTACTTGCCCATCTTCTCCCACATACCTAGCCATTTATAACTATCTGCCCCTGGGGCAGGTTTCCGGGTGGTGCTATTGTTGGAGAAATACCGCATGGCCCAAAACAAGATCTGGCAGACATTTAGAAAGCATTGTGCCGCGAACACAGTGGCCTGGATGCTCCAGGGATAGCTGAAACTGTCAAAAACCGAGAGAATCTCTTCCCCTGGCTCACCCACAGAGGGGGTGAGACCCCAAACAAAAGACCAGGCAGCAAACAGGTAGCAGTTCACCTCCACAAGCAGCGATATGAGCCCATTATAAGCAGACAGTAACCAGTACAGCAAAACAAGACCCTTGGCACATTTTCCACCGCCAACAAACACCAGCACTGGGAACACACAGGGGATATAAGGATTAATCCAGCCCCACCACGCAAGCAAATTGCCCAGCATTGCAAACGTTTCTTATCAAACTGTGGTCGTTTGACCTTGGCTAAATGCCAGGTACCCACCAAGTCGCTCTATCACTTCCCCCCCTTTCCCCTTTTTTCTCAATAGGGCAAAGAAGGGAAAGAAAATAAGATAGGAAAACAAAACAACCCTTGTGGGTAAAACAACAGCAGTTTTAATATAAGCAAAGCGAAGCAAAGGTCCGCGCGGGAAAGCAAAAAAAAGAAAACAGATTTATTCTCTACTTCCCATGAACAGGTGATGTCGGGCCTTCTCAGGAAGCAGGGCTCTGATACGCGTAGTGGTTGCCTCGGAGGACCAAGGGTGACCCCACCTCTTCCTCCTTTCTCCCAGCTTTATACTGAGCAGACGTCATATGGTCTGGAATATCCCTTTGGTCAGTTCGGGTCAGCTGTCCTGGTTGTGTCCCCTCCCAAGATCTTGCCCACCCCGTCCCACTGTGGGGGGGGAAATGTCAGAAAGAGCCTTGGTGCTGTGTAAGCACTACTCAGCAGTAGCCACAACACCAGTGTGCTATCAACACCCTGCCAGCTCCCAACATAAAACACAGCACCATGAGGGCTGCTACAGGGGAAAACCAATTCTGGCTCAGCCAGACCCGGTACACAAACTAATGCAAATAAAAACAGAAAAATTACACCTGACAGATTGCTCTAACACACCTTCTCCTTTTGTCCTTATTTCAGTCTTCTCCATCCCCACCTTGGAGCGCCAAAGTTGTGATGGTTTAATCCCTGCCGGGGTCTGAGACCATGCAGCCGCTGCCCCTCCCCCACAAAGGGAGTGAAATACAAAGCCCCGGGCCTGAGATAAGGAGAGGTTTAATACAACAGAGCAACAGCAACACAACAAACAATAACAATAAGAATAACAGTGATAACAATGAACAGAGCAAAGTATATACCGATACAGGAAAGAGAGAACCGGCTGCGCCAACCCACGTGATCACCGATTCTTCCTGCGCTCGCGCCAGGATGTGACGTCAGCATGATATATGAATAACCCGGCTAGAGCTTCCCCCCCACTGCTGGGGAAACTTAACCCTATCCTGGCTAAACCAGGACATAGCATAAACCCACTGAGCACATGGATAAACACATGTAAGGAACTGAAGGAAGTAATGCCTCAAACATGCATCAATATGGAAAGCCTCAAGAACAAATTGTGGCCTTTGTGGTTAGTCTAATGAATTAATTATCTGCCTAGGGAAGTGCAGGGTATATCGAAGGGTGCATGGCTCCGCTCCCTTGCAGTTGTATAGCCAAATTCCTTAGATAAGCCTCGAAGGAAGGAGACATAGACTGAGTAAAACCATATGTTCGGGTTAATGCCTACACCTTAATTTACCGCTATAGCCTCAAAGAAGAGCTAAAAGATTGATGAGAGATAAATAACCAGCACCAGATGGACCTAAGCAAAATCTGAGGAAAAACTAAAGGGGTGGGGGGGTGAGCACAACCACTGAACCCATGCTCCACTTTTTTCCTTGTCTCTCATGGAAATGAGTTTGTGGAATACCTGCCTCTCCTCGTCTAGTATGCTAATCAGCTGATAAGATGAACTTAAAAGGCCACTGAAAACTTTGCTGCATGTGCTTTTCTTTCTTGGCTCTTCTGGCTCTTCTGGGCTATTTCTACCCCAGTAAAACATTTTAACTGGTCGTCTGGTGTCGTTTCACCTTAATTTAACCCGAGGGGATCACAGAATCTTTATGACTCTCTGGGCTCCCAGTTCAGGTCGTAACAACACAGTGTGTTGCAAAGGATCTGACATGGTTTCTGCAAAGGGAAATCCTGCCTTATGGACCTGCTGGACTTCTATAACTGCACTAGTAAGCAAACCAGTGGATTTTCAAAAAAGCCATTGACAATGTCCTACACCAAAGGTTAATACAGAAAATAACCATGGACTGGAGGATAGGTTCTTTTATGAATTTTAAGCTTGTTAAAAGATAAGAAACAAATTGTAAGGCTTAACTGATGTTTTTCAGGATGAAGAAGCATCTGCAGTGACCCCCCCCCCTAGAAACTGGTGCTGGGACCAGTTTTATTCAACACCTTTATCAATCACCTGGAGAAGGGAGTTCACAGTGAACTCTCTTAAGTGTGCAGATGACATTATGCTCTTTCAGGTAGTTAAATTCCTTGCCAATAGCGCCAAATTCCAGAAGGAGCTCACAAAACTGAATGGGCAAAAAAAGTCTGCTAGGTAAGCTTCACTTTAGATAAATATAATGTAGTGCACCTATGGAAAAATAATCTAAACCATGTCTATGTGGCGCTGAACTTAAAACTGGCAGTTATGAGCCAAGAAAAAGGTTGTTGGTTGTCTCTGACAGTTTCCTGAAATCGTTGGCTCAATGCACAGGCCAAAAAAGGCAGCAAGATGCTGGGTGTCATCAGCAAAGATATTCAGAACAAGGAGAACATAATTTTGCTGCTATGTTAAGGTCTTGGCGCAGCCACACCTCAAGTCCTGTAGGAGGTTGTACAGGAATTAGAGAGGTGCAGAGAAATGAGCAAGGAAATAAAACAGCTGCCTTATGAGGAGATACAAAAAGGTGGGGACGCCTTACTTGGAGAGGTTGTATGATGAAGAATTACAAAATCAAGAAGGCAGTGGATAAGGTAAATGTAGAACTGCTATTCGCCATATCCAACACCACTAGACACAGGGGGAACTTGATGACACTACTGAGAGTAGTTTAAAATAGAGTTTAAACTAGTTAAAAGAGAGTACAGATTTACAAAGTGAGTAGTGAACTTTGGAACTTCGCTGTCACATGATATGCAGGCAGACAGTATCAACAGGTTCATATACAGGATTATATACATTCATGAACAGACTTAAGAGCAGACAGCAAAAGGAACAAGGAAGGACAAACCCTCCAGCATCCTTACTGCAACTTTGGAAGTTAAGGAAGTCACCCACAGAAGTGGCCAGTTTACATGCTTTCACTAAATACTGTAGGGCAGTGAGAGAATACTGGGCTTAACTGAACATTGGTCTGACGTAGTAGGACATTTCTAAAGTGTTTACTTTTTTCCACCAGTCACACAACAGCAGGTATTTGGGCAACACAACATGTCCCATTCTGTTGTCTGCTGATGAGCATCCTATGGCACCAGTAATTCCTTCTGTGACTTTCCACTTCACTGACTCATGCCTTGAAGTCCTGCACCTTTCATAAAGTAGTCACTGTGGAGCTGGAAATTTATGGTTAACATCTTTCAGGAAGAGCTATTTTCTGCTTTCACACTTGTAATGCTGTGTGTGCTCATGTGTATGATATGTTATCTTCCTTTGCAGCATGTTACAAAGTTCCCTTGTTAAACCTTTTACAAAATTGACATGGCTTCCTGTGGTGGTTTGACCTTGGCTAAATGCCAGGTACCCACCAAGTCGCTCTGTCACTTCCCCCACTTCCCCCTTTTTTCTCAACAGGGCAAAGAGGGGAAAGAAAATAAGATAGGAAAAAAAACCCAACCCTTGTGGGTAAAACAAAAGCAGTTTTAATATAAGCAAAGCGATGTGGCAACTGAGGCACGGACTCCCGAAGAAATCCAGAGAGAAAGAGAGAGTTTATTGTTACAACAGTACATACTTATGCTCTCGGATGCTGTCGTTAAAGCTCTTACTTCATAGTTAACAAATCAGCAATTAGACAGCTATCAACCTTTTCTCCTATCAGCATAAGGCCACTCTTAACACGCGCTGTGCAGACCAATCACCCTCTCGTTCATGCGCTGTTCTCGCGGTAGCATCTTCTCACAGTTCAGTACTTTTCCACAGTTTAGTGTTGCAGCTGTCCGTTGTTTTTCCCTGCCACCTTGGCATAGCTCAACAGCCTCTTATCTTTCTTCCAAGGCCTGTTTTTCATCAAAGCCTAGCACTTTCTCACAGGCTGTGCAAGGCTGGCAGGCCAATGCCTCCCACAAAGTGAAGTAAAGGTCCGCGCGTGAAAGCAAAAAAAAGAAAACAGATTTATTCTCTACTTCCCATGAACAGGTGATGTCGGGCCTTCTCAGGAAGCAGGGCTCTGATACGCGTAGTGGTTGCCTCGGAGGACCAAGGGTGACCCCACCTCTTCCTCCTTTCTCCCAGCTTTATACTGAGCAGACGTCATATGGTCTGGAATATCCCTTTGGTCAGTTCGGGTCAGCTGTCCTGGTTGTGTCCCCTCCCAAGATCTTGCCCACTGTCCCAATCCAATGTTGGGGGAGGTTTCGATACAATCCCAAGAGCGAGATTAAGACACAAACGAGGTCAAATGCCGTATACCCAAAACAGGTTTTTATTCTTAAAGAAGTGAAGAGGGGTAGCGATAGGACAGAATGGAAGGAAAAGACAGAAATAAAGCAAGGATATAAAGCGGCGTCCCGTTGGTCCTCAGTCTTCAGTTCTTCGGTGGTGGGTGCACACGGATCTGGCTTCGATGGTGGATGCACACTGAGCAAAATTTTTTGCTGCCTTTTTAAGTTCATTGTATCTGCTGATTAGCATATCTGCTCACCTTTAGTTTTTTCTTTCTCTGGTCCAACAGGTTTTGTTGCATCTGGCTTCAGGGCAGGAACGTTTGCCTCCTGTCAGTTCATTAGCAATGCATGTATGGGGTCTGGCCTACACAATAGAGCCACAAATGGCTACAGGATGGGGCCAACTCAGCACACGTCTGCCCCTTTGAGGCTTGTCTAGAGTCCGGACAATGCAACTGCAAAGAAGTGGGGGGGTGCATCCTTCAATACACTCCTGCTTCTCTGGGCGATATCCCCCAGACCAATTCACAGGCCACAGCAGCTTCTCTTGGAGGTTTGCACAGACACAAGCAAGCTTTGAGGCAGTCATAGGACATTTCAGTCTCTCACACCCACCCCGTGGCTCAAAGATTGCTTTAGGACCTGTAAGGGAAAGAATGTTGTTTTCGCATAATAAGCCTGATGTGAAGGGCAGGAGCGATTCACCAAAGCAATCAACAAGAGCAATTCACAACCATTGAAATCCCTGGCCTAGGGCTAGAAGGCAAGTGGTCTTTTTGTCAACTGTGATGACCCAGTACTTGGAACTGGCTTTAGATGGATGCAGATACCGAAAGACTTGGGGAACCTGAATTTCAAACTTTTCTCTCTTAGTACGCTTGCGTGATGAGCTCATGCATATTAACTTCTCCGCCCTGGAGAAAGCCAAGGTTCATTTCCATGAACATGCGACGTATGAACACATACATGAAGGGGCGTATCGGTAGGCGGTTCGGGAAGTCTGTACACCCTGTAGTACTCAGCCAATGAAGAATCAGGGGAGGGAACTGGCGGTTGGGAGAAAGGGATATAAACCATTGCACGATGGCTGTTAGGTGCGTCCACCTGATGGGGCGCCCGGTCTTGCAAGAACGTAATAAAGAGTGCTTCACACCGCATCCTGTCTGAGCCGTTGATAATTGGCAGCTGAGCGTTTCTCACAATTTGGGGGCTCGTCCGGGATCGAAGTCGTTGCCTGGGAGTCTCCGCCACTGAGGGCGAGGAGGCGCCCTGTTGATTTCAACGGTCTCGCGAATCATCGACGGTGACTCCACGGGGACCGACTGAGATCCTGAGAGTGATAATATAGACGGGCCTTGTGAACCACTGGGGGCAAAAGGATAAAAAAAAAAAAAAAGAGAGGAACCCCGGAAAGCGCTGTTAGACCAGGCAACTCTGTGCATGGACGAAGGTAAGAAAATTGGACTGTTAAGTACTGCCTTGGTGGTCTGGGAGATTCTGGTGGGTGGGAGCAAGTGAGCCGTACGTTAGTACGGGCTGAGGGCGGAGTCCACAGTGGCAGTTCTGCTGTACCGCGAGGAAAATGACCAGAAGTCTCGGGGAAAAAAAATGGGGAACAAAAAGACTAAGCTTAGCGGGAATTCAGGGAAGGTCCCTGAAAACATTCCCCTGGACAGTCCGTTGGGGAGAATGTTGATACAATGGAGGAACGTTCCGAATACAAAGAGGAAGGACAAAAAGAAAATGATACATTATTGTGTTTTTGTGTGGACAAAGGAGCCCATTTTGGGACATAAGGCTTTTTGGCCAAAATATGGGTCAACTGAGAACTGGTTATGTCAAGACTTAAACTTCTATGTGAATTCAAAGATCCCTTTTTCACAAGAGGAGTCTGACTACGCCTCCTGCTGGGTCCAACAAAGGACTGAACACCTTTTTACCTTAAAGGTGGAACAGGAGGAACGGGAAGAAACTGGGGATGAAAAGCCTCCAGAACCTCAATCATGGGACCCCCTTAAGTATTTACCCCCTCCTTATAATCCTCCTCCCCCTTCCCATAACCCTGGTGATCAAATTCTCCCTTCCCCTGCGCCTGTAACAGAGCATCAGGGTCAACAAGATGGGGCAATGAACGCCCCCTCCCCTCCAAAAACGCACTGTAGATTAAAAAGAGAATTAGAACAGTGCATGTGATAGACAGTAAACTGTTTATTCATCAAATCCCGTCAAAGATACTGGAAGCTTGTGTTATGTTATTCTATAAACTATGTAAACCTAGCCTAGGATTAATCTTAACTATTACATTGTGTAATGACTAACAGACTATACTAACAGACTATAAGTGCTTATCTAAGTTAAAATGCTGAAGCAAGGACTTACACTGTGTAAGAGACTAAAAGGAGGGAAAAGGTAGGGGGGGTTGAGAAGGGCAAAGGGGAAGTGTCTGTACTCTGTGAGGTATAAACAAAAGCTTTGTGAGACTACCCTCAGGAAAGCAAGAAATACGAGAAATTCGTGACGCGAGGAAGACGTGGAGCCTTCATCCCCACGACCACCGGGAGGCAGAAAACAACCCCCTAGCAACAAGGCGCGCAGACGCAGAATACACCCCTTGACGAAACACAGATACCGGGAGACGGAGGATATAAAAAGAAAGACTTTTGGGAGGTGTGCGCGCGCCGTTTGCGGAGTTGAACTCCCCGGCCGCCCAGTGCTGTTTTTCTTGTTGCCGCTTGCTAAATAAACAATTGGGATTTTTATTGGCCCTGTCTCACATCAGTTTGAGAATTTACTTATAACAGTGCAGGAGGGATTTGGGGAATTTTCCTATGAGAACAGGGGACCAGGATTTAAGAACAATAGACTCCATGTTGGGCTCAAGGCCGGGGAAGAAGGAAGTAGGGGGTGGAAGGTCAGATCGTGGGGCGGGGTAGGAGACTGTCATGGCATAGATCATCTCACTATCGCCCAGGATTGTCTAGCGGATGATATCGTTGTGGGAGACTGGGGCATTTTGAGAGAGAATGCCCAGAGTTAAAGAAGGAAGAAAAAGTAATTCCAATCATGAACTTTGAAGACATAGAATAGAGGAGTCAGGGGCTCTTTAGCTATAGATCCCACCAAGAGCCCTTGATAAATTTGAGGGTGGGACCCCGGGAGGAGGAAGTGATATTCTTAGTTGATACCGGGGCAAGCAGGACTTCTTTAAATTATATTCCCTTGGGGTTGGAGCTATCAGACCAATGGGCGTCAGTGGCCAGCATAAAAGGGGAAAGGTTTACGGTTTCTGTATTTAAACCTAACAGTTTGAGATTTAAAAATAGGACAGTTGTGGGACAACTGTTATATGTCCCAAAGGCAGGCAGTAATCTGCTGGGCTGGGATTTGGTGATACGATTAGGATTACAAATCCACACTTATAAGGAATGTATGACTATTACTATGAATACTCTGACAGAGAAAGATGAAGCAGATATATGCCAACACGGAAGTCTCGGACACAACTTAGACGACCAATGTGATCAAGTTGATGCCACTTTATTAAAGGTTACACAGCAATTTATACTCTATCACAAGCTTCACACGCCACTATCTTATTGCTAATAGGCTAAAGCTACTTGTTCACGCGCCCTTCTGCCCTCTATGATTGGTCCCGGTGTGGTGTCCACGCGCTGCTCTCCCCCCAGGCAGACCCCCTGTTTTCGACGTTCCAACATCTTTATCTCTTGGGCAGGAAAGTAGTTTCTCAGGCCGTCTCGGCCTTGTTTGTGTCCTTGAACACAGCTGCAGCTTGCTGTTACAGTGAGGCCCCTTGGCCTGGATCACTCATAATATGTCCATTATTTTCCAGCCATTCCACAAATCCCCCTTTTTGTTTTTGAGCGATCCAGACTTATCCTTTCTTAAACATTTGTTCAATCAGACTATTCAACATCCGTCGCAAACACTGAAACAGACAGGGAAGATGCAACATCAAGATTAGTAAACCTACTAGCACTATCAATACTCCTTTGACCAAGGTCTGCAACCAGCCCCCCATCCTGAGTCTAGTGAGCCAATCGGAAAAGGGGTCATGTCCTTCAGTAATATGTTTCATATTCTCACGCAGTTTTGCTAATTGCTGGTGTATGCTCTGCGAATGGTCAGACAAATTAAAGCAACACATCCCTTCAAAATCTTTACATCCGTGTCCGTGTGCTAATAATAAAAGATCTATAGCAGCTCGATTTTGTAAGGTAGCATGTCTAACACTATCAACATCAGTGAGTAATGCGCTTATCATTTGCGAAGTCAAATTAGATTGTTTCTCACCCCAACAAGCCAATCGCTGTATATTTTTTGCATTTATGGCAGCCATTCCTCCTGGGAGGAAAAAGGATGTGACTATAATTGTGACTAGCGATGGTAGCTGCACTTCATCATTGCATGTTTCATCAAAGTTTCGAATAGATCTGCGTGATCTTGGCCCCTGACTCTGACTGGGATTTAGCAAATCTCTCATGTGGGGAGCAAACAATGTTAGTCGTCCAAGATAGCAAGGACCACCGACAGGTCGTATAGGAATACCAGGCCATGCTCTATCCCCACAAATCAGAAACACTCCAGGTGGAAGATTAAAGCCCCCTGTGGTTTCTACGGAGAATCCTCCTGTTGTCAAATTATTCCAAGAAGAATGCCCTGTTACATTTTGATAAGCTACAAACAAATCTTAGCGACCATTCTGAGCTAACCATATATGCCATGGATCTCCGAACCAAACCAGTCCTGTGCCATTCACTAGCTGCAGCTGAGGAACCATATTATGGCAGTTCGGCATCCTGGTAACATCAACATACTTAACAGGTGTAACACTGGCCAACAAATCCAATTCTTGCAAGGGTAAAGAAGTTAATTGATTTAGATTCTCAATGACTGTCTTTTGCCAAGCTGCGTTACGCATGGAAGGCCAATTTAAATGAAACAACTATCATCATCTGGTCTGCCAATCAGGTTCACTCTCTGTTGTTTCCAATATCCTTCAAAATCAGTTTCATTTTCCCGCAACGGAATGCCAATTAAACAGGTTCTACAAGGATCATCTGCTTGTTGCAGACTCAAACAGAAAACCTTTATCCCAGATGTGTTTGCCCAGGTTACCCAAATGTTTGCTCTGGGTTTGAAATGCTAAGGCTTGGACAACAGGCCCAAGCCTGAGTTGACCTATAGATGAATCCTGTATATTTTATAACTGATAACCATTGTGCTAGTAGGTATTGTACTAAGTTATAACAACCCACTTATGCTGGTGTAAAAAGTGCTAAAGTATTGAAATACTGCAGCCTGAACAACAGGCCCCAAGCTGAAGCTGCTAACTTAGCATGTAGTCATTAGTAAAATATGTAAACTCGCTAGTGAAAGACAAAATATAATCAGTAGAGAGGAGAGAATGTATCCAACTTTCCTTTCGCAGCCTTGTTCAAGGCTGAGAACCCAAGTATTTGGCCTTGTTAGAAACTCCCTTGGTTCCCCCCCCCGAGCCCTGGCCAAGCTTTGGGTGGAATCCAACAGGAGAATGAAACCAGAAACTTTCCGCTCAAAACAAAGGTGCCAGCTATTCTGGCTTGTCGATCTCTGGTATATAAGGCTGGACCCGCTCACAGCGACTTTGGAAGCCTCACCTACGGGTGGACGCACCGCGTAGGATTTCCCACTTGCCGGGACAGGCTCTCCAAATCCTCGCTGTAACCGGGGCTCCCCAGCGACTGCGGATCTGGATGATGATGATAATATATGCAAGTGGTGATGTATTTCTCTTAATTACTATTCTCTCTCTCTCTCGTATAGTAATGATTTGATGCATTACTCTGTTTGTTGCTTTAAGTGCACTATTCTGCTTATTCTTACTGCATGTTCTCTGTATTACGCTGTTACATTACTTGGTTATCACCAGTAAAATACGCCTACTCTTTTCACTCTGGTGTCCGAGTTTAATTGGTATCCTTAATCAGCAAAACATAAATTGGTGTCAGAAGTGGGATCCGACAAAAAAAAAATGCCATTATTTAAGTTCAAACGAAATTTGTCAAGTCCACCAGATACTCCCGGTTGGAAAAATCCTCCCTGTAGTTCCTGGGCCCAGCAGTGGGCTCAGGTCGGAGGACCGTGCGAACAATGGCAGAGCTGGCTGCAAGAAGCCCAACCATTAGATGTTCTAAATTATATGAAAAGGATACCTATTGGAAAAGGAAAAGAGATTACAAATTCAAGTAAATGAGGATGGATTTTGTTAACTGCACATAGAAAACAGCACCAGAGTAAAGAGAGGCTGTTGTTGGAGCGCTCCCAGATGGAGCGACAGATATGTGATTTACAGAGTCAAATAGTGATGCTGTAATGCTGGAATAAGTTGCTTGCTGATAAGTTGGATACTTATCAGACAGTGGCAGAGAAAGCCACAGTGCGAGTAGCACAATATAAGTATAGAAAAAGCAGAGGGCTGGATTTGTTGTGAACTTTGACCATTGGCACCGATATTGACTCTGAGACTTGGAACTTGTATATTGTACGTATGGTGTTAAATTTGGATTTGTCGTTTGTCATAATTGTCTTAGTGGTACTTGTGGTTATAAGTGTAATTGTGTTGTTTGTGTAAATGGTGTAAGGGAGCTCCTTGTGTGGTAATATAAGATCGATCTGTTGAATGTAAGAGTGTGTGTGAGTGTGTGAGATGCAGTACTACTGTAAAAATGTTATCACGACTGTTTTGATTACTGAGATAGGAAATCCCCTTTGTGATGCGATAGAAAAATACAGCAGCAGGGTGACCTTGGGGAGTGGGACCCCCGAAGGAGTGCAGGGAATCGAGATACTCGAGACAGCCCTAAAGACAGTGAAAGTAGGATTTCTTGTAAGGAAATGTTTATGGCTTTGATAAAAGATGGCATGTCTCGTGAAAAAAAAAAAACAACTGACAGTGTTCCAACTAACGGGCTGTGGTGAATATATACACAGAGAGGGCTGAATAAACCTAACAAGAGAGTGCAGAGTTCTAAAACTAAGAATCCAGGGACAACTCAGCCTACAGCACCCCTTCTCGAACCTCAACGGGACCCTGCATCTGCCCACGGAAGGCCCCCTTCCCCCCCCCCGTAAGTGGATCACCACTTCTGGGGGTGAAAGACGATTAGACACCATTTTCTGAGTTGTACCCTTTGCACGAGGCAAAGGAAGTGAATCAATGTTATGATCAGTAGAAATGAATTAATGGCCAAGCTCCAGGGCAGTGGGTGCAGAAGGACCGACGACCCCATGTGGAGCTTAAAAATTTTTTTTAGAACAAGCAGTCCCCACAAACTGTAAATACCCTGACTGACACTGGAGCGGAGGCCTTCTTAATATATTGGAATCCCAAGAAATTTAAAGGACAACCTGTAATTATTACAGGTTTAGGAGGAAAATAAATTAAAGCTGTACAAACACAAATAGAAATGAAAATAAGAAACCTCCCAAAATGATTATATTCAGTCATGATTGTCCCCATTCATGGATATATAAAAGGTATAGAGATTCTAAAAAGACTAACTTTAAATCTTTCTGATGCTCGGTATCAATTTGGAGTTAAACCCTGTATTAGTGACAGACCTGTTACTGTTGGTAAAGTGAAAATGCCTCCTGTGCAGATCCCGTCTGCAACTAAGTTAGTCATAATGAAGCAGTATAGAATTCCAGGAGGACATGAAGAGATATCACAGACAATTAGAGATTTATTAGATGTAGGAGCTTTAAAGCTGACCACGACAGCGTGGAACAATCCGATATGGCCTGTCAAGAAAAATGATGGATCCTGAAGAATGACGGTGGATTTTAGAGAACTAAACAAACATACTCCACCGCTTACAGCAGCTGTGCCAGACACTGTCACTTTAATAGAAGAAGTTCAGAAACATCCAGGAACTGGGTACGCTGTAATAGATTTAGCTAATGCATGTTTTACCATCCCAATTGCAGAAGAGCACTGGGATCAATTTGCCTTCACATGGCAGGGCCGGCAATATACTTTCACTAGATTACCACAGGGGTGGTTGCATAGCCCCACTATCTGTCATAGAATTATAGCTGAACACTTAGATGAAATACAGCTGCCTCCTCACACACAGTTAAGTCAATATATAGATGATATTTTGATTCAAAGAAATGATGATGAGGAGGTACAACATGTTCTTGAATTAGTGGTAGATCACATGAAACAGAAGGGCTGGGAAATTAACCCTGCAGAAATCCAAGGACCGTCTCAGACAGTGAAGTTTCTAGGAATTCAGTGGCACTGTGGGCATTGAGAAATACTGCCTAAAGCCCAGCAAAAAAAAAAAAAAAAAAAGATAAAAAAAAATTTTTAGATTTTGCTGTACCACAAAATAAAAAAGAAGCTCAAAAATTTATTGGACTATTCGGCTTCTGGAGGCAACATATTCCCCATTTAGGATAAATTTTAACCCCTTGGTACAAGGTGACAAGGAAAAAATGTGAATTTGAATGGAGAAATGAACACCAAGCTGCTTTTGAATTAGCTAAAGAAACCATTCAAAAGGCTTTTGATTTATGGCCTCTGCAGAAAGGAGAAGTGGAGTTAAATGTGTCAGTAAATGGATGCCCAAAGATTACAGCATTCTGTCTAAAGCCTCCAACTATCAAGCCAGCCCCACATGGCCCTGACCACCCCAGAAATCCATCTCCTTTGCCAGGACAACCTGTCTTACTTGAACTCCCCAAGGTGGGAGCAGTACCATTGGTATTGGATACCCCAATAAACAAGTACACCTGGAAAGCCAAAGATGCTCATGGAAAGGAGCACAAAATTAATACAAGGTGGATTATCCCATCTTTCTAATTATAACCCACTTCCGGTTCTCAAAATGAACCGAGAAGCTTTTCTTTCCTTTTTCTTGCAGGTAAAACCCCCCGGACACAGATATCCTGAGTCATGACGGGGGATCCTTATGTGAATTTAAATTTTTGTATAGTGTTGATGTTGTCTTATTAATGTTTTTAGGATGTATTGTCTATCATTGCAAAATTGCTTTGGGTGACCGTTCTCTCTCCCTTGATTCAGGGGGAAGCTCCAGCTTCCTCAATGTTAACCAAGAATGGGAGGAAAGCAAATTTGTGGTTTTAGGTCATTCTGTTGCCAGTATTATGAGCAAACAATAGATACCAAATCAAGGGAAGGTCCCTTTGCTAATGGGGCCTGGGCTTTAAAAGGTCATTACTGAGCCCATGAAGGCGAGATGGAAATACCAAGGCCTAAACTATACATGGACTCTGGGCTAGGGTGTGGAAATCCATTTTCCTGCTGCGTAGGCAGACCCCAGCTCCAGTGAGCCAGACCATCTTCAGCTCCCCAATTGACAACAACAACCAGAATTTATCCCCTTTTGATACTTAATTTTGTGGAGGTTGCTCTGTTAGCTCTTGCTATATTTTCTCTTGTGGTATGTAAGTGTTCATCTTGTCAGTGTCCATGTAAACTGTCTTGTAATTGTGCTTATTCATGCAGACAACCACCTTCTCCCCCCAGTTCCCAAGGACCGGGAGCACATCCTTAGGCCCAGCCTCAGACACATTTTGGTTAAATATTTTAGTTAAAATATTATTAATTGACACGGTTGTTGTTACTGTTACCTTTATTATATGTTTGGTTAAAATGTTGTTAACCATTGTTAGTGTTAATATTGTTTTATTTGTTATTTGTAGTGTTATTGCTCATTTACCTTTGTTTAAATCTGGGATTGACATTTCTAGGCCCAGATGACACATGTGCTTTGGGATAAGGGGGCGTGGAAACCAATTTTCCTGCTGCGTATGCTGACCCCAACTTCGGCAGGCCAGGGCAGCAGACCGCGTGGATTGCCAGGGCCACAAACACTCAGTGGTACATTGCCAGAACCGCAGAAAATAATGGATCACATGTTAGTGGTGATTCCAATTTACTATATAGCCTTATAAAATGTTTTGGTTTTGTAGAGTTAGTTAATTTTGAGCATGACATATTTGTTAGGGATGTTGTTAGATGTATGCTTGTTAACTGAAGATATTAATATTTGTTAAAGATATTATTAGTTACATGTTTATTAACGGAAAATTTATACATCCGTCAGAAATGTTATTAGTTATCATGTTGTGTGCTATTTCTATCCTTTCTCTTTATATATCTATCCTTTGTGCCACCACGAGGACAGCGCTGTCGAGCCACAGGACGGTGTAAAAGACTGTGTTAGACTGTGCTTGTCTTGACATTGCTGCTGCTCCACTACCACTACCTGGCCTCAACATCCTGTCACCATGGAGGAGTACGCTCTGAAGGAGATGAACTGTCCCTGAAGAAACCACCATATTTGCCTGAAGCCAGAACAATGACACCCTTGGCAGTGCCTGTCAAACTGCGCTTGCACGCGAGCCAAGTGAAGACCACCGTGAACACCTGGGCCTGTGAACATGGAAGAACACGGGGTGGCACGTACAATGACCTCCGTGGAAATGGGCACACTCTTTAGAGGAATTGTGGGGACTGGGACAATAAAAAGACTGCGTACTCTTCTCTCAGGACTCAGAGCTGAAATTTCGGGATTTCGACATCATCTCTCTCTTGGCAGTGCTTGGAGCTTGGAGCAACCTTATCACCTGCACCGAGACTGAGATAACGGGATGTCACTGGATTCGTGGTGGTGGTAAATGATCTTGCTGCATCTCTTCCGTTTGCTCGCTTAGGTATTCTGACTTTTTCTTCTTCTCTCTGTCCTATCGCTATTATTGCTTGTTATGGGAAATAGAGCTTACGAGGTTGTATGGCATCTAACCTCATTTGTGTCTTAAGTTCACTCCTAGGATCATTTAAGAAACCTCCCTGATAGTGGATCGGGACATGAGACATCATCAACTGATGGATGAAAACTAATGTCACTAATCATAGAAATGGTTTGAGAGCCATGATTCACCTATAGGTCAAAGGACCGAATGAAGTGCTAAGGCTTGGACAACAGGCCCAAGCCAGAGTTGACCTATAGATGAATCCTGTATATTTTATAACTGATAACCATTGTGCTAGTAGGTATTGTACTAAGTTATAACAACCCACTTATGCTGGTGTAAAAAGTGCTAAAGTATTGAAATACTGCAGCCTGAACAACAGGCCCCAAGCTGAAGCTGCTAACTTAGCATGTAGTCATTAGTAAAATATGTAAACTCGCTAGTGAAAGACAAAATATAATCAGTAGAGAGGAGAGAATGTATCCAACTTTCCTTTCGCAGCCTTGTTCAAGGCTGAGAACCCAAGTATTTGGCCTTGTTAGAAACTCCCTTGGTTCCCCCCCCCGAGCCCTGGCCAGGCTTCGGGTGGAATCCAACAGGAGAATGAAACCAGATATTTTCCACTCAAAACAAAGGTGCCAGCTATTCTGGCTTGTCGATCTCTGGTATATAAGGCTGGGCCCGTTTGCAGCGACTTTGGAAGCCTCACCTATGGGTGGACGCACCGCGTAGGATTTCCCACTTGCCGGGACAGGCTCTCCAAATCCTCGCTGTAACCGGGGCTGCCCAGCGACTGCGGATCTGGATGATGATGATAATATATGCAAGTGGTGATGTATTTCTCTTAATTACTATTCTCTCTCTCTCTCGTGTAGTAATGATTTGATGCATTACTCTGTTTGTTGCTTTAAGTGCACTATTCTGCTTATTCTTACTGCATGTTCTCTGTATTACGCTGTTACATTACTTGGTTATCACCAGTAAAGTACGCCTACTCTTTTCACTCTGGTGTCTGAGTTTAACTGGTATCCTTAATCAGCAAAACAGGGTTCGATGTCCAAAATCCCTTCACTGCCTAATATGAGCCAAGTCAAAACAAACGTGATCCACGTTTGACATATAGCCATCACTTCACCTCCCTTTCTCAGGTGTCCTGGTACACTTGCCAGCTTCGAGAACAGTTCTTTCCCCACACCACAACTCTTATCTACTATCTTATTGTTCTAATTAACACACTGCAAAGCCAAGCATCTACAAAGCTTCAAACCCAATTTCTGCTAAAATCCTTTATCCAAGGTTTTCAATTAAGCCTATAACTTTAACAAACTACTGCTGCTTTCTAAAAACTAAGCCTGCCTTTCTGTAATTAAAAGCAGATTGCTGATATGTTGGCTTGTTGGCAAAGTCAGACAACCAACTTGCTTCAGTATAAACTTAATCAAACCAAACCCTCTAAAAGCTATGTCGTGTCCCTCTGTCTGATCTGTGATAAGCGGTTGTATTCAAACAGCTGTGCAAAACGACTGCAAGCCCAGTAAAAGACAAAAGGCTTCTCTGTTTGCTGGATGTAGTGCTGTCAGCAACGAGGTCAGAACCAGGTTCAGTCAATGTTGGCGTCTCTGAAGTGCCTCAAAACACAGGGTGCTTCGTCCAGTTCGCAGAGGCCTACGTAGATGAATTGCTACCTGTAAAGACACAAGCATAAACCCCTGCCTAGGACCTGTGAGTGAGCCTAGTGCTCTGCGTCGTTCTTCCTGACTTCCCCTTTCCAGGGCCGCACCCATCAACTCGGTACCCATCTGACGCCAGTATCTGTAACAACACAAGCATATCCCCGACCGGTCATTCTTAGTTCTGCAGGTCCTCTCCATTCTCCTGTAACGACATCCCTGTATTGAACAAAAACATTATTGTCACATTGGTTCATACCAGATTTCAAACCCAAACTATGTATTATTACAGGTGGTTCCTCTCTATCACCTGTGAGCCGTAAGTAATTTAACACATACACCGCTTTTGCAAGTCGCTCTGCAGCAGCCAAGACTTCTCCCCCTTTTTGTTTTTGCAAAAGCGCTTTCAAGGTTTGATGCGCTCTTTCCACGATGGCTTGTCCCGTGGGGGAATGTGGTATTCCTGTGATGTGACGTATACCCCAGAGTTGACAAAAATGAGTAAATTTCCGAGAGGTGTAGGCCGGACCATTATCAGTTTTGATCTCTGCAGGCACACCCAGTGCCATAATTGCAGCATGCATATGTTTAATGACATGCTGTGCTGTTTCTCCTGTTTGTGCTGTTGCCCAGAGTGCTAGAGAAAAGGTATCAATAGAGACATGCACATACTTAAGCCTGCCAAATTCTGGGATATGGGTCACATCCATTTGCCAGAGTTGTAGAGGTTGGAGTCCTCAGGGGTTCACTCCCAAACCGAGGCCGACTCCTACCTTCTGGCAATCGGGACAGGATTGCACAATTCCTCTAGCATCAGCCACAGGAATGTGAAATTGTCTGGCTAACATTTTTGCCGACTGGTGGAAAAACTCGTGTGACAGCCTGGCCTGTTCAAAGGTGTTAACGGCAGGGCCTGTCCAGGCTGGAGCGACAAGCTGATTGGCTGGAGCGTTTCCCAACGCAAGGCCTCCACACTGCTGATGACTGCGAATGTGCATAATGAAATATTCATTCTGACGTTGGTTCAAAAGTGTTAGCAATTGTAACAACAAAGTATGTAATACAGGATTTCGCACCGGTTTCACCATGCTGTTTTCCAGACGTTGTACTGTACCTGCAACATACAATGAGTCTGATACTATATTGAGAGGTTCTTGAGACCAGCATTGAAATGTCCAAATAACAGCTCGAAGTTCTAAAGTCTGTAAAGAGTCACCAGGTACTCCAGGGAGTATTTGATGTTCCCAGGTGTCCCCTTCCTTCCAGGTGACTGCAGCCCTTCGAGATTTCCGTCCAGCATCAGTGAAGACAGTTATCCCTTCTATTGGAACCTCTGATCGCAGGGGTAAATGTACAAACCGCTGATGGCATAATAATGACAAAAGCTTATCCGATGGATAACTATTGGTGACAGTACCTAAGAAATCAGCAATTGCTATTTGAAAGGCAGTTGAAGCAGATAATAACCAATCTAAATAGAACTGAGATACAGGTATGTAGATGACTTCTGGTTCGATGCCTGAGATGTCTAAAATTCGCTGCCTCCCTTTTATGACAAGCTGTGAAAATAATTCAGGACGTGTAACAACTGTGTTTCTGGGCTGAAAAGGGAGAAAAATCCATTCTAAAATTTGTAAATTTGGTTTTGTTTCACTCAACTGAATAATAAGCCCCAATGGGTGTTCACGTTCACCCCCAGAGTTAACTAACATAAAAGAAAGAGCTTTATCATCCAGTCGCCTGTGAGTATGAGTTGTCATGATTTTATTGCTAATTACTTGTAAGGCTTGCTGTTGATCCTCATCCAGTTGACGGCGCTCCTGAGCTTGTACAGACGTGCCCAGGAGTGGCATCAAAGGTTTCAGATCATCGTTTGTAATTCCACGGATATTACGAACCCACTGGATATCCCCAATTAATCTCTGTACATCAGACAATGTTTCCATTTTTGTGTTGATTTTAATCTTTTGAGGACGAATCATTGCATTGGTAATAATCCAGCCCAGATACAGCCATGGTCCCTCTTTCTGAATTTTCTCTGGTGCTATCTCTAATCCCCTCTCCCTGAGACTGCATGTTAGCTGACCCAATATTGTCTCACAGTCCAGTTGTTTTCCTGCCACTAAGATCTCATCCATGTAATGATAAATGAGTAAATGAGGATACTGTTTCCAAATGGGTTCCAGAGCCCACGCGACGAAAGACTGACAAATCGTGGGTGAATTTTTCATCCCTTGTGGTAGCACCACCCAGTGATACCTCTTTGCTGGTTCGGCCTTATTAATCGATGGCACTGTAAAGGCAATCTTTTCAGCATCCTCTGGATGTAAGGGGTTTGTAAAGAAGCAGTCTTTTAGATCGATAACCACCAGATCCCAGCCTTCAGGTAACATTACTGGGGAAGGCAAACCAGGTTGTAAGGTGCCCATGTCACAGATAACAGCATTAATTGCTCTCAAATCATGTAACAGACGCCATTTCCCAGACTTTTTCTGAATTGTAAAAATGGGAGTGTTCCACGGGCTAGTTGAAGGCAGGATATGTCTGGCATCTAGCTGTTCCTGTACCAAATCATTGATAATTTGCAGCCGGTCCAGTTTCAGCGGCCACTGGTCGATCCATATGGGATCATCAGTTTTCCAGGTTAATTTTAGGATTGGCTGCTCTACCGTGGCCGCGCCTAAAAAGGCGAAGTAATCAATCGAGCTCCCATTTGACTGAGCAGATCTCTCCCCACCAGTGCCACAGGTGAGTGCATCACATAGGGATGCGTGGTTACTACCTTGCCATCCGGAAACATAAATGCTATTGTATCTCTGCTGATGGATGTGACTTGAGATCCTCCGATCCCTAGAACTCCTGTATTCGCTGGCACTAAAGGCCACTGTCTAGGCCACAGATAAAGGGGTACGATCGTGACATCTGCTCCAGTATCAATGAGCATTCATAATTTACTCGTCTGTCCATTAGGGTGTCTCATTTCCATCTGCTCCTCTGGCTTCCCCCGACTAATGTCCAGGGCTAACAAAACATCTGGTTGTCCGGTGGACCCAAAGCCTTTTTCACCTTTCTTCCTTTGTTCTGCATTAGGCACTTTTGATTCAAATGGAATTAGCTGAGCAATTTTCGATCCCTCCATGATAGTCAAGGGGGGAGTAAGTGTATATACCATGATTTTAATTGTTCCCTCAAAGTCAGCATCAATAAGGCCTGGGATGACAAAAATACCTTTTGTAGATGCTGAAGAACGTCCAATTAATAAGGCACTTAAACCATGTCCCAGAGGGCCCACCAGATTAGAACCAACCAGATGTATTGTAGTATCTGTCAGAGTAACAGCTACTGCTGTTGCCAAGTCCACTCCTGCGCTTCCGGAGGTGGCAGCGGAGCAGCGGTCCAAGCACCCTGGACTTGTGTCGTTGCGTGAGGGCGGGGCGCGCTCTGCCTCCCGTTTCCCCTCTTACGAGACACACGAGCACGACATTCTGATTTAAAATGACCCAGTTGCCCACAGTTAAAGCACTTCTTATCTCGCTTGCCTTTGACGTGTTTGCCTCTGACAATTGGTGTTACTGCAGCGCCTACCACAGCAGCCATAAAGGCAGCTTTCTCCTGATCAAGCATTCGCTCTGCTGCCTCCAGCAGCTGACCTGCAGTAGATTGTCGTGGGAGAAGGCTTAAGGCTTTCTTAGTTTTGTCGTTAGCATTGTCATAAGCAAGCATATCAAGGAATTTAACTTTCATTTCATCACTTAAATCAGGATTGCTGTTAATAGCGGCATGTAATCTGTCGATGAATTTAGGATAGGGCTCCGTGGGCCCCTGTCTCACTCCTGTAAATGCTGGCGCCGCTTTTTCATCATGTACGGCTAGAATGGTTTTTAGAGCCAATTCCTGGGTTAACCGTAACACCTCTGGTTGAAATCCCACTTGCCAGTTTGGGCTAGCAAAAGGGCCTGCGCCCATCAGCATCTGAGCTTGCACCCCATACAGAGGATCTCCTTGCTGACGGGGTGTGGCTGCCTGTGGTGGTTTAGCCCCTGCCGGGGTCTGAGACCACGCGGCTGCTACCCCTCCCCCACAAAGCGAGTGAAATGCAAAGCCCCAAGACTGAAATAAGGAAAGGTTTAATACAACAATGCAATAGCAACACAACAAACAACAACAATAACAATAACAGTAATAGTGATAGCAATGAACAGAGCAAAATAGCTACCAAATACAGCAGTGAGAAGCACGATGTACAAAACCACGAGTACACCGCGCTCCCGCGCCAGGAAAAATGTGACCTGCCAGGATGTCCGCATGGTATCTGAATAACCCGGCTAGAGCTCCCCCCCCACTGCTGGGGAAACTTAACCCTATCCTGGTTAAACCAGGACACTGCCGCAGCCTCGCAGGCCACTTGCCAACGTTGGAAAAATTGCAATTGTTGGGAAGCTGTTAGTAAGGTTTGTATAATCATGCGTATGTCTGTAAGAGTCAGTCAGAAGATCAGCATTGTCTCAACATTGTCATCAGGGACATGGACAGTGAGGTACCCGACAATGGCCTGTTTGGAGCACAGTTGCCGATCCCTGGAGTGGAATGTGGTGCAAAGGCTCCGGAATGCAGAACTGTGTGGCACAGTCAGTGCTGTGCTGTTCTCCTGAGTACTGACCCGTGTGGTGCAGGCAGTGCAGTGCTGTTCTTTGGTGCCTGAGCCGTGTAGTACAAAGAGTGTTGTGCTATTGTTCAGTACCTGGGCCTAGCCGGAGCTGTTAGAGATAATTGCATAGCCACTGTCAAAAAAGATGGATCACGACTGTTGCCATAACATCGATGAAGAAATCATGAACCTTAGACAAACTTTGCTTCATTATAATACCAAAACACACCTCCTGGTTGAAGGTTACCTGCCTCCAAGACTGACCACACCTCGGACACTCCCCCCTGCGCACGCCCGATGGCCTCGCTCGAGAAGGGCGGAGATATGATAATTGAATTCTGAGAAGGGCGGAGACCCCTGAGGCAGAGGTGGAGCAAGGTGTGTTACTGAGCATAAAAGATGACTTCTGGACAACGAAAATAGGAAGCTTCCCCACCAAGGACCACGACGATCGACGACGCAGCGTCAGCTGGACCCGGGACCGTTAGGACGTCGTGAGATCAGCGGTGGTAGCTATGACCTCTCTCTCCCCTCTCTCTAAACTTAACTTTACTTTTCTCCTTCCTTTCACCCATCTCTAACTATCACATGCCTCTTCACAGGCAACACAATAAAGTTTCACTGTTTGATTACTGCTATCCCCTTTGGTGTTGGTCACCTTAATTTTGCACTTTCGAGATCGTAGCAAGCGAACCATCACGAGTCCACTGAGTGGACCATGACAATGTCATACGGAGTCAATAAATGTGCTGTAAAAATATGCTGAATTACCGAATTTGTATATGGTGATTTCAACCCATATTGTGTTACGGCTAATTTTGCTTCTTTAATCATTTTCCAATCTAACGCTTCCCACTCATTGCCTTGTGAGGTTACTGTTACCAGAAACGTCATTGGCCCAAGTTCGTTAAACTGCCCCTCTATTATTGCATCCCGAATAACTCCCCGCCATCGGCTTGCTGGATTACCATTACCACTCGCGCGTCCCAGTGCCCCCCCTCCCATTTGGGCCGACGATGGTAGCGACCCGAGAGCCACCGTTTCCCTCTGACCAACCCCCCCCCCCCCCCCGTGGCAGAAGAAGGGGTTAAAAGGAAGAGGGGGAGGCGGCAGTGCTGTAGGGGTGGGCTGAGCTGCTTGCTGCATTCGGATTTCAAGTTGCTCTAATTTTCTCATTAGTTCTTGCAAGTGCTGATCTTGTAAATCATAACGAGATTGTTCCTGCACCGACCGAGGTGTCGGAGGCGAGGACGGGGGCAGGGCTGGGTCGGCACCGTCGTCTAAAGAGGAAGCAGCGGCGGCGGTGGCGGCGGCGGCGGCGGGGTCGGGCGGGGGGCGGTGGGAGTGGGGTGGGGCCATGCGCTCCCATGATTGATCTTTTGGGTTTGAGGGAGGGGAGCCGAGCTGCAGTAAATCTGTTGATTTTTCCTCTTGATTTTCCTGCCGCACGAGTGCCGCGCGTCCCTCCTTTTAGGAGCCGCCTTAGGGAACAGGGATCCCGCGAACGTCCCAGCAGTGGCGGAATCCTGAGCGCCAGCGCGTTCTGCCTCTGCTGACAAGGCAGCGAAAGCGGAGGCGGGGGTCTGCCGTTCTGCTTTCACTTCTTTCAGAGTGTCTAAGACCACTCTCCACACAGTAGAAAGTTTCCTACTGTCTTTAGAACCTGAACTAATGTCGTCCCACAGTGCTGCGCCGATCTTTGCCAAGTAGTTAATTCAAAGGCTGCGGTCTCTGAGGGAATTAGTTCGTGCTGCCGAGCCCACAAGAGCACCCTCCTCAGGTTCCCCTCATCATAAGAAACTCCTCTCTTAGAGAGTATGTGTTGGAGGAGCTTAACCACTGCCGCTTCTTCTTTACCCAGCGTGGACCCCATCTCCTCCCCAGCCGCTCACCTGATCAGGGCGAGATTCCCGACGATTGCTCGCGCGTCTTCCCAGGCGCCGGGGCGGCGCCTGCTACGGCTGCTTCTGCCCCCTCTGGGCCGTCTTCTCTTGCTCGGGTGAGCACCGACGGGAGGGTCCTGATTCCCCAGACTTTGAGTCCCGCGTATCTTTGATGAGGCTCCCTCGTGCCCCACGTTGGGCGCCAGTTGCCGACGCGGAAGTCTTTGACACAACTTAGACGACCAATTTGATCAAGTTGATGCCACTTTATTAAAGGCTACACAGCAATTTATACTCTATCACAAGCTTCACGCGCCACTATCTTATTGCTAATAGGCTAAAGCTACTTGTTCACGTGCCCTTTTGCCCTCTATGATTGGTCCCGGTGCGGTGTCCACGCGCTGCTCTCCCCCCAGGTAGACCCCCTGTTTTCGACATTCTAACATCTTTATCTCTTGGGAAGGAATGTAGTTTCTCAGGCCGTCTCGGCCTTGCTTATGTCCTTGAACACAGCTGCAGCTTGCTGTTACAGTGAGGCCCCTCGGCCTGGATCGCTCATAATATGTCTGTTATTTTCCAACCATTCCGCAATGTACCAGGGAGCTTCTCTGATCCTCAGCAGTATAAGATGCACTGGGCCAAGCTAGAGTGGATTTACTTCTGGAAACACTGGCTGGTCTTGTTTTAGCTCCAGTGCTGTGGGGATGGATGACCTCTAAATGCTTGTAAAAGGGTTTATTCTCAGGAAAAAGATGTCATTCCCAGGAAAACTAACTCATGCTAAGGAGAGACTTAGACATCTAGAAGAACTTTAGGATTCTGGGCCTGATTCAAATTTTTACCAGTAATACTTTCCCATGCGAATTCCTGAGCTCTTGTGCAGGTTTATTGTCTGTTACTTTTAATGTAACAGCGATGGGCACTAGCTTGTCACTGCTGTTGTTGTGCCTATTCATAATTTAGACGTTCCCTGGATGGCTTCCAGATGAAACCAGACTGATCTATGCCATTCACTGAGGTGAATACCAGACACCAGCACCAGCACTATTGCGTCACTTCTCGTCGTAGATATCAGATCAACAAGAAGTCCAGGGCAAGGCTCAAGTGTTAGCAAAAAACCTGGAAAGTGGTAACTGGGAAGGACCACGTCCTTTAATAACCTGGGGAAGAGGTTATGCTTGTGTCTCCACAGGTCACAGTCCCCGGTGGTTACCGGCAGAATGTGTGCGACCATACCTGAGGCGTGAGAGGCAGCTTTTGGTAGACACTCATAAGCCAGTTGTGGGTGCTGTGGGTGCCCCTGTGCCGACAGTTTGCGGTCTCTTCGACTGATCATTTAAGCAGAATGTATGGGTAATGCTTGCTACTGCAACGGGACAAAATACACTATCTCTGTCCTTAATCACACTACAGTTGCCAACTCTTTTAAGAGAAAATGCTGACAGTAATTGCAACTCCTTAATGAAATATATAGGCTTGCTAGTCACTAGTGAAAGATGTAGCTGAGACAAAATGTAGCTATTAATAAGGATGAAATGCTATAAGAATGTGTGTATTTGTACTGGGTCTGGCTGAGCCGGAATTGGTTTTCCCCTGTAGCAGCCCTCATGGTGCTGTGTTTTATGTTGGGAGCTGGCAGGGTGTTGATAGCACACTGGTGTTGTGGCTACTGCTGAGTAGTGCTTACACAGCACCAAGGCTCTTTCCGACATTTCTCCCCCCCACAGTGGGATGGGGTGGGCAAGATCTTGGGAGGGGACACAACCAGGACAGCTGACCCGAACTGACCAAAGGGATATTCCAGACCATATGACGTCTGCTCAGTATAAAGCTGGGAGAAAGGAGGAAGGGGGTGGGGTCACCCTTGGTCCTCCCAGGCGACCACTATGCGTATTGGAGCCCTGCTTCCTGAGAAGGCCTGACATCGCCTGTCAATGGGAAGTAAGAATAAATCTGTTTTCTATTTTTTGCATCCGCGCGTGGACCTTTGCTTCGCATTACTTATATTAAAAGTGCTTTTGTTTTACCCACAAGGGTTGGGTGTTTTCTTTATCTTATTTTCTTTCCCCTCTTTGCCCTGTTGAGAAAAAAGGGGAAGGGGGGGGAAGTGATAGAGCGACTTGGTGGGTACCTGGCATTTAGCCAAGGTCAAACCACCACAGTATTCAACCTTCTTTGTTTAACAATATTAAGAATTAAGAACTCAAGTGTTTAACCTTATTAGAAACTCCCTTGGTTTTCCCCCTTGAGTGGTGGCCAGGCTCTGGGTGGAACCTAACAGGAGGGTGAAATCAGATGTTTCCGCTCAAAGAAAATTGCCAGTTATTTTGGCCTGTTGATTTAGAAGCTGGACCTGCTTGCAGCGATTTTGGATGCCTCACCTACGGATAGACGCGTCGTGTAGGATTTCCGGTTTGCGAGGAAGGGTACTCTAAATCCTCGCTGCATCCAGGGTTCCCCAGCAATTGCGGATCTGAATATTAGTGCCCCATTAAGTAAGTGTGCTATTCTGTATTTTCCTTACTGTTTAGTTTTGCAGTATTTAGTCATATCCCCTAATTATGCGTAGTGAAATTAGCGTACTCCTTTTAACTAGTAACTGTAACAGCTGTATTGTTCCTAGCCTTCTGTGAATTTGTTTTAAGTATGCTATGTTTTTTGAAGTTCTTCTAAACCTTACTTGATAAAGCTCTGAAACAAGTCTTGTAGGTGCAGCTATAAAGCAAAGAAAGGGAGATGTGGGAGGCATCGGCCTGTCAGCCTTGCACAGCCTCTGAGAAACAGCTAGGCTTTGATGAGAAACAGGCCTTGGGAGAAAGATAAGAAACTGCTGAGTTGTGCCAAGGTGGCAGGGAAAAACAACGGACAGCTGCAACACTGAACTGTGGAAAAGTACTGAACTGTGAGAAGTTACCGCTGCGTGAACAGCGCGTGAACGAGAAGGTGATTGGTCTGCACAACCCGTGTTAGAGTGGTCTTATGCTGATAGGAGAAAAGGTTGAGAGCTGTCTAATTGCTGATTTGCTAATTATGAAGTAAGAGCTTTGGCGAGAGCATAAGTATGTACTATTGGAAAAATAAACGGCTTTGCTTGATATAACTCTCATAGAGTTGCGGAAGTCCGATATCCTCCCGCAGCACTGAACCAATCCTGCAACATAAGCAGAATCTGTAACCAAATTAAAATGTTCTGTAAATCTGTGGAAGGCCTCAGGTACCGCTCTAAGTTCTTCAATCTGCGGCGACCCTTGCTGTTCTGAAACAATATTGTGCCACTTGCCATTCACAAACCACATTACAGCTGCCTTTCCTGTTTTTCCTGATCCATCTGTAAACACAGTTAACCCCTCCACTGGCTTCCTGGAATGTAGCCGTTTGTTCCCAGTCAAAATTTTGCGCACCAGTTTCAAAATTGGGTGGCTGGGGAGGTGATATTTTATTTGTCCTTGAAAATCTGCCAATGCAGATTGCAGTACCATGTTATTTGCTAGGCACCACTCAAAATATTCAGCTTGAATTGGAATAACAATGGTTGCTGGATCCCGTCCCACAAGTTCAAGACAACGGGTCTGTGTTTTAATTATCAAGTGAGCCACCAATTAAAAAATGCTTGGTGCTGTCTTTTTGAATCGATAGGGTAAAAACGTCCATTCCGGCACATGTAAAGGATCTGCCCAGGTTTCATTCCATTGACCAAGTAATGCATACGGAATCGTGTGATCTGTTAAAACAAAAACTTGCACAACTTCTGTTAGTTCCAGGCGATAAACATATTTGTTCTGTATTGCTTTTTCTACCTCATCGAGTACCTGATGTGCTTCCTTGGTTAACCGTCTCGGTGCACAAATATCAGAATCCCCTTTCAATAATTCCATTAGGGGGCTCAATTGTGAAGATGTCAATCCTAAATAGGCCTAACCCAATTAATTGCTCCCAATAGCTTTTGGATGTCATTGAGATTTTTTACTTCCCTATTCAGCGTTAGTGGCTGTGGAGCTACAGTCTGATCCAGTATTTTGCACCTAGGTATAACCAAGGACTTGTTTAAGATGATATAATGCTGATCGTTCCATGTCATCCAACTGGGTCGGGTCAGATACTGCAAGAAGAATATCATCCATATAGTGATAATAATAAGAATCAGGGTATTGTTCTCGCAGCCCTGAGAGCGCTTGAGCTACAAACCACTGACAAATTGTGGAAGAATTGTTCATGCCTTGAGGTAACACTTTCCACTGATAGCGTTTCACGGGCTCTGTGTGGTTGATGACAGGAATTGAAAAAGCAAATTTGTTTTTATCTTGTTCTGCTAATGGAATGGTAAAAAAACCCCCACAGTCTTTCAGATCCACAATTAAGATATTCCACCCTGCTGGGATCATAGTAGGTGACGGTAGTCCTGGTTGCAGTGCGCCCATACTAGCCATAACGGCATTGATTTGTCGTAAATCATGTAACAATCGCCATTTTCCTGATTTCTTTTTTATTACAAACACAGGTGTATTCCAGGGATTGTGAGAGGGTTCAATATGACCAGCCTGTAGTCGTTCCTTTACCAAGCTCTGGAGGGCATCTAACTTCTCTGGGTTGAGGGGCCACTGATTTACCCAAATAGGTGTATCAGTCAGCCACGTTAAAGTCAGGGTAGGTTGTTGCACGCACTCAAGCACAGTGGCCCCTTTAAAAATCCACTGTAATCCTTACACCCCATGCTACCAGGACATCTGTTCCCATAAATTCAGAGGAGCAGCAGTAACATATGGTCGTACTGTGGCAACCTGTCCTTCAGGATTCCAAATTGTTACAGGTTTAGCCGCCATTAAGCTTTGGGTCACGCCTCCCAGCCCCAATACCCCGGTGTCCATTGTAACAACGGGCCAACTCTGAGGCCAATGGAGTTGGGAGACTATGGTAACATCAGCCCCTGTGTCTAATAGCCCAGATACCTTCACCTGTGAGGGGGTGGCGCCATCCATTGTGAGGATGCAAGTCATTTGAGGCCGTTTGTCTGAGATGTTTTGTGTCCACATGACTTGAGGGACGCCAGTAGATCCAAATCCACCATCTCCACGCTCTGTTGGATGTGACCTGGGAACACAACTCTTAAAAGGGACAAGCTGAGCAATACGAGTACCTTTTGGAATTGTCAAGGGTGGCGTTGGAGTAGAAACCATAGCGCTTATCTGTCCAGTATAATCAGCATCAATAACACCAACATGTACATTGATACCTTGTAAAGTAGCACTTGAACGTCCTATTAACAATGCACTCAGGCCTCTGCCAATTGGTCCATGCGCCGCAAGGGGCACCTTTTGCACAGAATGTGATGATATAGTTACTTGCTCAGTGGTGGATACATTCATTCCTGCTGCCCCCGTGGTTTGTCCTGCGAGTTGTTCACAGAGGATGGGTTTGATGGACCTATCTACCTTTTCTCCTATCAGCATAAGACCACTCTAACACGCGCTGTGCAGACCAATCACCTTCTCGTTCTCGCAGCGGTAACTTCTCACAGTTCAGTACTTTTCCACAGTTCAGTGTTGCAGCTGTCCGTTGTTTTTCCCTGCCACCTTGGCACAACTCGGCAGTTTCTTATCTTTCTCCCAAGGCCTGTTTCTCATCAAAGTCTTGCTGCTTCTCAGGGGCTGTGCAGGGCTGACAGGCCGATGTCGACTTGCCTCTCTCCCACATCTCCCCCTTCTTTGTTTTACAGCTGCACCTGCAAGACTTATTTCAAAGCTTTATCAATTAAGGTTTAGACAAACTATAAAAAAACACAATATATATAAAATAATTCTACAAAAGGCTAAAAATAATACAGCAGTTACAGTTACTAGTTGAAAAGAGTAGGACAGTCTTTTTCACCATCACATTTCCAGGACACTGGGATACACTGGGTTGACTGAGGACCAACAGCTGATTTCATTTACCCGGCATGTTCTCATACGACACAGTTCAGCACTCTCGTCAGACCCATCCTTGCAGTCCGGATCCCCATCACGCTGCCATCTGTTAGGCACACACTGACCACTGATGCACACAAAATGAGATTCAACATACGTCTTCTTCACACAAACACTCTCATCACTGCCATAAAGCATATGACTAAGTGCTACAAAATAAGGAAGATACAGAATAGCACACTTACTTAATGGGGTACTAATATTCAGATCCGCAATTACTGGGTGCGGTGGTTTAGCCCCTGCCGGGGTCTGAGACCACACGGCTGCTGCCCCTCCCCCACAAAAGGAGTGAAATACAAAGCCCCAAGACTGAAATAAGGAAAGGTTTAATACAACAGTGCAATAGCAACACAACAAACAACAGCAATAACAATAAGAATAATAGTAATAACAATGAACAGGGCAAAATATCTACCAATATATCAGTGAGAGAAAACCCGGCGGCGCGAACCCCACACGATCACCGATTCTTCCCGCGCTCTGGCGCCTGGACCTGACGTCAGCATGGCATATGAATAACCCGGCTAGAGCTCCCCCCCCACTGCTGGGGAAACTTAACCCTATCATGGTTAAACCAGGACATAATCCACCCCTTTATTCTATACCATGTGCGTCACATCCAGCTGCCACTTAGCAATTAGCATTGACAAAGAAAAATTAACAAAAGCACAGTATAACTCACGGTGTGTTTTCACCCACAATCAAGTCCCCTTGTGGTACGCATCGGACCTCTCCATCCTTCTGCATCACCCACCAGGTGCACCCAGGTCCTTGAGCAAAAACAATCCCGTGGATGGGTTTGCCTTTGCCCGGCGCAGGACTAACCCAGACCATTTTTCCCAGCAGATCCCTCATGCGCACCACAGGGACTCTATCCCCGTCTACAACACGTGGAAGTTTTGACTGAGCAGGGCCAGCTCGATTGGCAGATCCTCTTGTGTTCACTAACCAAGTGGCCTTTGTCAGATGTGTGTCCCAGTGTTTGAAGGTTCCACCCCCCATTGCTCTCAATGTAGTTTTTAACAGTGCATTGTAGCGCTCAATCTTCCCCGAGGCTGGTGCGTGGTAGGGGATGTGGTAGACCCACTCGATGTCATGTTCTTCTGCCCAGGCATCTATGAGGTTATTTCGGAAGTGAGTCCCATTGTCCGACTCAATCCTCTCTGGGGTGCCGTGTCGCCACAGGACTCAGTGCCGACCACTTCTGAGGCAGCTCAAACTCCTTCGTAGGCTGCCAGTATCTCCTTCTCAGTCAGGGTATAGTTAGCTTCAGAGCCTTTGTATCCCCGGCTCCAAAAGCCTAGAGGTCGGCCTCGGGATTCCCCATCTGCTCTCTGCCAAAGGCTCCAGGAAGGGCCATTCTCCCCGGCTGCGGTGTAGAGCACGTTCTTAATCTCCTGCCCTGTCCGGACTGGCCCGAGAGCCACTGCCTGGGTAATCTCCTGCTTAATTTGTTCAAAGGCTTGTTGTTGCTCTGGGCCCCATTTAAAATTGTTCTTCTTGCGGGTTACGTGGTAGAGAGGGCTCACAATCAGGCTGTAGTTTGGGATGTGCATCCTCCAGAACCCCATAGCGCCCAGGAAAGACTGACTCTCCTTTTTAGTGGTTGGTGGGGCCATGGCTGTTATCTTGTTTATCACCTCCATTGGGATGTGGCGACGCCCATCTTGCCATTTTATTCCTAGGAACTGAATCTCCCTTCCAGGCCCCTTAACTTTCTGTCGCTTGATGGCAAAACCAGCCTTCAGAAGGATGTCAATTACCTTCTTTCCTTTCTCAAAGACTTCCTCAGCTGTGTCCCCCCATGCAATGATATCATCAATGAACTGCAGGTGTTCTGGAGCCCCACCTTTCTCCAGTGCAGTATGGACCAGTCTATGGCAAATGGTGGAGCTGTGTTTCCACCCCTGGGGCAATCGATTCCAGGTGTACTGGATACCCCTCCAAGTGAACGCAAACTGCGGCCTGCACTCTGGTGCTATTGGAATGGAGAAAAACGAGTTAGCGATGTCAATCGTGGCGTACCACTTGGCTGCCCTGGACTCCAGCTCGTACTGGAGCTCTAGCGTGTCTGGCACTGCAGCACTCATCGCTGGCGTAACTTCATTCAGGCCACGGTAGTCCACAGTCAGTCTCCACTCGCCATTAGGTTTTCTCACTGGCCATACGGGGCTGTTGAAAGGTGAGTGAGTCTTGCTGATCACCTTCTGGCTTTCTAGTCGACGGATCAGCTGATGGATGGGGACCAGGGAATCTCGGTTAGTGCGGTACTGCCGCCGGTGCACCGTCTTGGTAGCAATTGGCACTCGCTGCTCTTCAACCTTAAGCGACCCCACCACCGAGGGGTCCTCTGAGAGGCCGGGTAAGGTGGACAATTGCTCAACCTCCTCCAGGGCAGCTATACCAAAGGCCCACCGGTACCCTTTTGGGTCTTTAAAGTACCCTCTCCTGAGGTAGTCTATACCTAGGATGCACGGGGCATCTGGGCCAGTCACAATGGGGTGCTTATGCCAGTCCTTCCCAGTTAAGCTCACTTCAGCCTCTAATAGGGTCAGCTGTTGGGATCCCCCTGTCACTCCGGAGATGCAGATGGATTCGACCCCACTGTGGCTTGATAGCATCAGGGTGCACTGTGCGCCAGTGTCTACCAAGGCCTTATATTCTTGTGGTTCTGATGTGCCAGGCCATCGGATCCACACCTTCCAGTAAATCCGATTATCCCTTTCCTCCACCTGGCTGGAGGCAGGGCCCCTCTAATCCTGCTCACCATCACTCACTTGATCTAAGAGTGACTCCTGCAGGAATGACTTCCTGGTCCCCTCAAGAGGGTCAAGCATACTGTTGGCCATTCTATTCTGTCTGGGGCATTTCTGACTAGACACTGGGGCTTCATCTCTCTTGGAAGACTCCCTTTTCATGGTGGTCTTCCCTTTCAGCTGCTGTACTCGTGCAGCTAGGGCGGAAGTGGGCTGTCCATGCCACCTCCTCATGTTTTCCCCATGGTCGCGGAGGAAGAACCACAGGGTGCCCCGTGGTGTGTGTCTTCCACTGCCCTTCTCTTGGGTGGGGAAACGCCTGCTTCTAATAGCTGTGACATCGGCCCGTGCAGGTGGAACGTAGGACATGTCCTGTTCCACTTTCTGGAGCCTCTGAGACAGTTCCTCTAAGGCTGAAACCAAAGCATGTTGGGAGGAAGGGAGACTTCCCTCATAGTGCCGGAGCTGCATAGTCACTTCATCCACTGTCTGAGTGTCTCACCACCAGGACGCTACTGCTAATGCTTTGGAATGTCCCTCTGGTCCACTTTGCAGGAACTTCCGCCACATCAGCTGTGTGCAAGGGGCCTGATCTGGATCCAATGGTGACCGCTCATCATTCAGATCACCATAGATCATGTCAAACACAGCCATTTCCCTGAGATTTTGGATGCCTTTCTCCATGTCGGTCCACTTGCCTAACCGACATAGAGCATCATCCTTGTAGGGGTACCTCTCCCTCACACCGAGCAGGAGTTCCTTCCAAAGGCTGAGGGTTTGAGCCTGTTTCCCTATTGCCTTGTCAATACCATCCTGCTTGGCTAAAGGTCCCAGCTGCTTGGCCTCTCTCCCCTCCAATTCCAAACCAGCAGCTCCACTATCCCAGCACTGGAGCAACCAGGTGCCAATTTGCTCACCTGCAATGCGGCTGAAATACTTCCGCATATCTTGCAACTCACTGAGGGATAGAGATCGGATGATTACCTCCGGCTCTTCCTCCTGCTCTTGTGATGGGCCTGGTTCATTATCACCCTGTGCACTGCGAGGGAATTTTTTGGTATATTTGGTTTTCCGTATCGGGGCAACTGATATTGGTACTGCTTGTCCCTCTGGCTCAGCTGCTGTGCTGGTGGAGGCGACCGGTACTGGCGCTGCCTGTCCCCCTGGCCCAGCTGCTGTACCAGCAGGTTCACTTTCAGACCCTGCAGCCCTTTCACCCTATTGAGGGCAGTGATCAGAGTTAAGGGCGATGTGGTAAGCATGAGCAAGCCCCCAGCACATCGCAAGGATTTGTGTCTCCCGGGGTTTGTCAGATTGGCAGCACACCTTTTCCAAACACTCCACCAGTTTATCAGGACTCTGCACTTGTTCGGGAGTGAGATCCCAAAGCATTGGGGGTGACCACTGACTCAGGCACTTGCCCATCTTTTCCCACAAACCTTGCCATTTATAACTATCTGCCCCCGGGGCAGGTTTCCTGGTGGTGCTATTGTTGGAGAAGTACCGCATGGCCCAAAACAAGATCTGGCAGACATTTAGAAAGCACAGATCTGCAAGCACAGTGGCCTGGGTGCTCGAGGGATAGCTGAAACTCTCAAAAACCGAGAGAATCTTTTCCCCTGGCTCACCCATAGAGGGGGTGAGACCCCAAACAAAAGACCAGGCAGCAAACAGGTACCGGTTTACCCCCACAAGCAGCGAAACGAGCCCATTATAAGCAGACAGTAACCAGTAGAGCAGAACAAGACCCTTGATACATTTTCCACTGAGAACAAACACCAGCACTAGGAGCACAGAGTGGAGATGAGGATTAATCCAGCCCCACCACGCAAGCAAATTGCCCAGCATTGTAAACATTTCTTATCAAACAATACAAGTAAAAACAGAAAAATTACACCTAACATATTGCTCTAACACACCTTCTCCTTTTGTCCTTATTTCAGTCTTCTCCAGCCTCACGTTGGAGCGCCAAAGTTGTGATGGTTTAGCCCCTGCTGGGGTCTGAGACCACGCGGCCGCTGCCCCTCCCCCACAAAGGGAGTGAAATACAAAGCCCCAAGACTGAAATAAGGAAAGGTTTAATACAACAATGCAATAGCAACACAACAAACCACAACAATAATAACAGTAATAGTGATAGCAATGAACAGAGCAAAATAGCTATCAAATACAGCAGTGAGAGGAGCAGATGTACAAAACCACGCGTGCACCGCGCTCCCGCGCCAGGAAATGTGACCCGCCAGGATGTGATGTCCGCATGGTATCTGAATAACCCGGCTAGAGCTCCCCCCCCACTGCTGGGGAAACTTAACCCTATCCTGGTTAAACCAGGACAGCAGGGTAAGAGAGCAGAAAACGTAATTCTCTGCTTCACGCAGCTGATCCGGGAAATGTTTTGAGAGATGGATATTTCATTTCAGAGTAACTACTGGAACTGATATTTTTATGTGCCGTGTACATTCAGTGTAAAATTGCTGGTTTTCAAATATCAGAATTATTTCCACAGCCTTGAATGTCTTGAATGATCAGTTATCTTGAATGCTTTGGACATTATCCTGTCAGGAAATCTGAACTAGCCAGAGGAAAAGTTAACCAAAAAAAATATTTGCAAGGGGTTTATATACATTATACCTCTTTCCTTTATGACCCCCCCACACTTATAAGGAAAAATAACCCACATTTGAAAACCACAAGGAACAATTAAAGTTAATGGAGTGGCTCCAGTTACACATTTTCAGAGGAAAATGAAAATTATACATTGCTCTGGTCATCCAGTGGGATTTGGAGCATCCAATGATACATGCGTTCAGGTATTAATTGATGAACCTATGGTAAGCCATTCATCAAAAGAGGTGTTATTTTTCCCCAGAGCACAGGTTGTTCTGTTCCTCCCTTCTTTTTAAACTGTCATATCAGTATTTAATCTGCAGTACTATAAATGCTGTAATATAACTGAGATGAGGTAACAAAAAATTAAATCATTTATACACAGCACACATACATACTTCGAAATCAACAGTGGAAAGCAAGAACAAGCCCTCACATTTACCCCTTTCCCATAACACATTACCTTGCCTTGCCTGTCCTACACTGCCCTGCCCTTGCCTTATCTTGCCTTGCCTTGCCTTGACTTGACTGCCTGTCCTACACTGCCCCTGCCCTGCCCTTATCTTGCCTTGCCTTGCCTTGCCTGACTGCCATGCCCTTGCCTTTGCCTTGCCTTGGCCTTGCCTTGCCTGCCCTGCCTTGCCCTGTCATGCCCTGCCTTGCCTTGCCTTGTCTTGCCTTGCCTGCCCTACACTGCCCTGCCCTGCCCTTATCTTGCCTTGCCTTG